>JAMWBK010000010.1:600000-1027500 GCA_029953675.1 Rhodosorus marinus
CGGCTATCCTCAGAGGCCACTTCACCATCCGCAACGGACCCATCAGGCCCGATCTCTTTCCCTTCAACCAGCACGTCCTCTATCAAGTCAATAACAACATCCTCCACCCTTTCTCCCGTCTTCTCCTCATCTAGTTCTATCAAACCATCCTTGACATGTTCAACGCTCGTGTTGTTCACGTCCTTGCTCATCCTACCACTTCCATTCTCGTACTTGTCCACGTCCACAATTCCGTCATTCAAGCGCTTCCTCTTCCTCCATGACTGCCGTCCCACTTCTTCAGAACCAGCACCAGAAGGAGAGTGGTCTCCAGACATCGCTTGTTAAGGCCAGCTCGCCTTCCCCATATTCACGAAACTTTAGCCCTCTCTCAAACCCGTTTTCTTCTTCAACACAAGATAAGCAACGAGACTCTCTCCGCTGCTTCAAAAGTTAATCAGATGCTGCAAGAAGCTGCCGAGGATGGATTCTCGGTTCCAACTGTTGTCCTTTCCTTTCCTTCAAAGGACAAGCTTCTCAAGCCTAAAAGAGGAAATCGTTGATACATACATGCCTTCTCCTGGAGAGCTGCAACTTCGAAGCTAGGTCCACATGCAACTGGCAAAATGGTTTGGCTTCGCCTCTGTGGACACATTCAGTCCGAAGGTGACCAATTGCCTCAAACAGGACAGGGGAGCTCGCCGAGCTCGGTTCTCATCTTGTACATGCGATCGAGAACCTTGCCCACCGCTTGCTTGCTGGAAGCGGCCCAGAGTCGTTGTACGATGTTCCCTGTCATCGTGAAGGGGGCTGAAGATCATCTCAAGAAGGAACATTGTACTTCTCGCTACTCGCCTTGGCTCAGCTGAAACCTATCCGTTAAGCACTGTCCTCGATCTGGATTCAAAACGAACGACGAACGGGGGTTTTCGCATGGCTCCTATGGTGACGAAGGCCCATATCCGGTTCAGAATCGCTAAGGGTAAGCTTGCTTTGCCGGGTTGGCCTGCACGTTTGCGGCCAGTCGGGACACTGCGAACCTCGTTTTCCATGTGTTTTTGCCATGCCGTCCATCGGCAACCACTGAAAGCAAATCGGTCTGATGGGCTTTCACGTCCTAAAAACTTGAGGATGCTGCCAGCATGTTATCAAAGTGCGTCTTTTGAATAGCTGGGGAACATGCAAGCGCCTCTTCTTGAAGACGGACTGTCGTCCCACACGCTTCCCATCCTCAGCATTCCTTGTCCGGGGCTTCTTCAGACCTTACGATGGGCAGTCGGAGGCGGGGGGGGGTGCGGGGGTGGGTCCGCCCTTTGGGGGGCGGAAGGAATCCAAACCACCTCCTTCACTATGAGCAGATTGGCAGCGTTTCTTGGGAGCACTGACTAGCCATCCAGACGTCTCTGTGGAGAACTAAAGGTGCTGCCTCAGAAGATCCTCCCGCAAAATACAAACCTGAAGCAGGTTCATCAGAAAACTTAGTCCACAATTTCCCGCGAAAATTGATTTTCGGCCAAACGTTTTTGCGGATGCATAAAATTATGATTGATTTTTTTCCCTCAAAATTTCCCGAAAATAAAAACAAAAAGAGTCATGCTCTTTTTGCGGATGCATGGCTACTTGGTATCATTCTCATTTTGGTATATTTCTATTATTTTATGATAGTGCTGGAAAATCAGGAAAAGGGATGTTGAGCTTTTGGCTTAATGAGGGGGATGGTCTTGATCGTATCAGCAGGGATGGGGGGGGGTTCGGGACGATGTAAGGGTAGTGAGCGGGTCCTTGATGACTGGGCAGTCAGAATTATCTTAGCTCTAGAAGAAGCGAATGGGCTCTACAATGGAGGAGCATGAAGTTCGGTACTCGATGGGATTCGATCCGAGAGAGTATCGATTGGTTGAGCTTCCTGAAGGATTGACTGACGACGAGGCTTGGGTTGATGGCGCGTGGATGAAGGGAGGTGTCGGTCAGGAGGCGCTGTTGTGCACACGGAAGAGGACATATGCGGTGAATTTTTTGGAGTCTTCGAATACTCAGATGTTGCTCGACGACCAGCATCGAAACGCGAAGGGGTATGAGATGGTTGGGGACCTCAAAGGAAGGGTGGTGCTCTACGAAACGAATCCGCGGATTGATCAGTTGAGGGACTTACTGAAGATGTACAAGTTTTCTGAGCTTAGTGAACCTTCCGAATTGAAAGGAATTACTTTCGAAGAGCTAGTAGAGGCGGTAAGCTTGGAGCTTCAGATTTGCAGAACACTTTGACTTGTAAGGTCTGCTGACAAAGCAAGGTTCCTTTGATCGACAGGTGCAAGCTAGCGAATCTGAAATTAAACAGGGCCTTGACGAACTCCACGCACTAAAATATGGCGGGTCCTGGTTCAGCGTGGACGAGAACGACGAGGACCAGATTCTGTCAATTGTTGGTGATACATTGTCAATTCTTGACATTAGGCAGAACAACTTCAACCCCGTTGAGTTGAAAGCTAAACTTCCGGAAGAATTCAACGAAGTGCTCGTTGATCATTGCCTTAACAAGTTCTTCGAAGTGTGTGCATCTGGTGAATCTCGTGCAAGACGCGACCGAATACGATCCTTCTATGCTGAGAAAGTGCTCCGAGCAAGAGGAGGAAGCATGGGCTATGAATCATTCTTAGGAGCATGGGTTGAAGCAATCCCCGAGAATTTTCTGGAGGAAGATCCTAAGGTGAGTTCCTTGGCTGGTACTGCTATTGAAGACTCCGAAAAGGACTCCAGCCGCAGAGTGGTTAGACTTGTTTCGAAATCCGACCTGCCCTCTGAGTCAAGCCAGCGTATGAAGAAGCTCTTCTCAATCAAAGCACTGTGGTCAAAGGAGGAACTGGAGCCCTATTTTGACAGCGACGTAGAGTCACTGCTGGTCAAGCACGCGAAAGTTGTGAGGACTATTCTCGATGACGGTACCACTTTCAAGAGGTATCGACGTCGGCATACCTAAGCTTGACTGTACTTCCTCCTTCCAAAACGGGTTGTACGTTACTCCCCCTCCAGGCAATAGCATAACTGACTGAGTCGGGTTCGTGAACCCCGACCTAACACTAAACCAATTACTACGCAGTTGTCCAGGTTTTGGACTCCATACTTCTACACTGAGGACCGAATTGCCATTCTCGCATGGCAATTCCGTCCTCAACATGCTACCACCTGGCAGTGAAGCCTTGCCAAACACATCACAAACTGGATTCAGATGCCAGCCATCAACCACTTCGATGCCGCTTCTTACTCACCATTGCAACAGGGGCGTCACTTTGTTCCTCCAAGAATCACTTGTTTTCCTCTGCTCTTGACACCAAAACGGTATTGGATCCTTTCAGGCCTGTTGGATGACAATATCGGATAGCATCGAGCACAAATTCCTCTTCCTAAGGCAGCTATGAAGCCCCCATCCCAAGCCCAGTTCATTCCCACAAAATCAGCCACAGTTATGAAAAAGCAACCCTCCCAAAATAAACACATCTAATCAATAAAACATTACCGGAACCGAGAAAGTTATGAAAAGTATTCAAATTCAAATTAATATTTTCATATATATAATTACTAAAATAAGTAAACATGTTTTAGCCAATCATAATTTGTGAATATGACACGTATTAGTTTTTAACAGGATAAAGATCTTGTTATCTTATTTTATTTCTAAAATAGATTTTATCATCCCAATTCTTTCTAAACCCCCGACAAAGCAGGATGGCTGTTGGTCTCCTGAAATATATTTTAGTAATACTCATATTGAAATACTTCTTTTTCGAACTATTTTAACTCTCTTTTTCATTTTTTCTCTGTAGTTGTTTTTAATATAGTTATCTCTAGCAGAAGTTATGAGAGCTGAATATATATTGCATAATATACGTCTGTTAAAAATAGTGCAATTTTTGTTGAGTTTGTATGGTGTATTTATGTTCTTATAAGATATATAGTTTAAATAAAGGTATCTATGTAAATATTTTCCTTAGCCCTGTTCACAAGTTTCGTCTTATTGATGGTGGGAGGGTTTGGGGTTGGGGAAGGGAGGGGGTTGGGAGTGGGGAGTGGGAAGGTTGGAAGGGTGAACTTGAGGCTATGAGGTGTAATTTCTTGCTTCTGAGACTGATTCAAAAGGTTTTGGAAGAGTAGTCGTAAACGAGGAAGTCTCGAGGCTAAGTTATAGTGAGTGTTTCTAGTGGGGATTCCGGTTGTGTTTTTCGTTTCGCTCTTGTTTAGAGTGCAGGTTGACGAGGTTTGTGTTTGTTTCTTCTCATTTTTTCTTATTAGAGGGCGGAAATGTTGTGGTTGGGTACAGATTAGCGCAGTTTCTTAGATCATGGACGATTATTATGATGACCGCCACCATGATCGCGGTGGAGGTCCACCACCTCGCGACTACCCAGATGATCGCAGAGGTCCTCCGCCAGGTCCTCCTCCTCCGAACAACCAGGGCATGGCTACTGCCCCAACGGATACGTCCTTGTTTTCCAAAAAGTTTCGAGATGGGTGGAAGAAAGCGTTCGCTTCGAAGCAGGATCTGTGGAAGGTCGCGGTTTTGAACGCCACTGGGAGGGATACCAGTGCTCTGGATCAGCAGATTGTCTCGAATATACTGGAAGGAATAAATAACGGCGGGGATGAAATAGAGAACAGGCAGAGTTCGGTCGGGGCTATCGTACATCACCTCGAGAAGCGCCTCAGAGAACCAGATTGGATAGCTGCTTTTAAGTCCCAATCTGTATTCCACTATGTGTTCCGACAAACCCATAATTACGGCTTCGTCACGGCCATCTCTAGGTCAAAGCGATCGATGGTCGATGCGAGCAATTTCAGCGATCTCAACCCCAGTGCAGCTGCTAACGTAAAGACAGTGAAAACCTATGGTGCGTACCTGACGGAGCTGTGCTTCATGAAGGCGGAGATTGATTTCCCTCCCACAAGGTTTGAGAACTCCCGCCCCGAAGACGAAGGGAAACTGCACCTAAAGTATCGGCAGGATAGGCTGGGGGACGTGCTCAGGGATTTTCCGTTCATAATGCAAGCCTTGGAGGCCTTGCTGCAGATTGACTTGAAAGTTCTGCCAATGACTCAGGCAGCGAGAAACCAGTTAGGGAGGGATTTCGCTCTTTTCTGGAAATGCGCGCAGGAATGTGCGGAAACGATTACGGACTTGTTCTTCACGATTGACCCGAGACAGCAAAAAACCGAATGCACAGGAGCTAAGAACATGTTCACGCGATTTGTGTCTGAGTACCCTAGGATTCTGGGCGACGCGAGGCAACGAATGTCGGGAATTCCAGAGATTGAATTGCCTCGCATGGGAGAACCACCCTTCGATCTTTTGGATGACATGGAGGCATACGTGCGAGACGGTCCATCAAGAATGCTCGGAACCGTTGGAAACTACGGGGGCAGTCTTGGACCGGTCGGTATCGGACAAGCGGGCGGGCGCGGCCCTGGGGGTGGGCCGGTCTTGGACAGTGCTTTCTTCTTGCTCGATGATTTCTCCGAGGGAGCCACGCAGAGTTCAGCGGACGATGCCGCGTTCAACCCATTTGCAGCCGAGGCGCAGGCAGAGGAAACGGCGAAGAAGACCTCTGAAACGAAGGAGGAACGCAAGGCGAGGAGGAGGAGAGAAAAAGAAGAAGCCGCTGCCCTTGAGAAGCTAAAAGAGCAAGCTGCGTTGCCATACGCCGGCGGGGAAGCTGGGGCAGCACGGGGAACGTCAGAGTACGAAAAGTTCAGCGACCCTTCCTTCGATCCGTTCACGCAGCCTAGCGCACAGCAGGCATCCAAATCAGCTATTGGGTCCAATGCCGCAGCTGCCTACCAAACACAGATTGTACAGCAACAGCAGCAGCAAGTCGCCCTTAAACGGAGACAACTGGCACAGCAGCAACTTGCTCTTCGGCAAAGACAGCAGCAGGCGCAGGTCGCCCTGATTAGGAGACAGCAGGAGGTAGCACTCGTCAAGCAGAGACAGCTGAAGGCGCTGCAGCAACAGCAGCAGCAACAGCATTCGCAGCAGAAACAAGTCCAGGCCGGGCAAATTTCGCAACAACTGGCGGTGACGCAACGTCAAGCCGCCGCTCAACAACAGACAGCAGCGCAGGGGCAAACGACCGCTCCACAGGCGTTGGCCCAAAGACAGGCCGCAGTGCAACAGCAGGCAGTATTGCGGCAACAAGCGGCACAGCAACAAGCAGCAGCTCGACAACAGCAAGTGGCGCAACAGCAGGCCGCAGCGCGACAACAGCAAGTGACGCAACAGCAGGTCGCAGCGCGACAACAGCAAGCCTCACAACAACAGCTATCCGCTCAGCAGCAGATGATCAGAGCGCAGCAGGAGCAACAGCGACAGGCTCTCCTCCTGCAGCAGCAGCAGGCGCAGCAGCGCTATGCTCGCTGAGATTCGTGGCGAACTCGCTGCGCTACACTCTGGTTCCGAAGTTGAGAACTGAAACGTGTCCATAAGGTTCTAACACCAGCTGTCTAACTAGGAAGCGAATACGTGATCCTCTGCGCCCGTGAAGTCGATAGATTGACCAGCGAAAGAGATGTAAATGATGAAAAGCGGTTTGCGAGAGAAAAGAAGCCAGTTCAGAAGCTATGTAAAAACACGTTTGCACATCACTTGCCCGTCCCTTTTCGAGCCCCGACCCGAGTAAGACCAAGCAGGCCACGCGAAACAGGCAGTCTTCAGTGTTGCGCGAGTTCTTGGTTCCCGTTCATGAGCCATGCATAGCATGAACACGTAGACGAGCACGCGGAACTATTCTCCGACGCTCGTATTAAGTTCCCTGCCTAGAACGTACTTCCGTTTTGTTTGCCTTCGGGTTCGTCAGTGGGTGAGGAAGAGTTTTTGATGGTGGCCGCCCATGAAGACAGAGAGTCCGTGAGAATTTACGACGTGCCCCTTTGTGAATGGACTCTGTGGCACTTTCCTAATATCAATCCGGGCAAATAGAAGAGAAGTAGTCCCCACACGACCTCATCCATTCCAATACTAGTTGCCACAAGCGCGACATAGCCTTGTTCTACGTTCGGTGGTCACAATAGGACGACCACGTGGACTCAACATCCTCACCAGGCGGCCTGTGAGGATGTGAGGCTACTAAGTTGTCTGTGCTGACACTCAGCAGCTCCATAACTTGGTTACCAATTGCTCCGACAAGGAAACAAAACAGTTCAAAACATAACATGATGCAGTGATTTTCGATACGGTGGAAGCCGCAGACCAGCGTCCAGGTCAGAGATTCCCACAGGACTGATCCGAACACACATTACTATCTACCTGCATAACTATCACCATCGATAGAGAAGGGACCAGTATCTTCCCAAGCAGTGAAGTGAGAGAAGGGAACTTCCTGGCTGCGGGTCAATGTACAACTCTTAGCCGAGGCAGGTTCTGAAGGTCAAGATGGTTTCGTAGCCACTTCACGGAAACCGCAAGGCCACCATGAACGAGGGTACGAGCTAAGGAGCTCGAGCTTCTGGCTTTTGCCCTCCCTATCCGCCTCTCATGGTCAGGCTTGGTCTTCTTTAGAGCTGGACTTAGGGGACGCTTTTGAGGAGTACCCAGGACAGGTTTTGTCGTGGTGTGGTCGCCTTCTTCGAGCTCGAAAGCTGTGGAGGAGGCTTCAGAGAGGCGTTACGTGGTTTCGTTCCACTGATTTCATTGCAGGGGACTCTGCAGCTTTTCGAAAAGCGCTATGGCTGGAACATCCATGCAACGTGTAAATTTTACAAGCGAGGATAGTATAAACTTGGAAGCCAAGTTTTATTATGATCGTAAACCTCTGGTGGCTGATGGACGGCGCAGCTGCGTGCTGGTTGTGCATCCACACCCCAAGCTTGGCGGAACCTGTGACAACCCAGTAGTGGTGGAGATGGCCCTAAGCATGGTAAAGGAGGGTGGGCTGGGTATGTGTTTGAATTTGCGTGGTGTGGGCAGGTCCGGAGGGAGTTCGTCATGGAGAGGAGACAACGAGGTCAAAGATGTGATAGCGGCAGTGAAATATCTGAAAGAAAGGGATGACGTTGGGTCTGTGTATCTCGTGGGGTACTCATTCGGAGCTTGCGTCGCAACGACTGCGATGCTATCGCTTCGCGACTCAGTCGACGGATTTTCTCTGCTGTCACCCCCGTGGGGGAGAATTAGCTCGATAATACTCGGACACCATTTCAAGAACGAGTCTCAAACAGGACAAATCCCGAAGATGGTAGTCGCCGGAACAGATGATATTTTCTCGTCCGAAGGGGCTTTCAAAAAGCACTTCGAAGCCCTTCCTGAGCCGAAGACTAAACTGGTCGTGAATCGAGCTTCTCACTTCTGGGTCAACGAAGAACAGAAAGCTACCACACCGATCGCAAAGTTCTTCTCCAGTCTGGAGGCGGCTCGCGATGAGAAAAGATGACAAACTAAATCGAAGGCGAGAGCAATCGACTACATCAAAACCAGTACAAATCACGCGAGCGTTGGAGGAGTGGCGAGAATTCGATCCTGCCATAAATTCTCTGAAGCACCATCCAAAAGATCAACGTACCTGGGTTCACGACCTTGAGGACTGTGTAATTAATAACCTCTGGCAATACCTCCTTTTCTAAATATTTTCTATTGCTGTACCTTCCTCCCAACCAGATCAACAGACACAGGTCCAGGTCCACCTAAGCAGTGGTCCGGAACCTCTTAACTAGATCGAAGGTGGTAAAGCAGACTTACTAAACCGACACCAGTACTGCCAGAACTAGACCCCTCTCTTCGCTAATGTACCCGCTGGGATTAGGTGTAGTATCGGTTCTTGCATCAGCTCGATGGTTTGCCGAGTTTAGTTCACTGAAAAACTAGCAACCCGGGGGTGGGCGTCGGAGGACATGGAAAGGTGTTTGCGCTACCCCCAGGTCTCCTTCTAACCACCAATCTTCCCGCAAAAAAGGAGAAAAACACAGTCATAATACTCGCAAGAAGAAGGTTGATTGAGTCAGAGATCCTTCCGCGGCTCTCCGTCTGGTCAGCAGAAATACGTCAATACAAGGCCTGGCATAGCAGAACTTTGTCGACTATGCTAACTCTGGGATGCCATTCCCACGCCCACCCCGCTCAGCCAGAAGTCATTTAACTACCAGGTCTTCGTCGTTGCGTATGATACCTGTCATCCCGCGTTGGTTCATGAACACTTCAGCTGTTTGTTCACTCGTCAGAATATTCCAGCAGGTCCTGTAACTTTCTCCGTCCCTCCCATGGATGTGACAAAAATTTCATGTATCCAAGTGCTCAGTTGGCACCGTGCCTCCTTCCCAAGGGAGCTCGTCGTGCGTGCCCTCTTTTTCCATTTATAGCGAAGGAGGCCATCAGCAGGGGACCTCAGGCTGGAAGAGGGATACTCTCTTGGAAAAGCAAATTTGTCTCTTTGTGCACGAAAAGTTGTGGTTTGAGAAGGTGAACTTGCGGGCCAAGAGCAAAATAACACAAGAACCGATGGGGTTCCTGGTTAATGCGAGCAGTTTTGCGAAATCGCAGGGCCGTTCGCGTGTAGTACAGGATTGTACACCGTTGGTTGATGCCGTTTCGGAGACGTTTAAGAGAGTACGGGCGCCGTTCTTCTGTCCAGGGCATAAACGTGGAGTAGGTGCATCTCCGGAGGCCATGGATCTGATCGGACGAACAGCGTTCCAAGCGGATCTGTGTGAACTTCCGGAACTGGACAGTCTGTCCTCACCGAATGGCGTGATCATGCAGGCGGAGACGGCAGCTGCCAAGGCGTTTGGAGCGAAGCGGACCTTTTTTCTAATTAATGGGTCGACGGCTGGAGTTATCTCATCTATTGTCGCTGCCGTTCGGCTGGGGCGGAAGAAGATTGTGCTGCCGAGAAACGCGCACCAGTCCGCTGTGCATGCGCTGGTCGTCTCTGGAGCTGATGGTGTTTTCCTTCTCCCAGAATACTCAGAAGCCGAAGATGTTCTACACGGAGTTACTCCAGATGCGGTAAAAAAAGCGCTTGAGGAGAACTCCGATGAAATTGCAGCCGTGTTCATCGTCTCACCAACGTATCACGGCGTCACCAGCGACATAGCTGCCATTGCAGACATAGCGCACCAACACGGCGCTCTACTGATCGTAGACGAAGCTCACGGGGCCCATAGCAGCTTCCACGAGAAGCTGCCAACTCCAGCTCTGGAACTGAACGCTGACGTGGTAGTACAGTCGACTCACAAGACGCTCGGATCACTAACCCAGTCGGCAATGATGCACTTGGGAAAACAATGCTCGCTTCACGACGCAGATATCCACTCCGCGCTCTCGCTCGTTCAGTCCACCTCCCCATCATATCTACTGCTTTCGTCATTGGATGCTGCGAGAGCATACGCTGCCAAAGAAGGCCCAACCATCTACGATAATGTTGTTAGATTGGCTCAAGATGCCAGGAGGTAAAGAGACCCGAGCATGACAGAGAGGATCACGACAGATAGCTCCGAAAGCGATTTCGGATTAGCAGCTGAACTTGAGCTTCTTTCCGCTGTCATTTGACAGGAGGATTAACGACATTGAAGGATTATCAATACTAGAGAAGCCAGAGTCGATGAGTGAGATCGACCCGACGAGACTGACTGTCTGTCTCGGTGAGCTGACTGGCAGCGGATTTGATGTAGACGAGTTCCTGTGCGAAAAGCACGGAGTCTATGCCGAGCTCCCTTCGTTCAGGCACATAACTTTTATTCTGAGCATCGGCACGTCCGAGGAGGACGTCGAAAGACTCGTTAGTGGATTCGAGTCCGTGGCGTCACACTTTCGCAGACCTGAGGGTGATCAAGGTCTAAACGTGAGTGCACTTGTTCCGCAGACGCCCGCGTTCGGAGAGCCGGTGATCTCCGCACGTGATGCGTTCTTCAAGATGAACGAGCAGGTGTCACTTGATGACGCCGTGGGACGGATCTGTGCTTCGCCAGTTTGTCCGTATCCGCCAGGGATCCCAGTGCTCCTTCCGGGTGAGAAAGTTTCAGCAGAGTGCGTCGACTATTTGAAGTTGGTTTTGGAAGTTGGCGGCTCCGTGACAGGTGCACAAGGAGACATCATTAGCTGCCTTATCCTTGAAGGTATGGGAAAACCGTAGGTGTTCTCTTCAACTTTCAGTGAATCCGTATGAACTGAGTGTTGTTTTCGTCATCAAGGCAACGAATAGATTTGAAACGAGTTACAAGTGCGCATAGGTAGAGTTACAGGCGACCCGGCGACAAACTAGCACGTAAGCGAAACGCACCGCCTTGACTAAAGTAAACAGGATATAATCGATTCTTCCCCCCGCACAATGCTCAACTTTCAACCGAGGATAGTCACCAGGATGGTCTTCGAGCCGTTCAAGGGCTTTGCCATGAGCTTCGAACGAAGCCTTTCCTGAAGGGAATGGATCGACCGACTTTCAAGGCAAAAAATAATAAAGCTGCCTCCTGCTCTACGTCTCTCGCACTTGGGCGCGCTTCACATTTTGCGGCCGTGTCGTGGAGCTCACTCCAATCTCTCTACCACGGAGACCCTCGGAAGCTCCAATATAAGTTAAATCTGTCTGTTGTGGACCCGCTTCAAAACTGTAATGAACAGTCGAACCACCGCCTGATCTGGAGACCATGCCAAGGTGAGAGCCCCTGAGATGGTCGCGAAGAGTACAAATTGAAAGAATCGAGCACCGCCCTGAGCTTCTTCCACGAATATCCCTCAATTCTTCCATAACTTCATGGTGTGTAGCATTCTGTCCCCCTCGGGCCGTTTAGATACCTCGAGGAGTGCTTTGCTGAGAGCGTCGGATGGCAGTCTACTTGCTATCCATTCGTCCACCGAGATGTTCTCGAAATTCTCAACAACGTAGTCCATGCAAGATTCCCTGAGGAACTCCAGTTTGAGCCTCCGCGCCTGCTCCAGTCGCTTTCCAACCGACTCCTGTGAAATCGACACAACAGCTACTTCTTTGCAGTGCTCTTTCAGGTACGTACTACCATGCCGATCCGCAAGCGGTATCATCTCTATACAAACGTCTTCGAGATGTGGCAATCTACCAGTATATAAATATTGCAGAAACTCCAGCAATAGCTCCCTGGATACACCGCCAACCTTGAGGTTGGTAACGCCGTCCTTCTCTATCCCATTGGAAAGGACGGACCTGAAATAGAGCGAGCGAGCGGCTAGAACGAATCCGTGTGCGGAAATTGTTGAATCATCGTCACAAACAAGCTTCACATCTGACATTGACTCATTGTCAACCATCTTCTCCAGTTCAGACACCAGTGAGGACAGGCTTTTTAGCTCTTCGTGCTCAATGCTGTGAGCAGTACCAAGCTGATACGAATATAAATCGTTCATCAGACCTCCGTCGGCGCCTCCAAATATATACATTTTGCCCGAAACAACCATGGCACCGTGGTAGGAACGACCTCTTGGGGCAAAGCCATCGTCCGTAACTGGATACTGCACTTCAACGTAGCCGGTTTCGGTGTCACAAACTACCACATCGTTGAGGTACTTCCCATTGAAACCTCCGAAAATATACAGTTGTTTGCCAAAGGCTACTAAGGAGTGGCCTCGGCGGGCGAATCTACGTCCGAAATAGAGCCGAGCTACCCTTCCCGCTTGATCCATCTGCATAAGATCGAACAGGTACTTTCCATTGTATTCACCACCTACGATGTATATGTGCTTGTCAATCGATACGGCTGCATGACCACGACGAGGAAGCTCCGATGAATCTTCCAGTGCTGTAACTCTCCCCGTTTCCACATCGATCTTGAACGGTTGCCACAAGTATCCAGCCTCGTTTACACCGCCAAAGACATACAGACTGCCATCCAGGAGACTCGCCGCGTGCGAACATCGGCGAGTCGCGACCGAAACGTCACCAGACAGCTTCATACGGGTCCATCTGGGGCTTATGGTGCTTAAGAAAAGCACATAAAGGACATCTCCATGGTACGACGTGCCATCGAATCCACCAAAAACGTAGAACAGGCCTTTCCTGCTGTCGAAGGTTCCGGAAAACCCGAAACAAGCTGGCGGCGGATCTCCATCTGGACGATCGGAGTTCCAATACTGCTCTTGTACGTCTAAGCGGTAGGTATCATTCAGGTAGCTGTTTCCTTCCCCACCATACATCCAGAAGGAGTCGCCATCCTGGTACCCGTACAGGACGCAGGACCTCCTCCTCGACGGAAATTCGGCGTCTTCTTTAACAGAAAATTTATTCTCGCTCCACATACGAGTATGGTCGTAACGTAAATTCTTCAGCCTGTTCCATCGAGTAGTATCAATGACATCCATTCTTGTCTAAACCTTTGTCCGGGCACAGCCCCCTCCTGCCTCAATCCCGTCGGTCGCCTACCCCAAACGAAAACCCTAGTTTAGATAGTCATTATTTATTTGCCTTTTAATTTATATTGTCCAATTAACATCCATGGGAAACCATAAAGCTTAATAATTGGCCTTAGCTTAACCGAATTTACCAACTAAGAATTGTAATTGGATAGAATAAAAATTTGGGGAATAATAATTGGATTAATCGTTTTAGGGCACGCGCTCTTTCGTAGCCTCAACCGTGACTGGCGAGCATCGCTAGTTGAACACAAGGCTTGGAAAAGTTGTATGAAATAACAGATGGATGTAAATCGTTTCGAACCAGCCCGCAGATGAGATACAAGAGCTCCCTCAGCTGATCTTCCGAGGGGCGATGTGGCTCGGGGCTTTCCTCTCGGATCTGATTCGGCTCTTTGGCTATTTAGAGAAGTCGCTATCTTGAAGATCGTGGTGGACACAGTCTCAAGCGGCTCATGCATACCGCTGGCGAGAGTTCATCG
Organism: Rhodosorus marinus; assembly: GCA_029953675.1. Classification (NCBI taxonomy): domain Eukaryota; phylum Rhodophyta; class Stylonematophyceae; order Stylonematales; family Stylonemataceae; genus Rhodosorus; species Rhodosorus marinus. Next base: position 613,816 of record JAMWBK010000010.1, read on the forward strand.
TCTGTACGGGGCTGTCCACTGGCAGGGATTTGCCCTCTGACACTACGGCTCTGCGGTTCTGCTGCGGGGGTCCTGGGCGTCAGCGACCCCGCACGTCGATGCTCACGGCATTCCTTCTGATCCCGGTCGTTCACAGGCATTAATTCTAATCTCGAACGTTGCAAGGGTTCACCTCCGGGAGTCTGACCAGCCTTTCTTTTTGTTTGAATAACGCATCCGAAGTTCAGCAGAAGGCCGATGATGCTGTTCCGATGATGTGATAATGTCCTAATTAGTAATTTAGTACAGATTTCAAGTCTGAGTACAAGTTAAGAGTTGGAAGAAGGCCCTGCCTCCGTCTGAGGACGCCTCCTGAGCACTTCGTCCTGGACCTCGTTTAAAATACTTTGGGGAAGTTCTGCGATAACTTCTTCATTGACGAGCAGATTATCGTATCTCTCAATTATGTAGTCCACGCAGGCGTCCCTTAGAAAATCAAGGTCGAAATATTCTGCCTGTTCCAGCCTTTTTCGCAGCGTGGAAGTACCAATACTTGAAACAGCTCCCATTTTACAGTGTTCCAGGAGCTCAATTGTTCCGTGCAGGTCCGCAAGGTCCATCAGTTCAATCGTAGTGTCCAATGTTTCACGCTTTGTAGGTAAACGGCCACTGTACAAGTAAGTCACGAATTCTAAGAGAGCCTTCCTTGAAACCCCTGGTACCTTGACTTCGGCTGCCACAGACTCTTTCATTCGACTTGAAAACATTCTGGCAAAGTACGGCGATCGAAGCGAAAGCATAAATCGATGACCGAAGACTCTTGAGCCATCGTCACAGGCAAGCTTAACGTCTGAGAGCACCTCGCTGTCTACCATCCTCGCAAAATCGAGCCCGAGCAAGCTCAAGCTTCGTACTTGCTCCTTGCCATCGGATGCCGACTCTCGAATCTCGTAGAAATACAAATCGCTCAGTTGCTCTTCGTTTGCACCTGCAAAAACGTAGATCCCGTTCTCTACTATTGCTGCTCCGTGGTGAATGCGACCGCTTGGGGCGGATCCACCGTCCGTACATGGATATTGAACTTCGATATAACCAGTGTTCAAGTCACAAAGGACCACGTCGTTGAGGTATTCGCCGTTGAAGCCACCAAACACGTAGAGCTTTTCTCCATACGCAAGAAGCGAGTGTCCTTGACGGGCGAACCTCTGACCGCTATAGAAACGTGTAATTGTACCCGAGAAATCCATTTGCATCAGGTCAAAGAAGTGATCACCTTCGTTCTCTCCTCCAACGATATAAATGTGTTCCCCGACAGTCACGGCATCATGACCGCGGCGTGCAAGCCCCGGGCAATCATCGAGAGCAGTTGTAGCTCCGGACACTAGGTCGATACGGAAAGGCCGCCAAAAATATCCCTCCGCGTTGACCCCACCGAAGATGAAAAGATGGCCGTCCAGAAGAGCAGCGCTGTGCGAGCAGCGGAACAAATCAACGAACACATCTCCAGAAAGAGCTAAACTGCTCCAAGAGTACTTGTTTGCAACACTCACGTCGAGAACATAAACTAGTCCTCCAAGGTACTCCTCTCCGTCAAAGCCGCCGTAAACGTACAGCTTTCCTTTCTCCGCGTCGTAGGTTCCTGAAAACCCAAAGCACGAGGGTGGTGGATCACCCTCGACCGTAGCAACCTCTGACCAACCAACCTGTTCATTAAATATGCACAAATCGTTCAGGTAGTCGTCCTTGCCTTCCCCTCCGTAAGCATGTAACGACTGGGAATCTTCGTGCCAAAACACGGAGGGTCCCCATCTCCTCGATGGAAACGACCCAACATCGTCACTTCGTTCGCTCCTGACCCTACCAGATCGTCGATTATCAAGTTGCTTCCATCGTGTGCTATCAAAGAAATCCATCGGGATCTAACGACGCGCTCACACGCGCAGAAGATCCAGTCCTCTTCGAACCCGCCAACGTATCGGGTTCCGCTTCAACCGAACAACGTCTTCTGCAGCTAGGGCTGCGAAGACGATCTCCGTCTACGTCCTCTGCCACCTGAGATGACAGAGCATCTCAGGTGCCATTTGATGATATGGAGAAGCCGCAGATCTCCTTTCAGACAGTTTTCTGGGCGTAAAGCTGATCTGTATGAAGCGTGTCGCGCGGGCGACACTGATGTATTGGCAGCCGGATTGAGAAGCAATCTGAACATTTCAAGATGCGAGAAGGTGAGTGGAGAACCGAATTGCGATGTCTCAAAGTACGCGTTATCTTGACTCGCTGGCACGGTCATGTTCACGCAGGGCAAGTGCTGCCTTTCTTGGATCAGCTATGTCAGCTGGTCAGAACTGTCCGAGCTACTAATTTCCGTGGAAAGAATCCGAAGTTTGTTTCAGAATGAGTTTCCACTGACAGGCAATATCCATCCAATAACCAACGCAAATCTGGAGTTCCATTGAAAAATATTTATTAATTTGATTAGAGGTGACATTTTTTGTCTATACTGAAAATAATAATTAGATAGAACCCGCGAAACACGTACAATGATTAGTGTAATGGGAAAATCTAAGCGTGTGGATTGGTTGATCGTCGCCGTCCGGAGTCGAAAGATTGATTTTAGTTTCAGAGAAATATGTTTGCTTTCAACAAAGCGGTAAGCTACCTTCCCATCGGGATGGGGAAAAGGGAAGCACGTTCAAGGTGGCCCTAGGTCGGTCAGAAACGTGCACAGTGGCCTTTGAAGTGACCGATTTTCCGATTGGAAAAAAGCGAGTGCGCAACGGAAAATTAATTTTCTATTTTCTGACATTCAGCGCCGGGAATAGCTTGTCCGGGGGACAAGCTATTCCCGGGGCTCAAGAGTACCTGGGACCGCCTGGTACGGGACTATTTGGTCCGCCCAAGGGACCAGCGGGAGCTGATGTCGGCGGGCTTCAAGGCAAGGGCGCTGACGATATTCAACAACGTTGCCACAGAAATCCGGAGGCGGATGCGGCCACGCTGTAGACTCGTTTGAGAGCACAGCTCTTCAACCACGCGCAAGTATTTTCCAGAGTGGGGGAGATCGGCGGGATCGAGCACCGTAGCAAACTTGTGGACGGAGCCATCCTGTCCTGTGCTCCTCTGCGAAGGCAGGCTCCGAAGGAGCTTTCGAGGGGAAAAGAATTAGCCCGCCCGGATGCAGAAGTCCTGGAGCCGGCGGGGTCACCCTGGGCTACATACAATGTAGTAGTGCCCAAGGGAAAGGGAGGATACCGGGTGACTACAATCTTCCGACGTCTGAATTCAGTCACGGAGCCGGATTCCTTCCCTTTGGAGGCCGCCGGACTGTTTGGTTTGGTTGGGGTCCAGGAGGGTATCTCCGCAATGGATCTAAAAGATATTATTTCTAGGTAAAATTGGCGTGGACTCTAGACCTCTGACGGCCGTCAAGACACGAGAGGGCCTGCTCCAGTACACGCGAATGCCGCAAGGGTTGCGAAATTCGCCGGCAACTTTTCAGAGTGTTATCAACGAAACCCGAGGAGAGGGTGCGGAAGAACGTCTGCGTGACCTGAGAGAGGTACTCTCATTATTGAAGGCCCGAGGTGTTCGACTCAATTTGGAGAAGTTCAGATTCGGAAAACGACGTGTCGAGATCCTGGCACATGAGGTGGGTGCGGGAGGGAGTTAGGCCGAATGAAGGACACCTGAAAGCAATACGTGAGTTACCGGAGCCCAGTGATGGCGCATCGTTGCTTCGTTTTATCGGCACGTGTCGATTCTTCGAACCTTTTCTACCTGATTTTTCTAGGAGGATACAACCCCTCTACGAGGTATTGGCCGGAAGTTCGTGGAACAAGCAGAAGCGGAGGAAACAGCAGAAGGTTGTCATCGAACATTTTAGGCCGAGGCTCCCGGCGTGACAGAAGCCACTTCAACGCTGCTGGTCTGTTACGATCTTCACTGGTTCAACAAGCACATACGCACGGAACTTTTTCAGTGTGAGCACAACACCCAAGCACTCTTTCTCACTCACAGTATATCTAGTTTCGGCTTCTGTGAATTTCCTCGATGGGAGGAAATCGGTCGAAGGTGACCATCCGCAGTCTTCTGCAGTAACACTCACCTACTCCTACATCACTCGCGTACGACCACCTTGTCTTTCCTCCTGGTGCCACCGATGCCAACACAATCGGATTCGAGAGTTCAGACCGCAAGCTAACAAATGCGTACTTCTGCAGCTGAGTCCACTTCTTGCCAAAATGTTCGATGACAACTTTCTGCTGTTTGCTCCGCTTCTTTAGCTGCCCCGAACTTCCGACCAATACGTCGTAGAGGGGTTGTATCCTCCTAGACAAATCAGGTAGGAAAGGTTCGAAGATGCCGATAAATCGAAGCAACGATGCGCCTTCATTGGCCTCCGGGAACTCACGTATTGCTTTTAGGCGTCCTTCATTCGGCCCAACTCCCTGAAGCACCAAGTCCCTGAGGCCCACCTCATACCCGGGATCTTGTTCTGGCTACCTTCTGCTGCTTGCTCCGCTTCTTGCTCCGCTTCTTGTTCCACGAGAATGCGACTTTGCAGTGAGGGGTGTTTCATCGAAAGTGTTGCGAGTCCGCAAAGTGGGAAGCTACCGGGATGAGGCAAGGGAAGAACGTTCAGGGGGTTCCTTGGTTAGAAGCATGGCGCAGTGGCTCTTGAAGGGGCCGATTTTCCGAGTGGAGAAAGCAAGCGCGCAGCAAATAGGTCGGTTTCTTTTGAACTGCACAGTTCACGGCACCCGCGCTATTGCTGCCTAGTTTGGCCTGCCTTTGGCATAGACTGAATGGGTTCGATCCCCCCGACCTTTGTCACTAGAGACCTTGTGGAGTGGTTTCACCCTGCGCTGGGTCAAGTTCCCTGAATTTTGCCCTGGTAAGAGGTGGACGTTAGCACTTCGTTTAGTGCCTATTCCTGAGATCGCTTCTGACATATTGCACAGCAAGCTGTTCAGCTGGATAAGCGAAGGCGATCTCCTTGGGGATTCCTAGCTTACAAGGAGCAGACCTCTCCCGGCAGTAGGCCATCAAGCTTTCAACCGCGAACCCAGACTATTTATATAGATAGTTGTTACAGTGACCAAAGTACATATTTAGTTACAAATTAGCTCCTCCTCGAGTTCACTTAGAGGTAGAGGGAGGCTTGGAATGCAACGCCGCGTTTCAATTTTTCGCTCCCGGCCTCGAATTTCTCCTGCAGTTCAGTATTTCCTATGCTCTTTGCAGCAGCACGAAGCTGGAGTAGCAGCTCTTCCAGGCGTCGCATGCAGCGAATAATGCTCCCTTCGAACATCGTGGTCATCTTGCAAACTTCCACAAACGATTTACCGCTAGCCCATTCGTACATTACCGGCATCGCGCCCGGCTCAAAGCTCTGGACGTACTCTTCGATATCGAGTGGAATTTTGCACTCCTGGGTGATAACCCCAATGCGTGTTGCGACTTCGCGCAGCAGATTCAGAGCTTTCTGCAGGTGAGGCTGAAGCACCAATGATTCGTCAGACCGCTCATCGAATACAAAGCACGAAAGCAGCGCGACAACCACTTCTGGAGCCATCTCGTTAAAGTTTCCGCCAAGCATCAGCTCCGTAATCACGAGCTCATCTGCGGTATTGATCTCACACGCCGTTCTCCCTGTTTCGCGGAAGTTCATAGAATTGAAATCAGCAATGAAACGAGCATGCGGCACATCTGCATGTCTTTTAGTGCCAGCAAAACTAGAGAGCTCATCAAACCCACGAAGGGAACCAACCTACCTTTCATTTCGACAACGTCTCCGTGGGAGATGAAGCCAGCTCGTCGCAGAACTCTCTTCATTCGCTTCAGCTCGTCCTTCATGATGTGACCTCGCGCTAGCTTTACCATTCTCTTAGTCGCCTTGAGGTCCTCTTCAATCTTCTCCTTTTCTTTGTACAGTTTAAGCATACCCTAGGAAGCGAACAAGACGAGGAATTTTCAGCAATCACGATAGCAGCGAATGCTGTATCAAGGACTTTTGAGCTAATCGCTTACCTCGAAGTCCTTGCCCTCGGCCTCTACGCTGGTCTTTAGTGATGATGCCGATAGCTTGTCCTCCACCGTCTCCAGCTTGCGCAACAACGTCGAAAAGTTGTCCTCGTTTATGGACTGGTCCTCCTTTGGATCCAATTCAGGGACGACCTCCGAAAACCTTTTCTCCACTTCCATAACGGATTTACCAACCTGAACCATACGAGGCAGCCGCGGTGGCCATGATTCAGAGGATGCCAACCACACTCGCCGAAGGAAACTTCCACAGAGCGAGTATAAATTGTCGCTTACCGCCAGGCGATTGTCCTTTGGCTTCAAGTCTTTTGGTATGTACACACGAACAGCACTGATCCTCTCAAACATCTTCAAAGAGCACGGTATTACAGCCCACTCCCCTGCCTGCTTGGGTTCTCTAGGACGGACCCGCATTGAGGTTCCACCCAACGAGGTGGGGTCGCAGTTCAATAGTACGTCGACTATGTACCTTTCGCCATCGAACGTAAACGGACTTAGCTCAAATGCCGAAACCAGCAGCGGAGGGGAGGTCAATCAACACGAGTTTACATACCGATCTCCTTGCCCAGAAGAGTTCTTGCTTGGCTTTGTTCTCTTCGTAAAGTTGATAATTACTCCCCACCCGTATTCTGACAGCGGCTCAAAGTCAGTAACCTTCACCAATCGACCTATCCAGTGCGGTTCGCATCAGCTACCCATCGAAAGCAAGAGCTATAATTTCCATCTTTGCCTACCTGGCTGCAGGAAAGGAACGATGTACTGGGGTTTAAAAACATACGACCTTATCTCCTGGAAGAGCGAGTCCTTCTGTGACACCAAGCTAGTGTACTCGGAAATCTGCGTAGTCCCAACAAGAACGAATGATATACCGGCTTCAGAACAGTTTCAGTAAAACAAAAACCATGGGATTTAGCCCTCGCATATTCATAGAGGCATATTTGTGGCGTACGTCGTTCTCAAATCCAGACAGATCAATTTTCGCTTTGGAATCTTCCAAGGACACGAGCTTCGCCTCCGCATCCGGAAGAGCTCTGTCAGCCTGGAACTGCGCGAACGACTTCGAAATTATGTATTGAGGGTCCGCCTCGTCTGCGCGGAGTAGATTCAGCAACATATTGTAGCCAAGATGGAAGGACGACTTCAACGGGTCGGTGTTTCCTAAATCCAATGAAAACGTAAAGTAAGAAATGATGGTCTGCAACTGACCTGCGTTTTCGGTTCTGTTTGATGCTTACCTTTCAGAATCTTCTTTGCTTGTTCCGGTTCCATTTTTTCGTCGAACATAAGAATAGTGATACCTCTTTCGTCCAATCCACGACGACCCGCTCGACCACTCATTTGGATATACTCTCCTCCCGTAAGCCATCGGAAAGATTCTCCGTCAAACTTTCTGGCGGCCACGAAAACAACGGTTTTTGCTGGCATATTCAGGCCCATTGAGAAAGTCTCAGTGGCAAACAGTGCTTTGATGAGACCTTCCCCGAACAAAATCTCCACGACCTAAGGCGAATGGTACGGAAATCAGTTTCTAATTCGATAATCGGAAAGACGAAATGCTCAGAAGCAAGAAATTCGTGCAACGCCTGGCCACGAACTATTGGGGAGAATTACGATATTCGAACATGACCCGAGGCGAGGCGCTCCGCGTAACCTCGGCCAGTGCCAGGCAATGTAGAAGGTGCGGCCGGACTGCCGTGCCAGTAACTCTCATTCTGGCTGGTGTAATTGCATCGCTGTCAGGCGGTCAAAAACCCGCGTTCGTGACCAGCGTGCCATCTAGAACTAGTTTTCAATAGGACTGTTTGCCGTGCACTGCTCACCTCCTTCAGTATTGGTAACAGCCCAGAATGATGAATACCGATTCCTCGCTGAAGCAAGGGCAAGGCAGCGGTCAGCTGAGGCAGCCGTTGGTCTTCCTCCGACAGTGAATCAATCGCATGAGTGAAGACCTTCGCGAGAAAACAAGTTTAGAGTTCAAGAGAACCAGCTAATGTTAGCTTTGCCAATCGTACGCATCACGATCGTTTGGTTTTTGCAAACCTCTGCGATTAATCGTTTCTCTTCATCATCAGTGAACTCTAGTTTCGACATCTGCAGAGCCAAACTCTCGCAATCTCGCCTCGAGAACGCGAAGACAATCACTGGATCGTAGTTTCTGTCACGAATAAGCTTTACAACCTTGTACACATCCGATGACCCCTTCCTATTCTTCATCCTACTCTTCTTCGCAGCATCTGCATCGCCCTTCTCATTGGCCCCACCTTCAATTTGCGAAAGCGCTTTTGAAAAGTTCTCCTCCCTGAATCGACCTAGCAAACAGGCAATCAAGAAGTCGCCAATAAATTCAACGGTTTGCCGTGCTGCGATTCAGACGCATGGATCAATATCCAATGGGCATACCTTTTTCGTCCACAACGAAGTGCAGACCATCACCCCCGGCTGGAAACATGTAGTGTTGAAGAGGCACGGGTCTCATTGAAGTATAGATTGTATGGCAGGGCTCTTGCTTGATCTCAGCGATCCATTCCGAAAACTCCTGCGCGTTAGGAATTGTCGCCGACAAGAAGACGAACCTCACGTTTTTGGGTACCATGATGATTGCTTCCTCCCACACGACGCCTCTCTCTTTGTCTCTCATGTAGTGAACTTCGTCAAAGATGACCCACGCGATCTCGCGAACTACTTCAGAGCCTCTGTAGAGCATGCTTCTGAGAATCTCGGTCGTCATTACCAGGCATGAACTGTTCGGGTTGATCGTGATGTCCCCCGTCATAAGCCCAACATCATCAAACTCTTCCTGGAGCTCTCGATACTTTTGGTTCGAAAGAGCTTTGATTGGCGATGTATAGATCACTCGTTGCTTGTTTCTTAGCGATTTTGCGATTGCGTACTCCGCAACGACAGTCTTTCCAGCTGAAGTATGCGCGGAGACGAGAACGGATTCTTCTCTCTCAATGCACTTGACGGCTTCTGCCTGAAATGCGTCGAGCGTGAATTTGTACTTCTTCGCTGGGTCGGTGACTTTCATGTTTTCCAGGTCATCGAAGTCGTAACTGTCTTGGTCGCGACCAGAAGGCAACGACAAATCGTGCGTGCAGGTACTATTATTCTCGTACTCTGGAATCTTTAATCCATAAGACCTGGGTCTTTCTCTCGGCTTGAGGCTGTCATCACCGTTCTCATCAAGTTTGATAACTTTCTGTTCTTTCTCATCATCATCGTCGTCATCGATTTCCACAACCTCATCCAAATCATCGTGTTTTCTTTTTCTTTTTTCTTCAGCATCATCATCCTTAGCCAACCCGCTGCTCGCCTGCGCTGCCGTTTCCCCGGTTTCTACCCCGGTGTTTGTATCCGGGGTCTGATCGAAAACATCAAAACTTTCTAAATCCATGTCGAATTACTCCCTTAGCGCAATGTCCATAGAAATTTTCTTCTACAAGGACACCTAGGATTCTGAATGTCCCACGTGCCCTACCAACAACCCAAGCTACCCCTTGCTGCAGGCTTTTTATCGCTTCCCAAAATGTCATTTAGCTTCAGTTCAACGACGATGACAAAGCCACGCGGACGCGAGGGTCTTTTGACGCGCAAGAAAAAACCTGTCGAAGGAACTTTTTCCAGGGCGGAAGTTTTTTATTTGGGTTCTGAGAGGGCCTCACTAAGGCGGCCCCATTTTTTCAACGTGGACAGCGTTGGAACGAAAAGAAGCTGTGCTCGGATATCTGAAGAGAGGCTCAGTGCCTCTTCTCGCGATCGCCGCTTCAACCCAGCCATCTCAAACCTCTCGCAGGAGTTCAAAAGCGGATAGTAATCATAACTATCACTTATAACAGCAGTCTAGCTCTCTCATATACAACAAAGGAGAGTCTATGGTCTGCTTAGCTGGTCAGAAACGCCCTCTGGAAGATTGCTGGGCATCACGTCCGGAGCTCGAACCGAAGCCACCAGTTTGAGGACTCGGATAGTCAATCAATATATAATTTTTGATTGATTTTCTATGGGTAAATTGTTTATTTCTGTACTATTCGTACTAAAATGGTTTTTCATTCGTCCTTAGAGCTTTTCTGACGCTTAGTACGGGCCGCCCTGAAAGTAGAAACCCGCTACGCTTTTTTTAGAAAAATGAATTTTTGTACATAAGAATTTTTTTTTGTTTGATGCGATGCAACAATAGGGAAACCGGAGAGGGGAGGGAGGGGGTGAGTTGTTGCCGTTAACAACTCCCGATCTACAGTGTTTCAACGTAGGGACCATAGGGGTCAAAAGTACCAACAAAAAGCGGGGTAATGTTTTGCGGCGACTTTTCTTCATAATATCGACCCAGACTGTTCTTGTCAAAAGTATCTAGGGGGTTATCACAGTCAAAGAATACTACAGGGGGACAATCGTTTTTGCAGTGGAAGGGGGGGGGGTGTAACCTCAACCAGTGCTTTTTGGTCTAAACTTTTTAAGTTTTTCCTGTACGGAAGAAGAGTTGCGAAAAGGTACATTTTAAAATAGCGTAATAATGAGCATAACAAAAACTCCAAAAAGGGCGAAAAAGAAAGATGAAATTTGTTTTAGAGGAAAATAATGTTTTAGTATTGGTAATTTTATGTATACATTTGGAGTAGGCGGAATGGAGGAGCGGACTGGAGGAAAGGCTGACTTTCTTGACATGAAGATGGGAAAACCAATATAGGAGAATTCCTTTTACACATTTTTAGTGACTCTGGTGAGGGGAAAGGGAGAGCCAACTAATGGGGGGGTGTGAAGGTTCTGAGGGGCTGACTTTCTTGAAGCGGATGAGAAAGCGATACAAGCGAATCTTCTTTCATCTTTAAGAGTGACTCGGTCCCTTTTTTTAGAAATATTGTCTTTTTGGACCTTGCTGGGCAGCCGTGTGAGGGGCGAGGGGCTTCGGAGAAAGAAGCCGCTCTTGAATTTGTTGACGGAGATTTGGTTTGTTTGGCCTCTTTTCTTTGGTTTTTTAGCTGTCCCGGGAGAATTTGTTTTTCCGAATGATTCGCACAAGTTGCTGAAGGTAGACGATCGGGCGCGAGTGCTTGACCGGCCTGGCGGCGGTCCGGTTTGACTTTGGAGGAAGTCCCCAGTCCGGGGTTTTGGGTTAGGTATGTGCGAGTGTGGACTAGTTGGGGTAGGGAAGGGTCGTCGTTTTGCTATATAGTCGGGCGAGATGGGACCGGCAGCTATCTTTTAGTGGAGGAGGAGTAGTATTAGCGGAAAATTTTGGTACAGCTCGTTTGCTGGTTTAGACCGAGTCTGTCAGACAGTGACGATCGAGGCTTTCGCTGAAGTTAGCCATGGATGGGGATAGCATCTTTCCGGATGCGCAGTCAGAGGAGTTTTACTTCAAGTACATCGCCCTGCTCTTTCGCTTCTTCGGGACTTTGATATGCGCTACAATGATTTTGATGGGGTACTACTTGGTGAGCTGTAGGCGGCAGAGACTGACTGCAGAAGCGAAGCTTGGCGAAATTGAAAAAGAGAAACGGGAGTGGGATTCCAAGGGGAGGGAGCTCCTGCTCTCGTATACGAAACATAATAAGGATTTGGTACCTACCAAACTCTCGAATCTGTCCGAGTCCAGCATGCCATTGGCGACTGCGGAAAGTTCGGCTTATATGGAGCAATTTGATTCTAGTGTTCTTGTTAAACCAGACGAAGTTATAACTGTGGAGATGATTGGAAAGGGTGGCTTCGGAACCGTCTTCAAAGGAGTATGGCGGGGGACTCCAGTGGCGGTTAAGGTTATTTTTGTACCTCAAGCCAACAAAAGCGCCCTATCAGGGATAATCAACGAAGCGGAAACTCTTTCTAGGTAAGGGATGGGGGTGGGATCTGGAGGACACGGGCGGGAGGCTGACTATATATATGCTGCCTGCGTTTTGATGAATAGGTTGCGACATCCAAATGTTGTGTTGTACATGGGAATCTCGTTTCTGGAGAACAAATCAATCAGCATAATCACCGAACTGATGGAACGAGGAAGTCTCTTCCACGTGCTCCATCAGGTTGAAACAGGGCCAGATGGCGTAGACCGGTACAAGACGGATCTGCCACTTGGAAGGAGGATTCGATTTGCCCTGGAGGCCGCGAGGGGTCTAAACTACTTGCACAATTGTCGATATCCTGTAGTTCACAAAGATTTGAAATCGCTCAACCTGCTTGTGTCTTCTGACATGACGGTGAAGGTTGCTGATTTCGGCTTGTCTTCGATTGCGAGGGAGACGCTACTGAGCAGCCAATGTGGTGGAACTCCAGAATGGTAGGTGATTCTTAAACGATCCTTTTGTGCGTGGCCTGCGTTTTAAAGCGTCTAATGCAAACTTTTTCTTCGTCCAGGTCCGCCCCCGAAGTGCTGAGAAACGAAAAGCATGGACTACCATGCGACATATACTCCTTGGGGGTAGTGTTGTGGGAAATTATTACACGGGACGTACCGTTCAAAGGCATGAGCGGGGCGCAGATCATCTCGCACGTTGCTGTCAGCGGAGGTCGACTACCAAAGGCCGTTCCTGATTCCGAACTAGAGTTCGCTGGATGCGAAAAGTGCTTAGAGGACATGGACATGCTGATCCGGGAATGTACGGATCCTAGCCCGTCGAAGAGACCCACCTCCAGCGAGTTACTGAGCCGGCTTGAGCGACTGGGAGACGAACTCACGAGCACAACTTCCCCATGCCACCCCGACGCTTGGAAGCAGACCGCAGGAGGGACTATGGAGGAAAGACGAAAGATCGCATCAGCGGACGGTCAGAATCAGCAGTCAGCTGGACCTAAAAAGCACAGCGGAGCTGAATCAGAACCTGCGACTACCATTGAAGCTTCTGAAGAACTAATTCCTGCCAATGAGCCTGACAAACCTGAAAAGGCCAAAATGTCCGGGCGCGCGAGGAGGGGGCTGGAGCCTCTTAGGTTACGACTATCCAAAATGAACGTTTCCGACCCGTCGAAGTACTGATGTGTGCGCAGGAATCCTTTGGAGATTTGGACAGATTGATACTAACATCTCTTTTTAATTAATAAAACTGGAAAGATCAAGATAAGCTTTTCTCTACTGGCACGCCACGTGGCAGAGTTCTCCCTATCCACAGCGCTAGCCTTTCGGTGTGCAACTTGATGGGCGCCAAGCAAAGCAGCAAAAAAAAGAACTCGAAACCCTGCAGAACCGGCTTCGTAGCAGGGGCGGGTCTGACAGTGCGAGGAGTATCCAGCTACCATATACCAATTGGTACTGGTTTAGGGGCAAACAAAACACACTAGGAAGTGTGGCTCACAAATACCCCAAACACTGGCTGCACACTCGCCCTAGGTTAACCAGGCTATCTACAGAACCCCAACTCCACCTCCGTCTTCACTGTAAAGTCCTGTAAGCACCCTCAATTCCGTTCAATCCCGCTCTGTTTAGCATTGGCTACTATAGACCAATTAAGCTTCTAAACCTTCATTCACCGCTATTTGTTCCGTCTTGATTGGTTTCTATTTCGTGTCAAGCCCAAAAATTAAATTAATTGGTCTATCCCGCCACTATATCATTCACCATATCCAATAAAACAACTTAAAACTCGTCATCCCACCTAATCATTCATGATGGGATCAAATAGCTTGTGAAGACCAATTAAAAATCTTAGCTATCGAATAAACCCTCTACTACTCTATTATTGGTCGGAGAGGATTATGTTAAGTTCATGTTAAGACGTTTAATTGGTTTTATACGAATATTATAAACACTCTGTGTCCAATTAATAGCCTTATAACCTTATTTTGCTTAATGTTGTTTTGCTTAGGATATTTCTGATCCATTCGTTTCGATGGATTGTGGGTGCATTCGGAGCTGGCGGTGGTTGGGGAGGAGTGGATGAGATTGGTACACTGAAATTTGTCAGAGGCGAATACCGAAGGCTGGGTTGGGGGAGTAGAGAAGCAGAAGAGACAGAAATTTTTGGCAGTCATTGAGAGTTTTTCTCTTCGTGGAGGGATCTTTGTGTTTGCCGAATTGGCGTTGGAGCCTCAGGTGTTTGAGGGAGGGTGTCTTCCTGGTCCTGGTTACTGGGGAGAAGAACTGGTCTGGTCCTGTGTAGAGCGTCGCAGATAATTTCAGAATGCTGGACGGTGAATGCTCGTTCGTGAGTCCGGCGTCGTGGTGCAATCGTCATTCAGCGGGTGTGGGGCATGTTCACGGTTGGTGGTTTTTTTTTCTGCTGAGGCGTGATGCCCGGTGATTTGGTTTTTGTAGGAATAGGATAGACTGATCGTTCGATTCGGGTTTCTTTATTGGTTTCTTAATCTGACTGTAGGGGCGCGACCGGGAGTTCCGCTGCATATTCGGCGAACCTCGGCAAGTCGTCTTGGTGCTAGCACATCGGAAGCGTACACAAAAGGATTCTTTTCCGTAGAAGAGGATGAGTCGTCATACGAGATCGCGGTTGATTCTGAGAACGTGTATGGACGTGTTCCTGAGGACCTGAATGGCACTTTGTTCAGAGTCATGCCCGGAAAAGTAGACTCTCACGGGGATGCACTGAAGAGCTACTACGATGGGGACGGCATGGTTAGCTCAGACTTCTGGATGAAGATCTACAAATTTTATCCAAGCTGGAAGGGCTCAGACCAGTTGCGCTTCCGTTTCTTGTGCTCTGATCGTTAGGTTGTCGGGATCAGTTTTGGTGAGGACGCAGTGTTTGTTCGACATCGATGCATAAGAACGAAAGCATACGACAGAGAAAAGAGGAGGAAGAAGCGATTGTACAGAGGACTCTACGGTTCGGTGCTTCCCGGAGGAAACCTTGCCAATTTTGCTGTCAAGGTAGGTGGATAAGTACTGTGCGTCAAATTTTTTATCTCCGTTTTCCCGAGCTCGGCGTTTTACAGACGATGATGCCTTTAGGTGAACGCCTTGGGCGATTTTCCCGCCCTTCCTGCGACCGACAATACCGCCGTATCGGAAGTATCGCGACTCATGTTCTTGACCAGTGGGGATCAAGGATCCCACGGGGACGGACGATCAGATCTATAGATGCTATGAATGGGTCTTTAGTTTACTGACTACGAGCTCGGGTTCTCTGCGCCCGTCTCTGAAACCGCAGATTAAGCAAACTGCGAATAGATTTGGTGTGAACTACGGTGGTCGACTACTTGCGCTCAATGACTGGGGGCTTCCATATTCTGTTGATCCCGCAAGCCTTTTGACCCGTGGCAATACTAACTTGAGAACTGAACTGGACGACGGGGACAAGATGATACCTTCGTCGAGAATTTGCAAGGACAATCTCATTCTGGCATCGAAAAGTTTTACTCCCTTCGGGGTAAGCTTAGGCCGTAACCTGCAACTGAAAAAATCCGCTGGCTCAGCCATCTCATGTGCATGCATCAGATGAGCGTCCGATTCACAGAGTTCAAAGGAGACTACAGACTTGTAGGGAGCCAGAGCGCCGCCTTAACGAGTTTTCTCACTCAAGATTTTGCTGTGACAGAGAAGTACTTCGTCATAGTACAGCCAGCTCTAAGTCTCGACTTAAACTCACTAGTCCTCGGGTCGAAGAAAACTTATCAGGAGGCACTTTCTCCGAAGGGCAAAACCTCGCAGATCGTTGTGGTCGATCGGAAATCTGGAGCCTCAAAGGTTGGTTGCTTTTACCAGAGTTGCATGGTTCCATTTTCGATGTCTGAATAAGGCGAACTGTCGCTTCCACGCAAAGAAAATTGATCTTCAAGATACCAACTCCGTAATCGGACGCATCGCCAACGCCTACGACGAAGTTGAGGGAAATGTTACTATAGACGCTATCAGTCACGAGAGAGTGTTCTTTGGAGATGGATTAACGAGTAATGACTACGCAAACGACGTGCCACGCTCGAAACTAGTTCGGTAGGCAGAACCAAACTCTGGACCTGAGGACTCGTAGACGAGAACCGTAAGACACGAAATCTGATACTCTACGCGAACAGAATCCGCGTTGATGTGCAGGCGAAAACTTCCGACTTGACAGTACTTAGCGACTATCATTGTGACTACCCCGTTGTAGACTCCAGTGATGGCCGGATGCACAAACATATCTACTCTCTTTCAAACAATGAGGCGAAAATATCTCCGCCGAGAGGGATTATGAAGACAAATCCGAAAGAAAAGGTAAGAACTCAGGTTTCCTGTATTTTGGATGGGCTTCTAGAGCTTGCTAGTCAAGAGGCCTGACATCACTTCACCAATGATGTTCACCAGACGAACGAAGTGTGGGTTCCAGAAAGTCCTTCGCAATATTGCTCGGCACCCGCCTTCGCTCCAAGAGAAGGCGCTACTGATAGCACTGCAGGGTACATCGTGACTGTAGTATTTGATTCGGAGACCGAACAGTCATCCGTCGCAATTTTGGACTCTGAAGCATTCACAGATGGTCCTGTTTGCTGGATCAGATTGGAGTCTCCAGTACCACATGGTGTATGTTCTTCTTGGTCAAACTCGGTCTACTCGTACGTATAAGCCAAGATACCGGAAAAGTCGCCAGTTCTCACTCCACGAAGACGGATGCTAATTGTCGTGCACCTTTTCGTCGCAGGATCAAAGACGCGAAGAAGACGAACAGCTTTGAGATATTCAAGGACAAGGGATGGAACACTGTTGATAGCGGGTTCTCTATGATAGGAATGCAGGGATTCGAGGACGAATTCTAGGTGCCCATAGCGTCTACGCGCGTCATTTAGCTGTTGTCGTGTAATTTCGTGTCCTGGGAGCTCGACTTTATAGGCGGATCTTAAGCTTTTTGTGAGGATCATGGTTTTTGTCTCTACCGAGCCTCTATTTGCATAGCAAAGGATTCACAAGGCCAGTAGGGGAACGTTTAATCTACTGCCGATCCGCACCTTGTAAGTGCAGAATGGGAGCCTAGAGCTTTTGAATGCAGTTAAGACCTGTTCGTCGGCTACTCCGAACGGACTGCTTACCGGTGACTGAATAGCTGTGTTTATGCCTGATAGAGAGGCTGGATCTATGCGAATCCGAATCCCGCGGTTGTTGTCGAGGATCCAGTTTTTGTCGCGGTGTCTAGTCAGCCAAAGGTGGTGGTGTGTGGGGGTGGCTTGCTAACAGATCATGTCTGAATGATATGATCTGAATTAGTTTTGGAAATGCCTCTACCAACATGAAGGTCGGTGACCTCGATGGAATTCATTTTAGATTGTGATAAAACAGTACATTAAAGTTAAGCTCGCATTTTTCCGCAGTTTTCGTGAAAGTTGGGTGTGAGCCACAAGCTGCGTCCACGGACGGCTGGGGACGGTATGGACAAAAAACTAGTGGCCACAGAGTTCGAGGGAGTTCACTAACTCTCTCGAGGTCCCTTCCGTTTTCTCGAGCTATGCTTGTCGGGAATAGCTTCCCAACTAAGCTGCAACCCGCTTCAAAGTGATCATTCTGAAGGGCACCCTCATCTCCACTTCAAAACCGAAATTTGGACAGTTTCGCAACTCTGTGGCAAGCAAAATTTTGTCGCCGCGAACTCCAACTTACGTCGCCATGCAAAGCAGCCAGGGAATTCCCACAAGTATGCTGAATTGAACAGAGAGAAAGCCAAGGAAGTCCTCGTAAGGAAAATCTAGGCCTGATTCGACAAACAAAGACTTTGCCCTCGCACCATCTTCAAGACAGTAGTTGTCGCAGTCACTACTACTGGGGAAGGAGCGAAGACTTGCTATTGTCCGCTTGCAAGGGAATTTGAGAATGAAACACAGCACTACGGCTGTCATGGCGTCTGAGGAAAAGAGCATGTTAAAACAGCTCGGAGAGAGACATGAGAAGCTGAAGCATAAGATCCACACGACGAAGATCCCGATAAAGAGCAAATGGGGCAGGGTAAGCGTGCTAGACCGCGCGAATTGTTGTCCTCTTCTACTAGTTTGCGAAATGATCTTGTGAACCAATCTGGGGTAGTTTTATACAATTGTCGCGGCACCCATGTTCTCAGCTTCTGAAGTACTGCTCGTCTTTGAACTGGTTTTCTCTGGACTCGACATGCCACGATCGCGAAACACAGTCCGCGATGGGGATGTTGTACTGCTCAATAACTTTCGGTAAGTTCCTTCTACACGAGCAGGCGATCGTGCTTTGGAATCGGTTAAGGTGACGTAGGACGGCAGTGAAAATGGATGCCTGTTGAAGTCATCTCATACGACAGAAAAAAGCTTTGCAGATGACTGTGTCTGTTCCGGGCACTCCCCGCGCGTGATTTTCCGTTTACTCATCAGCGGAGAACTCCTTTCGTTCTACAGGCGTTTGTTGGGGCTTAACTAGGAGTATGCGGGTTGAAGAGCGCGGCTATGATTTAGAAGGGTCTGCGAAAAGGCTTGGCTTGGACATGGAAGCAGTACGTAGTCATGAAATCTTTACCGTTCCGCTTGCTCGCGACTTGAACACGTGTAAAGGGCGCCATATACTAAGAAGCGCCAATTTCGCATGTGTAATTGAACGAAGGTGGAGGAGAAGAGGGAGAAAAGATTGCAGGTGAATGGCGGTGTACCTCAGCCAGGGTCGTTGCAAGACGTTCTGGACCAAGCAAAACGCAAGCGTGATGAAAGGCGCAACATCGGACAGTAGAATACGGACATGTTCTTAGCAAGTAAGGTCAATTGTCTCAAGTCGCTTTACTTGAAGTTACCAAAAGAGGCCAAGTCATTAACTATCCACTCCCGACATTGACAATGTGTATTAGTAAAAACAAAATGCGTTAACTGAACCGAATCACTGTCCGTTTCATCATACCAATTCTATAGCCCCCGATTGCGTCGTTGGTTCAGCGCTTTCACGTTCTCGAGCGCCCGGCCGACCTTGTCCTCCCAGAAGAAACGACGCATAGTCATATACCGCATTCTGGACACCGTCGTATGACGCCGCCAGCCTTTATGACAAATCTCAAAGTAACGGTCATTAATATACAGCCGCTCCGTCCTCGCCATTCTCCTCACCTCCTGAAGCACCTTGAAAGGCCCAGCCTTCGTCACCTTCTTGTGAATTTTAAGATGAGGCATTTCTTTTCGTCTCCCCACACACACGCACACACAAACTTTCTCTCTCTCTCTCTCTATTTCTTAATTAAATGAGAGGGCAACAGAACTTTTAGGGCTCTAGAGTACAAAATTCTTACCAAAGACATCAGAGAAAGCACCTCAGTCAGTTAACTCCCTTCCCCTCCTTCCCAACCAGCCCTGAAATGCCTCGCGAAATCCGATCCTTATCCAAAAGAAATCGATCGATCGGTATCATTAGAGGCGAACGGGGTAGGAAGTGCTCAGAGATCGTGCCTCTAGAGCCAACATTTAAGCGCCATAGAGTCAGACCGTGAAGAAGCATACAGTCTAGAAAGAGCATCAGGGCGGTAAACGGTAATGATCATGCAACCAAACACCCTTAGCGCTGTCTAAGAATCCGGGTCTTCAGCTGGTGCTACCGATTACAGAGGAGGTGGTGCTAATGCGTGAAAGAGGGAGGGTAGGATGGTTGTTGGGTCGCTCGAGGAGTTCCTCAGACGGTTACAACTGCCTTGATGTGCCAAGGTACTCACAGTGTTCAGAGGGGAGAAGGAGTCGTACCTCTCCTTCCGACTCAATGGCGTTTTTCCAGTTGGAGACTGTTTTCAAATTAAGGGGGTGGCTTCTGGGAAGCCCCTGACGCCGAGAGAGTATATATTGCGGCGCTATTGCCGAAGGACCGGAACTAGACGTAGCGCTATCCTCGTCTGGCTGAGACCCCATGCTCGCTGATGAACTGGTTGGAAACCGAGGTCTCGGAGATGGGAGAAACAACCGGAACCGCTTCATCGAAAGAGGAGAAGAATCGGCGCGTGCTCAGCAAGACCTTGGAAGATCGCCTGGAGTACAGAGTGAGTTCCCGTAATACGACACACTAGACATGTCCAGTTCACATTCCTGTCACGTGTAAAAAAAGGAATGTGAACTGGACATGTCTGTGCGAGGACTTTGAAGGGTTATACAAATCCAAGCAAGGACTCATGCCGGGGAAGCTGGAGGATCTGGAGAAGCCGAAGGAAACTGATACGACCCAGCATCATGTCACCACGATGCAGAAGAAAAGGAAAGGGATATAGTTCTTTGGCTGTCAGAAGTTTGGACATATTCGTGCAGACTGTCCCGGGGCCAAGGGCAAAGGTTCCGCCGCGGTTCTAGGGAGGAGCCACCAAGAGAGTTCCATGCAGGAATGATGGCGAGCAACAAACGAGCACAAGCTCATCCAGGCCTGAGGATCGACGTACCACGTCTGTACGATCGAAAGCGCGTTTCAAGCTTTCAAGCGAGTGATTGACACCGACTTCATATTCGGAGACGGTAACGTGCAGACGCTAACTCAAGCGCGAACCGTGGGGCTACGCACCGAAGGGGAGGCACCCTGGACTTCTGGGTTACAATATACCTACCAGAGGCGCTCTCAATGTCATTGGCCTGAGCCGTCTTATGGAGAAGGAGCACAATGTTAAATCCGTACGTAGCAAGACGCTTTCAGGAGAGACGGCATGGAAATTTTTAAAAGCCACAAGAAAAAACCGATCTCTATTATACTGATCTGGAAATTTCCCAACAGCACGGAATCATGGCACCCCCAACAGCACAGGACAGGACAACAGATGCCGTAACTCTGTGCCTTGAGAGATTTTTAGGTGGGTGTAGTATAGACCTGCGCAGCTTTAAATACTTCTATTCCGTCTATTGGAGGAGTCATCTGGTAGTGAACTCTCGAATTCGCTTGCTCTCTGCCGCCCAGCTATGGTTCTGGCCATTCTTTTGGCCATCCCGTTACTCGATGGAGTGCGCGGCGCCGTGGGGTCCCGTTTGACTTCTAGATCCTTCGACAGGGGGCTCCGCTCCTCTGTATTCAAGTGCGTTGTCACTCTTCAAGTTCTTCGCACCTGCGTCTTGTGCGAAGCATCACGAGATGTTCCCAAAACGCCTCGTTGATCAGACCCTATGCTCCATAGCACGACAGATATCAGTGCAGCCTTCCAAGCAATGTTCGGCTGAGCTAAGTCATGCTCGGGCTGTGCTGGAACTATGATCGTTCGCGTAAGATGCCTTGCTTCCTTCGGAAGCCTTGTTCAGCATACTTCGCGGCCTCCGGAAATACTTCTGCAAAGTCAGGGTCCTGCAGTAAGCTAGCGAATGTTGGTGAGGTAGCATGCCCGCAAGCGCCAACTGGTTGATCGCCCCTCGACTGAGGCGAGGATCCGCCATATTCTCATTTGGCATGGATGACTCGCGATCGATGAGGACTCCCACAGTTGCGGAGACAACGAGCAAGACTACGAAAGTGATGAAGCTGCCGGACGGGTGTCCACAGCGGGACCTCGTCGGTAGTCTGATGTTTTAGGCAGCGAGGACACGCCGGATATTTTGTTTCTCTTCGGCCCCTACACGATTACGGGTCGGAAGATTGGAAGAAGGCCAAGAAGATGTTGCGATCCTTACGAGGTACAACCCAGTTCAAACTTAACATGGATGGTGGAGTAGAGAGGACTCTGAAGATGGACTTGAGGTCTACGCGGATTCTTCGTGGGGCGTGTCAGCTGAGAGGACTTCGGTCACCGGGGTCGCGATATTCCTTTTCAGAGCTCTGGTGGTTTATTTCAGTAGAAAGCAGAGATCAAAGGCTACATCTTCATCAGAAGCTCAGTATTTTGTGTTGCTGACGGGGTCAAGTCTTTGTCCTCAGACACGTTTCACAATAGCGTGGTCTCTCGAGCATCCTTTGGCCTCATCGCTGGGTGACTACACTCGGTCCGCCAGAGCTCGCAACTCCAAATGCGTTATCTCCACTGCTAGTGTACCAAACTACCAATATGCTCAGCTCCCCTCGGTCGAGGAGCGATCAACCAGTTGGCGCTTGCGGGCATGCTACCTCACTATGATTCGCGTGGAGCTTACTCGCAGGACCCTGACTTTGCAGAAGTATTTCCGGAGGCCACGGAGCGTGCGAACAAGACGATGGAAGCAAGACACCTTCTACTGCTGGCGGGTATGGCCTTTGCGCCCACAGCATAGTTGCAAGGTCTGACCAGATTACCATGTTAATCAGAAAGCGCAGCTGGGATAGTAAGTTCGGTGTATAGATAGTATACTGTAGACCTGAAGTAGAATCAATGAGGACCTCACAAAAAAGGGCATCATGCATATTCAATCGCAGTATACGCGACCGCAGCATAAGGCGGAAGGAAAGAAACTCAAGAGTGACACAAGGGGATGAAATGGGACCCCCGCGCACTATGCACCTCATCTAGCAACTGGATGGCGGACATATAGGGAGAACCGTTACGCATAAGGCGGATGTAAAGAAACCCTCTGGGCCTAAGTAATCTGTTCGTGCTACCATATGCAAACATCATCGTTCAGGCACATCCCGAGCATGATCTAGGGCAACCGGGTGTTGCTGAAAGGTTGGACTGCCGCACCGTCGCATAAAAGGACTTTCAATAACAGGCTGTCCCACACATGACAGCCTGTCGTAATTTCATCCTTTTTTGTATATTTCTTTCTCCTTGCATTTCCGATGAGGAAAAATATTCCTCTTTTTATGATTTCCAGCTTCCATTTAAATTTTCTCCATTTCTATTTTGAAGGGGTTCTTTTGTTTTGTTTTCATTGATTTTGAAAAGGAAGGG
The DNA here is from genome assembly GCA_029953675.1 of Rhodosorus marinus. Taxonomy (NCBI): domain Eukaryota; phylum Rhodophyta; class Stylonematophyceae; order Stylonematales; family Stylonemataceae; genus Rhodosorus; species Rhodosorus marinus. The sequence continues at coordinate 636,498 of JAMWBK010000010.1, forward strand.
GGAGAAAAACGGGGGGGGGTGGAAATCGTTTTTTAGTTAGAAAAGTTGATTAACTGTTTATTTTCTGTTGTATTTCTAAATTTGGAAACCTTTTCATCCGGCTCGGATAGATAAGATGGCTTTTTTGTACAATAATTTAATAGTTCACGTTCAAGAATGGAAGAAATAAATAGATGAATCAGGTAAAACATTTAATCTGTACAAATAGTAAAATAAATGAATTGTGGAATAATATTTATCATTTGGCAAAAGGGAAAGGGGAGGGGAGGGGGAAGGAGGTGGTTCTAGCTTAGTGGATTGGAGCTGTGGGAAGCAAGATCCTCCCACGCTGTACGAGAGAGGAAGAACCATACCAAGATCTGGCTACGGCGGAGATCCACTTGCTATGAAGCTTTCCAGCTTCAGGAAATCGTACTTAGACCGTTGCATATCACCAGGGAGCCTCCCTCACTCGTTGATCTGCGGGTTGCTATCCATCCCCAAACCAAACGACCGAGAGGCAAAGTTCGCGGTTGAGAGCATTTTTTCCATCTTACAAACAGGCGAGAAGAACCTTATCGTATGTAGTACCTGATGATGTATATACAGAGCAGAATTCTCTCACTCACACCGGGAGGGACATCCAAACTACACCTTCCCTTATTCACTTCCTTTTCTAATTCCACGTACATTGAAAGGAAACCAATTCGCGGATAACATAATTCCATTTATTGTACGACGAAGAGTTTTTCTTGGTAAGCCGGGGAGGAAGGAGGCCTGTTGAGCATTCTCCGATGCCAGCAGAGCATTAAAAGATGGAAAGCATTGAGCGGAGTTGGAAGGGATGGAAGTGGAGAGATGGAGAAGGTGGAAGAAGGATCACTAAAATCAGTTTGGCACATTTCAACATTGCGTCTTGGAGTTGCGTATGTGTGCGGGGGTATTGTGGATGTAACTGTATGGTTTAGGTGAGATTGCGAGAGGTAGCTCTGCTCTTTTGGGGGGTGTTGGGTGGGTTGGGGTGGGCGGAGGGGGTGGGGTTTTTGCTTTTTTTTGCGGGGGCTTTGGAAAATTTTTGAGAGGACGATCGGATGGGTGACGGCATGGCGCAGCCTCAGGTGATAACGCGATCCCAAATGCTATCTGTTTTAGTTGCTGGAATTGCCACGGTGATGATATTCTCCGATCAGAATCTGATGGCACCGAATTTGACGATGATCGCAACGGATTTCGGCCTGGACGCAAGTGGGCGGGATTGGTTGCTTGGTGGAATGCTCTCGACGTTGTTTTTTCTAGTCGGTGCTCCCGCGTCGATCGTCGCGGGAGTGCTTGCTGATACGCGGAGGCGGGTGCCTCTGCTCAGTGCTTTTATGTTGGTGGGCGCGATACCGTGCGTTCTCACTATGTTCGTTCAAAATTACTACCAGCTGCTGGCGACGAGAATGTTCACTGGCATGGCGATCGGGGGTGTGATACCCATCATCTTCTCGTACCTTGGGGACATATTCCCGAACAACTTGAGAAACTACGTTTCTGGAGGGTTTGGGTTTGTCTCCGGGGCAGGGCAGGCATTGGGCCAGTTTCTTGCGGGTGCAACGGGCGAATCCTTAGGATGGCGATTCTGCTTCCCCGCGATAGGCATACCATCGATTCTAGTTGCTCTGGTAAAGTACCTAAACATCTGCCGACTAAGGACCACTCGAGTGGCTTACCAGTCGGTTTTTTTCTCGTGCAGGGTGCGTTGCTCGTATGCGAGGAGCCTAAACGGGGTGCAGCAGATGGACAGCAAAAGTTTGGCACTGGATTCAGTTGGGACTCGGTTGTGAACATTCTTCGAATAAGGTCCAATGTGCTGATTTTTCTCCAAGCCGGTTTCGGTTGCGTCCCATGGGGTATCATCACTGCGTACCTCAACGACTACTTGGCACAAGAAGGTGGACTGGAGGTTCTCAATGCTACGTACGTCATTATGTTATTCAGCATTGGAGCAGCTCTTGGTGGAGTCTTTGGATCTGTTACTGGACAATACCTCCAGAACAAAAATCGAGCTCTGCTCGGAATTTTTATGGGGGCTACCACCATCTTATCCATTCCACCGATCCTGGGTCTGGTCCTTATCCCCGATGGCAAGAAGTACCTAGCCATCTTCTTTGTCCTTGCTATCGTTGGCGGATTCCTGGCAAGCCCAACTGGTGCCAACGTTCCTGCCATTGTCATTAACTCAAACACCCCGGAAACACGAGGAAGTGCGCTCGCTCTCTTCAATATGTGTAACGATGTAGGGAAAGGACTAGGACCCTTGATCGGCGCCGCCTTGATTGGAGGTAAGTTGCATACCACCGAAAAAGAGTTACTCGCAACACCAGACCTCTCTGGACTTGTGGTGTTTGCAGTCGTTGTCCACGTCACGCTTGGCGGCTCTTTGTGACTGACGAAAGCGGTTGTGTATCCCTCTTGAAAAATTGCTCAGCGTTTGGACGACGGATCGCCCTGACAATCGCGATCACTTCCTGGTTTCCATGTGGCGTGCTGTGCTTGTTGCTGGCAATAACTTACCCTGGTGATGAGGACAACATGAAGGAGCGAATCAAAACTACTCCTGATGAGGAGAACGCGGAGCTACTGGGCGTCGTAGAAGAATGATAGCACCAACAAAATGCAGTTTCGCATAGAGGCGTGTGCTTGGTGAGTTTGGCCGGTAGCCCCTAAACAGAAATACAAACACCGTGGGGGCTTGACCACTGTTGAAACTATTGAAGGGAGGACTAGTGTCGGTTGCTGGGAGGGGAATATGGGTTGTGGACCACTGTCGGATGATTCCGGCTATCTTGCTGATCTACCAGAGTTCCAATCTAGAGTAGGCTCAGAACTCTATTGTGTTCTTCTTCAGCGCTTTGGGACGTGGTCACCAATGCCAGAGTTGTGTGGTTGCCGCGATGAATGGATTTATTCGTGGACTATGGGTTGAGCTTGGTTTGGGGATGGCGGAGGATTCACTGTATCATGGTAGACATGGAAGTCATAGATATATATGTATATAGAAGTATGTATTTATACATACACGTTTTGTGTTTATGTATGTATGTGTGTATTGCTAGAAAAAAATGGGATAAACTTATGCAACTGTCTTAAGCGGGACTAGCTTGCAAATGGACAGCACTGAACAGCAGAAAGTTTGAGCCTGGGGAGGAGTGTCCAGATCCGATTCATGACCTGATGATGTTAAAACGTTTCACTTCAAAATACGCATGACCGTTTGGTGCTGGCAGATTTATCTGGAAGCATTCTCGATATGGGAAGACAATTGGCCAGACCAGCACCCGTCGACATTACCTAAGACCGAAACAAAATGGTGAGTAGGAAGAACTCTTCCTTTCTTTGCTGGCGCGTTTGCTGCTGGTCCGTTGGAAAGACCCCTAAATCCAGGAGCGGATAGGAGGTGCAGGAAGTTGTTGGACTCCCAATTCTGTTTCCTACTTCATCGACCAAGAATTTCCCAGCATTCTTGCTAGCATCAACATGCGACGGAGCATGGCAAACAGAGTCGGGCAGCTTTCCCGACCGACTCACTGCTCTTTTTCCATCTACAGTTTCCTGGCAAGTCTCAAAACCATGTCGAGGCGCTCGGGCAACAAGAAAAGGAACAAACAGTATCATTACAGCAGCATCGCTGCTGGGGATGGATCCTGCTGTCGACCTTGGGACCCTAGTTTGTCAGTTTAACCTCGCGAATAATCGGCTGAGGTTAGTACACATGAACACAGAGGGGATGCACGCGTCCGTCTTCCACCTGCTAGCGCCATGTGCAGATATGTTTCGAAAAAGAAGGCCTGCTTCCATTCTCAGCAATCCCGGCTCGAGGCGGTGTGTGGTCGTCGAGAAGCCTTCCGTCAACGTTTTCCGAATGGCGAAGCAGAGGTACTGTTCCACTCACGTACATTGGTGATTCGAACTTCACTGTCGTCTTCCTTCTCGGGAGGGTTGCAAGACTTCCAGCAGATGAGCTGCAGAGGACAATGCTCAACAGCTAAAAAAGATGGCGTATGACTATCTACAGGTGGGCCAAGCTTAAAAAAAAGCACTCTGGTAAAACCCTAATCTACCTTTGCAGAACAGAACAATGCCGAGACGTCACAGCCGCTCCGGAGCGGCGATACTACGCAGCACAAGTCGCCCAAAGCCGTCGTGAACTACAGAAAGCACAGGCTGCGAAGAACTTGTTTTCGCCACTCAACGAAAACGGAGGGAAACCCTTTCACTCGAAGATAAGCTGCGCTCTTCTAGCTGCCCTTGTCAGCAAAAACCGAAGAATTGGACTCCAAAATAGAAAACGACCCGACAAACGAAAATACTAAATTTAGAAACTGGAGAAGTTGCGTTTTTGGCGGAGTGTTTCGTCTTCTTCGTCAGGTTGTTTTGAGATGCCGTTTCTGAAAACAAACCAAAAGTTCAAAAAAAAACACAAATTGCTTATTCTGAGGGGTTGTCTCCTTCTAGGTCAACAACAACACTGCTCGTCTTCGTCGTCACGACGTTTTGCAGAGGTCGTGGTGTTTGTCCTGCGTGTGAAGTTGTAGCTTTTGGTGGGTGGGTGAGGGAGTGGGGTGAGTTGACCAGATTTCTAAATATTCAAAGGCTTCTTCTTCGTTGCGTTTTTTGGTTTTTTTTTATTTTGTTTTTTAGTCCCTTTGCGTTTTTCTTTGGTACAGTGTGGACGTCTGCAGTGGTCTTCCCCACTGTTGCCGAGGTTCCCATGCTCCGGCACATGGTTGTTTTGTTGCGCAAGAATATAGGATATAGCTTGTGATGAAATCAGGGAACAAAACTTGCAAGAAGAGGCAGCGAGTTTGGTGAGGACCGAGGTAGAGGCAAGGAGCTTGGCTCTGCGTACGAGCAGACTGGTGTTCTTCTTCAAGGAATTTTTGCGAGGAAGAGTAGCGGGGTGGGGCTGTGGGGTCAAATCTGAAGTGGTTTCGTGTTTAGTGTGGAAAGTAGTTCCACTCGTTTCCCCGCTCCAAGTTTTGAGGGAATGTACAATGAAATTGTTTACGCGTCCGATGAAGAATCGATAGAGTTTGAGCCGTCAGAGGCTGAAGGATATGGGGGCGTTGGCGGTCCATCCAAGTGGCGAATGTGGGCTACGTCAGCGCTGCTGGCGTTGCTTACTTTCTTTGTGTTTTCTGATCAGAGCATTGTTGCACCCAACCTGACAGCCATTGCTCGAGAGTTTGGGATGACTGATCAAGAACGCGACTGGAAACTTGGAGGGATCCTGTCCATGCTCTTCTTCATTGTCGGCGGACCTGCGTCTCTTCTCGCAGGATATCTCGCGGATACCGTTGGTAGGCGGATTCTTCTCATTATGGTCTTCACGGCGATGGGCGGCGTGCCTTGTGTGTGCACATTTTTCGTCAAAAATTTTGCGCAGATACTGGCTACGAGGACCTTTGCTGGTTTCTCCATGGGAGGAGCTCTGCCGATTCTCTTCTCCCTCCTTGGTGACCTCTTCCCCAGCTCACATAGAACGTACGTCGGTGGCGCGTTCGCCCTAGTCTCTAGTACAGGACAAGGAGTGGGGCTCTTCATCGCTGGCATCACTGGGGCCAAACTTGGATGGAGATATGTTTTCCTTTTTGTTGGGATCCCAATGATTGTTGTCGCAATTGTAGGAGTTGCCCAGCCCTGCAATCTTCACTCAAGAACGAAACGGTCGTTTGTAAATTTCTGACTCTCTCGATCGGAAAATGTAGGCTACGTGGTTGTTAGTTCCTGAGCCTGAGAAAGGAGCCGCCGATGGTCGCGGACCGAGTCGAGCTGAACCGGAGGACAGAGGAAGAAGTAGAGCCCCGATGTTATCAATTTTCCGAGTTTTAACAAACAACTTGATCTATTTGCAGGCTACTTTTGGGTGTCTCCCGTGGGGCGTCATGTTCGCTTTCATGACCGACTACCTGGCGCAGGATGTAGGTCTCGGGGTTGTGAAAGCAACGACTGTCGCTACATCGTTTAGCGTTGGATATGCCATTGGCGTCCTCTTGAACAGCATTATTGGGCAGAAACTCCAGAACTGGAAACCGAGCCTCATGGGGTTGATGATTGGGTCATCGTCAATCGTTGGGATTTTCCCCACTGTGTTCATCATCTATTCGGATGCGGCAAAAATACCGATGTGGATTCTCCAAGCCCTGGCCTGTGTCGGAGGATGCATCCTAAGTGCGCCGGGCTCCATCCTTCCCTCCATTCTAATCAACGCCAACAAGCCATCAACTAGAGGATCCGCAGCTGCAGCCTACAACCTTTTCAATGACGTCGGAAAAGGGTTGGGGCCGATCTTCGGCTCGTTACTAATCGAACGTAAGCGCTCCCTATTCCTCACCATCCTGCAGAAGATTCACAGTGTTCTGATCATCGCGCCACCCGAACACCTGTGGATGTTCCTCTGCTTCTTCACGCTGCCTCCTACAGTCACAGGTTCTAGACGATCTGCGCTTATTTTGTCCTTCTCAGCGTGGTTACCTTGTGGTCTGATACTCCTTGGACTCATGTACTCGTACCCACGCGACTTGGAGACGGCCAAAGTGGAGAAGGTAGCAACTGAACTGCGTGATCACGGAACATAACTCGGACTGATCTGCCGTTCCCTTCCAATGGACTTTCCAACGGGAAATATTCCAGAGCTAGAAAAGGTTGTGGACTCTGTGATCCAGTTCTGTTGTTACGCTTGTTAGGAGCAGGCCTGCAAGTGCGCTCCACCTCGCATCGTCGGTGTCCAGGCCTGGGTTGGCCGTGCCGCTTGCAACGCTAAATGATCACTGAACACGTGGCGGTTGGTTAGTCTTCGTTGTCTGTATTGGTAATAATTTGCAAGGCAAAGCACATGGAATCAAAGCGTGCGCTCTCAAACCGCGCGATTTGGAAGAGAGCTCTAGCCAAGTATTGCGAAGTTCGCAAAAAGGAGAGAGAGAGAGAGGGACAGAGAGAGCCAGAGGGGTTTCACTTCGCCACAAGCGAGAGGAGCATCGTTGCGCATATCCCGCTTCTCATAAACCATCAGAGCCGTCTTGAGTCGTCGCTTATGCCGAGGATTTGATAAGGGTTTTCTGCTGAAAACGCTGTGTTCTTCATCCTCACGTCGCTCATATTCGAACCATGAGATAATCAACTTCCACTTCCTTTGTCATGGGAATGATGAGGTCTTTATAGATCCTGACAAGTGCTTCTGGCTGGATTTTATATGTCTCCAGTGCCCCGTCGTCAGTGATGTCTTGGACATACGCGCTGGCCTTGTTGAATATTCTTTTGAGGAGGAGCTCTTCGACCTGCGATGCAAACGAAAGCGGCATGGACGAAACCAAATTGAGTATTAGGTCATCGCGGACGTGGTATGCTTTATATCGGACAGCGTAGGGATTCGGTTTTTAGAATGAACTACTATGATTACCTTGAAGTTGGATAGCTCGTTCCAAATGGCTTGTCGATCTTCGTTTCTGATGTGTTTTGAGTAGATGTCTGGAGCTTCGAGGAACTTTGATTCCGCAATGAACTTCCCGTAATGTATTCGCTTCGAAATGGCCTGGTGTTGATATTTCAGTTGTTTTGGAGTTAAGGCAAAGGAGTTCCTTCTGTTCAGAGGTTCCGTAGAGGTAGTAGAGAGGTGCTCGTGTTCGGAACAATGTACCTGAAGACACGTGACGTCACATGTACAGCTTGACCCATAGTTTCCGTCGTCGCCAGGTTCGCATATCTGCGGGAGGATTGTTTGTGTATACGAGTCCCAAATTTTGTCGTTGACATTCACAGAGTTAGGTATTATGGTCTTCGGATATTCAAGGACGCCGGGCATGGTCGGCGATGGCAAATTTGCGCAGAATGGATGCTCATCTGGCGATTTATACCTCCTTACAGAAGCGTAAACCTTTCGGCGGGGAAGAGTGAAGAATAGAAACGATTGGCAAATTAAGCTGATATCAGCAGGAAACCCATGGGCCGTCACAATTTCATGCTCTAGCGCGATGCCAACGACGTAGGTGCAGTCGTACCTTCTCAAGTTCATACAGAAGGTACTGAGAAAAGCACCCGTTAAAACCAGGTACGGGAAGTTTATCAGAATCATAGACCGCATCGTTCATAGCGAACTGTGCGCGCTCCACGATCGCGAAGATTATCGTCTCCTCCTGCCGCACGAGGTTCTCCCGAAGATCATCCAGCCGCAACGGCTCGCCCTCCACCGGAGTCGGAATCCCATACTTTTCTCGATGCTCCCGATGAACCTCGCACCGAACTATATGCTTCCTCGAACAGCTCGATCCCAGTCGCAACTTCCTCCTTCCCCTCAAAACTCCTCCAGGAATCGATACATAACCCATAGCGTCCACCCTCTCCGGAAAAGAACAACCCCCCCCCCAAAAAAAGTCCACTACCTTTATCTCTCTCTCTCTCTGCCTTCAATCCAGGATCCTTAAAATCTTGCAAAACCGTGCTTTCCTTAGGTTACAAGGAACTCAAACAGCTTCAGTCAATAGATCTCATTCTCATCCATCTGTAGAGCAGTCCCTCTCCCTCCCTCCTCCCCCGGAACCGAACATTTCACATCGGATAACCAGCAACAAACCTCCTTCCCACCCCCTGTTGGTCCAGCAACATCCTGAATGAAATCTAGTTTACCTAAAATAAATTCCTCGACTTGGTTTTGAGATCGATGAAATGTTAGAAACAGTTTAAGGGGTTGGGCGAAGCGTAACGACGTGCTCATGTTGTTGGGAGTGAGCCTTTGAGATTTTCAAGTAGACCGCTGTGGTGCCTCGTAATATCTACCACAGAATAGCGATCTACTTTGAAAAACTTGTCCATGAGGCTGCTGTTGTTCATGTTGTTCAGCTTGAAGCCCTCCCCAGTGGCGACATTCACGTTGACCGAACAGCCTGCGCAAGTACAGGGCACCGTACGGGTTGGGGACAGGTGCCGGCGTTGTCTTGACTGAGCGCACGGCTTGTAGGTTCTCAAGTAGATCGCTGCGGTGTGCTAGATAATACGAGAATGAACTCTTCACAGAGCTTTTTGTCATTTGAATCCCCCGTACACAAGGATAGACTGTTAAGATTATCAATGGTTTCGTCGTTTACTACTTAGTACCGTACTAAACAGAGTAAAGAGATTCCTCACGCAGGGGATCGGTGAGTCCCGAGGATTTCGAACACAATTTGCAACCTGATGTCTCCACCGGCGTGTGAGCTTGGATTGAAACATTGCTCGAGCTAGTTCAGACATCAGGCACTATGTACGCTGTCCCTGTCACTCGATTTTCCAGCGCATTCATTCTGAAGGGTCTTCGCCAATATCTTGGAAGCAACCTGAGGATTTCGTCCTGCAAGCGGAAGTCCCAGAACGCCAGAATTGATCGATGAGAAAATTCCCCTGGGACGGCCGGACTCACAGACTTCCGGTCCAGAAGTCTGCCCTGGATTACATTCCTAGGTGTCCTAAACTGGTACTGATCATCCAGGCGCTGGACCATCCCCTTTGCACAAAACTTGATCCATTCGAGAATCTCACAGCAGGGCGCTCGACCAATCTCTTCATGCACAGCACAGCAGCCTACTGTGTACTGCTTGTTCTGATTCGAGGAGAACGTAGTGGGAGCAGAGCAGTCGAAACGCTTCACTTCGTCAACCCTCGGAACTAGAAAGCAGACGAAGAGACCGAGCAGTTCCATCAAATCGAAGTCGGAGCCCTAGTACTCTTCCAGCGAGGTTCTTCAAGAACTTTGTCGGCAAACACATTCTTCAAGCAAAGCTCGGTTGGGATATCAGCAAACATCGATCAAAACGTTTTCGCACCCTAGATATTGTCAAGGGAGCTGCATTCAAAATCTCAACGCCGGATAGCAACCCTTCCCATATTCTCAAAAGCCGTTCCAACAGCATGCAACATGACCCGAGTCACTTCTTCCACAGCCGTAGCTATGCTCCGTTCTGTCGCAAAACCCTCTAGAGCAAGTCACGCTGTTCGAGGTTTGCCGCCTCCGTCCAAGATATGTTTCCATCTCATGCGCCAGGACACTTGAATATCTGGACTTGTCTGGCCTTGCATCTTTATACAGCGCATCAAGACCAGGAGAAACAGAAGGCTACAAAACGCGACAATACCGAAGGCGTTCCTCACCGATTCGGCGTGAGTTCGCCTGTTGCCAGAAGCGGATGGTCTACGCCAAGAGCGTAGCTCGCTGCAATGTTTATAAGCAACCGAGTCGCAGATCTGGCCCTCAAGCATGGCACTTATGGAAGGGGACTTCGAGCATTCTCGAATGATGGATTTGCATATGACCGTCCGCGCATCACGCTCTTGGGGACGCTTGCACCAGCTCGGCTCGTTGAGGTTTTGCGGTGTGGCTTTACCGCCACTGAGTCGAACTTCTGTAGGTCTTCCGCAGGTAACCAGCGTGCCACAAAGATCCGCGTAGCAGAAACGAGCTTCCGGTGCGCGGTAATCCGTGTGACGAAGCTCTAGGTGCTTGTCCAAGTACCAACTGCTCTTAAACTGCTTCCCGCAGAGGCCACACTTCCACAGCGACGAACCAAGTCTCACCTTGGAACGCTCTTGTTCTAACAGAGAGTCTCGCTCCTCTCGTAGAGGACATCCCGGGGGCAGCAATTCAATTTTGCCCAGAACCGGTAGAATAGACTTCCTAACTTCTTCCCTCGCACGCTGAGCAAGCTCGCGATCGCATTCCGCGCTTCCGAAAGCTGGCAATCCCAAAACCCACAGGCTCACCCATAAAGTCAAAACCAAACTCCCTGCCATCGCCGAGAGACCTTCCAACGAACTTCGGATAAAGTCCAGTCAAGGCACATTTCCCATCAACGAGCTCCTGAACTAGAAACCTCTCCCAGGCCTCAAGAGCGCTCTACTTTGCTCTCATCTTGCACTCAACTTCTCTGTGGGCTTTGCCACGTCGAACCTGTCCTCTCTCCGGAGCCAAAGTGATGTCCGCGTGAGAAACTCAAAGCTCCGTCGGCTCCGCACCGACGGAGTTTTGCTGCGTCACGTTCGTGTGAAGGAGCCATACGAATTGTGCTTCAACCTCTTGAGAGACCGACGCCTTGTCCCAATAGCGTAAAGGACTAGTATCTGTGAGCAAACGGATGGTGATCATAAGCGACCAAGCTGCCGCAGAGACCTATAAACCTCCGTTTGCATCGCGCGGTGACGTGAGAAGCTCAAGAAGTTCTCTCACTTACTACCGCTTGCGGGTTTGGAAAGTACTGTTCCAAATGCTCATCCGCCAAAAGGCATGGCGTTTTGAAAAGGCTTCCGGAGCCACTGGAAGAGGACGTGCGGACAAGACGGTACGTACATTGTAGAGCAGGCTGGATGAATTTGGACCAAGCTGGAACATATTCTATATTATACAGGTGGACGCGATCCCGAGCACACGCTGCTGCTCTTAGGTCTTTGCATCCGTCTTTCATCGTCACCGACTATTATCTATATATAATATCTCACTTCAGTTACTACAAAGAGGGTTCAAAAGGTAGAGAACATAATCTACATGGTATTGCGTCAGGCACGGCACAGCGAAAAGCTATCCAAACTTTTGTGTGCAAGTTTTCTGGTTATCGAACACAGTATTGGGGGAGGAAGAGCCGGAGCGAATTGTCAGGGAAACTTTGCATATCTGTACATCACAATTCCTCCGTCCAGATGCTCTCGTCATCCAACAGGGCTTTGGCTTTGTCGTCAACATCCTGCGCTTGGTCTACCGATGGTGTAGTTGGATCGCCCTTTCTTCTCACAGAGTCGATTCCCTCCATGCCCCGTAGGGACTCCAGCACTAGCGTGAGTGCATCGATATCTTCAATCAAGAATTCGTAGGCGAGCGTCGCGTACCCAGTCGCATAGCTTGATGACGCGGATTTGACAATCGGTTTTCCTAGTTCGGTTATGCAACTCGACACTGCCGCAAGCAGGCCAACACTATCCTTTGCCTCAATCACAGCTTGAACGGGGCACAGATCTATGTCGTCCGTATTGTTCCAGTCAAAGTCTTCTACGAGAGCTGAGCCTCCTGCTTCCAACTAGCAAAATTAACGCAACGGTAAACAGTGAGCTCTGAAATGTCAAAAAAAATTGGGCGCGATTCAGAAAGAACGCAACTTTCTAGTTAACCTCACCTTGTCCAAGCCCGAACAATGCGCTCTGTGGATGGTCAACGAATTGGGGCTGTGAACACTTCGCAACGCCTTGACTTTGTCCCCACGAACGGGCCGGCAACACGTAGCCAAGGAAGGGACGACTTCCTCATCGTCGAGATCCGCGGGAGCTTCAGTCTCTTGCAACCCGTTGTCAGTCCAGGTCGGTGACTCTGAACTATCCCGAAACACTTTAGCCCTTCGATCCCTCAGCAGATCGAGCACCACGGGCTCAAGCTCTGTATCACCACCGTCGATAACAGCGAAACTCGATAAGGCAACGTAAAGATCTTCCACGTTTCGAAGGGGTTTGCCGTTTACAGTGCTCTGAATGGACGGAAGGATCTCGCGAATACCGGCATCCGATGGAACGGGTTCCAGCCTCGTCCGAGCGGCTTCTTTCAGAATACGCCTACCAGCCTCCATCTGCGAGCCCCGTTCCTTCTCGCGGAGCAGCTTCCTGATCTTTGATCGGGCAGTCCGGGTCTTCGCGAAGTCAAGCCAATCCAGCGACGGACCAGGCGCCGAAGGATCTGTCATAATTTCGACCAAGTCAGCGTTTTGGAGCTTGTGGTCCAGCCCAACGGTCCTTCCATTAACATGGGAACCTATCATTCTATGTCCAACCTCAGAATGTATTCTATACGCAACATCCACAGGTGTTGAATCCTTGGGCAGATCTATGATGCGACCTTTCGGAGTAAAGATATGCACCCGATTGCCAAGGAGGTCGTAGCGCACGGCGTCTACCAAGTCTCTCGAAGAATCTGAGAACTCGTGACAGTATTCTCGTATAGACCTGAGCCACAAAGTAATCCTCTGACGCCAATTTCTATCCGACACTACCCCGCCAGACTCTGGATCAGAGGAGAATACGTCAACCGCAATACCTTCCTCGGCAATCTTGTGCATTGACTTGGTTCGGATGTGTATGTCCAACGGCACAAATCGAGTATTCGGTCCGTGTAATACTGTTGTATGCAACGATTGATACCCGTTTGGCTTTGGGAACGCGATATAATCCTTCATGCGTCCTGGAAGCGGCTGCCACAGCTCGTGAATCCTTCCCAGCACATGATAGCAAGCGTTCTTCTCGAAAGCAGACTGTTTCGACTTGTCCTCGTCATCCATCTGTACCCCGATCACCACGACTAGTGTCGAGAGGTCGAGCATGGTTGGGAGAGCCTCGCCTCTTCGAATCTTCTGGTATATCGAATAGAGCGGCTTCATTGTCCTGATTACCTCCAGGGAGTTGACTCGTGGAGACACATTCTTCGGAATCAAAAAGTCGTCGTTCGTGAGCAGCTCGGACAAGGTCTCCTGGGCCTCCTGGAGGTAGTACTCGTGATTCGAGCGTCGGTAAAGAGATTCCACATCCTTTCGAAGCTTTTCATACTCCTCCGGATAAAGATACTTAAACGACAGTTCCTCCTAATGTTGTCGAATCGAACACGGGAGTGAGACTCAAGAACAATCAGCTTGAAGTTCAATCAACACTGATTGCACTAGCAAACTAGAAAAGGGTCTTTCTTACCAATTCACTTTTGATTCGGCGCATGCCCAATCGGTGGGCAAGGGGCGCGAAAAAGTCCAAAGTTTCCGCAGCGATCTTCTTCTGCTTCTCAGGTTTCATAAACTGCAGCGTCCGCATGTTGTGAAGCCTATCTGCTAGCTTAACAATGATGACTCGTACATCTTCTGTCATTGCCAAGAACATGTTTCTTAAGTATTCAGCCTGCTTGTCGACCTCCTCCTCCTTCTTCCCCCCAACAAGAGCCCCCATCTCCATTGGAGTAAGGACGTGCACGTTCTTTCCGAAAACTTTCTCATCCTGATCTGCGACTACTGTGGGCTGGGTACTGGTCTGCACACTTTTGTGAACTTTGCTCGCCAGCTTCGAAAACTTTGTTTCACCCTCGACTATCTTTCGCACGTCGGTACCAAATAGGCTCTATTGAAAAAGGCAAGCACAATGAGCAAAACACATGAGCACTTTCTCTCCACTCCTATACAATGACGCAAGAGACTAGGCACCGTATCCGAAAACCCGCCGCAGAAAAGCCTGGACTTCCGCCGCGCCTTCACGCTATGTTTGCCCGAAGCGAGAAGCGGATGGACGTGATTCCTCTTTCGTGATTTCGAATCCTTACCTCGAGCTCATCCAAAGTAACTGGAGTGTCCTCCACTGTGTCGTGTAAAAGCCCGGCAACTAGCGTATCACGGTCAAGTCTTAGCTCGGCCAAAATCACTGCAACTGCTACTGGGTGAATAATAAATGGCTCGCCGCTTTTCCTTAGCTGGCCCTCGTGGGCAATATCCGCCAAAGTCAGTGCCTTGAGAATTCGCTCTCTGCATTGTGGTCGCAAGTATCCAATCCTCGGGTGAAGATCATCCATATACCTCAAAATTGCAGAATCGGAGGCGGTAATTCGCCCGTTGTCCCCGTTGACCTTGACATTCATGGACGTGATGCTGCCCCCTGCAATCTCCGCACCGGATTCCAGCAGGGACTCGTTCCCTAGACACATCACGGCGGTGTCTCCTGTTCTTGGACGCCATCGCTTCTCGGCATCATACCAAGTTTTTTGCCTTCTCCACCATTCCGAAGACCAGTGACAAACAAAGCCCGCACTATTCATTTCCACGTCCTTCCGCCCTTCCCCCCCAAAAACCGCCACCTTCTTCAATCAAACAACCGGCGACCTAAATCCCTGTCCATTCCCTTTAAAAAAAATAACGCTCAAACCGCTTCAAAAATACTGCACAAAACTTCGCTGTCTCCCCGGCACGACTGGATCAGAGCCCCAAAACCCACTGCGAACAAACTTCCAGATCTCCCCCAAATCAACAAGCTCAGTGACACCTCCCGACCAAGCTTCGCCGCCACGAAGCTAATACAACAAACCCCATATGGTTCCTACAACGACCGCACAACCCATGAAGCTCATCACCCACTCCTTTCTAAAAAAAAAAACGTCCCTCAAAGAAAAAAACAAAACCCAAGCCCGTTTCTGATCAAAAAACAACGCCCTTCGTTTCCACAAGCATTACCAGAGCATTATGTCAACGTCCTTCTGCTCTAAAATCTTCATTTCAATATCAGTTCCAACTCAACACCCCCTTCTCCTCCACCCTCCCCTCCCCCAACCCTTCTAAAAAGTAAAAAAACCACATCACCATCAGCCGCCCTCCCGCAAAACGGCTGTGGTTCCCCATCCATCGTCTTCGCGAGCTCAAAAGAGAAAATATAACCAGAAAGTAAATTCCTCCCAACCCAGAATTCACATATAAACTTTACCCCTCCTATAAAAGTTCTCTATTCCACGATCAAAACTCCACTTTTCGCCTTTGCGGAGCTGATTTGCAGTAATGAATAAAACTCCGAGAGGGGGTTAGAGATGATCGGGCTATTAGGAACGGGTAAACTAGTTGCTACTGTACAAATAGGCAGGGAAACGGGGTATTGTTTTTAATCTATGCATTAAATAGACTTCATTATCTCACTTATTTTGATTACTTTCCGTGACACAAAGACATGAATTATTTCTATAATATAATAATGCGCTTGTTTTAATCTGAGTAAATTATAGTTTATATTTTGCTTTTGTAGATAGTACTAGGAACGATGTTTAGTGGGCATGGCGGACGCGTAAATTTCCTCTGGCGGGTGCAAAAGGGATGCCATGACTTTTAAAGATAGTATAAATGATATAGAAATTTGGTTTGTTCAGTTGGGGTAAATTTTTTGGGGGGATTTAGGGCACACACACCGCCATAGCCAACCCCCCTGAAAAGTCTTAAGGTCAAACCGCCTCCACCGTCGGAAATTGGCTTATGTTCATCAATATTTCAATTATTTCCCCCCTTTCCAACATTGTCCTCCGCTTTCCCCTGCTCAGACGAAAAGGGCAACAGAAAGTGCTCTCCGCGCCAAATATTATAATGAATCGATGAAATAGTTGACAGTCTCCTGGACAATTTAATATAAAGACGAGCCCCAAAGAGGGCCTCCTCTACCTGCGTGTGTCCCATGAGAACGAGGGGGGTAAAGACTACCACCTCCCTCCCATCAAAAGTAACGCAAGAAAAAACGAGTTGACGAATGCTATTTATTTTCTTCCATTATAGGCGGTTTTTACTTTCATCCAATCGTTTCCTGGTCTTTTTGCTTGGTCATGGAATAGACAGACTGTCCAGCTTGATTCCGGTTTTTGTTTTACAAAAAAAGAATTTGTTGCCCACATTCGACGTCCACAACCCCTGTTTTCCGGATTTAAAATACTGTTCTTAAATGGTAAATCTAAAGTTTTTCTGCCCTTTTTTTCATTCTAGTAGGGCCTGGCTACCCCACCAGGTAGAGTTGTAACTCCTTACGGCATATACACGAAATTTTTTTGTCACATGTTTGAAACATTTTTTGAAAACAATTAGGTAACTTACG
This sequence comes from Rhodosorus marinus, assembly GCA_029953675.1. NCBI lineage: Eukaryota > Rhodophyta > Stylonematophyceae > Stylonematales > Stylonemataceae > Rhodosorus > Rhodosorus marinus. The sequence continues at coordinate 653,106 of JAMWBK010000010.1, forward strand.
CGTAATCACAGGTAATCAATTTCGAGGCGGCTTCATTGGACTGTTCGAAAGAGGCTGAAAATGACATATACTGTACGGCCAATTTTTCAGTATTCTGAATCTGATTGAATTTAGACCGCTCGAGTACACCGTGGCATAGTTCGGCGAGGGTTTTCTAGTGCAAACACTGGATGGCTGGATGCCTGGTGAGGTGGAGAAACTTGTGGGAACGATGACAGGACCCATTGGATCAATACCTCCCAGATTTCACGGTCCTCCCTAACGTATCAAGTCTGAGATTATCCAATTCCAGTACATCTGTCTCGAGCTATTGACGAAAGGCCAGACCTATGCTGTACCGATCTCGTTGTCTTGAACGTTCCAGAAGATGCTGAGTGCACTTTTGAGTTGTTTGTTGAACGAAGATTTCGCTTATGGCTTCTTCTGAGAGAATCATATCGGACCTCCTATGATAAACCCGACGCTCGCGGTTGCAAAAAGCCTCCCGTATTGTTGTACATAGTGTTTAGCGGTGGACGGCACTTGAGAGCTTCAGGGATTGCGCTGACCCACTTCCAGACATTGCAATGACCAATTTTCATTTTCGTTCTCGCTTCAGGTCTATTCGCTGTTTTCTTATGTTACACTGAAATGTACGAAGCCAATCTTGAAGAGCCCAATTTCGCACTTCCCCAGGTTGAGGCTCTATCTAGGATCGGAAGGTCATGCTCAGCAGCTGTCGGAGGGATTGGATATCCAAAAAATTCACCGCTGAATTGAAGACCCTTCCCGCTAAGTGTCTCTGCACAGGGTTGACATCTGATCCATCGTAATCCGTCATCAGCAACATCTCCGGCTTTCCTAATTCTCCCAGGCTCATCGCTGCAACACCCGCAGGGTTGGCCGTTGATGACCTGAAAAGCCCGAGAAGACCTCCAAAACCTCGCCGACTTCTCAACTCTACGATCCTACCCGCATCCTTAATGTTCGCCTTCTCCTTCGCCAAGTTGATTGCAAGATTCAAGCCACCAATTTCATCCACAAGCCCGCGCTCCCTATTAGATTATTTAGCAGTAGCAAGACACCGCGGGTTAGATAATAAAGCAACCGCACGACAACTTGCGGATTCGCCGTTAAGTAGATTTCGCCAAAGCGGATCCGCTTACTTGGCCTGCAAACCAGTCCACACGCGGCCCCGGGCTAACTTGTTCATTTCGTCATACGTCATGCCGCGGCTTTCGGCTGCTTTGGAAACAAAGCTCTTGTACGCGTATTGAGCGCCCTGAGCAAAGTAGTCCTCCTCTGCTTCCGTGAATGGTCGATTATCCACCTCGAGCTCGGCGTACTTGCCGATTGAGATATTTTCTCGCACAAACCCGATTCTGTCGAACAAATCCTTCAGAGACAGCTTGGCACTGACCACGCCAATAGATCCGGTGAGCGTTAACTCTTCCGCAACAATCTGTGGTAAAAGCAAGTACCAGCAGTGAGCTATGAATTGTCTTGTGATCTCCTGTGTACGCTGGATCTGGATTCGAAAGGTCCCAAAAACCTACCGTGTCACAAGCCATTGCAAGGTAGTAGCCTCCGCTCGCTGCTACATCAGCCATAGATGCAATCACAGGCTTCTTCTTGGCGAGAGCCTTCAGTTCGTTCCACATCACGTCCGCTGCGAGAGAGACACCGCCGGGAGAATCAACCCTTATAACGACTGCTTTAACGAAATCCGAATCGATCGCAGTCCGCACCGTCTCAATGAATGAGTCGCTACCGCAAGTCCCGCCCGTGACTGGGTTGGACCCGTTCTTTCCAAGGGTAATTGCTCCACAGGCCCTAATGACCGCAATGCAGCTTTTACCCTGCAACGCCAACGTCTTCGCCCTAACCCGAGTGTACTTTCTCCAGCCGACTGACCGCAACGGCCTTTTGAGTTTGGCCTCCGTCGTTCTGCCCTTGTTGAACCTGAAAGTGGAACTCAGAATTGACGTCAGTGCTCGAGAAAAAGAAGCTGCCCTTCTGCATTTCCATTGCTGATTTCGGATCCACTCACTCTTCCTTTAACTTGTCAACCAGCGTACTTTCGTACATGATATCCGTGACCCAGCCCCCTTCCTTGTACTCCTCCATGAGCTGAGGAGCAGCGTCGAGGATCGCCTTAACATCATCCTCTGACTTTTTCCTAACTTTGGCAACGTCATGGATGAAGCGATCGTACTGCTGCTCCATGATGGAGTTCAGTACTTCCCGCTGAGCTTCGGACATGCTTGTCCTTGCCAACTGATCGCCTGCACTCTTGTATTCGCCAATCCTTTGGACCTACGCCACAAAAGCGAAGAAAATCGTCGTTAGCAATCTATGGTGCGTAAAGGTCGCGATTAAAACTTGCCCATTCATCACTGAACGCGATAAGGGTTGACATGGCAATCAATCCAATGGAGGGAGCCTCTCGGTCAAGATCGTAGTTCGATTGTCATTATTGTTCCATGCTGCTCGTTCCATGGGAAGTGCATCGGACGGATTGGCCCTTCAGCCGTTCTTACCTGTGGCTCCACTCCAATCTTCTCCAAAACCCCTCGGACGAAGGTACCAGCTGCATTAAATCCTCGCAGTGAGAGAATAGCTTCCGGGGGGACGAAAACTTCATCCGCGCTCAATGATAGGAAATACTCCTTCACTCCACCAAGCTGCGTATATGCAACCAGTTTCTTCCCACTTTGTCTGAAGAACTCCATGTGTCGGCGGACTTCCTCAAGTTTAGCATAGCCACATGCTAGAGGCTCAATTTTCAAGTATACGGCTGAAATCCGAGGATCGTGTGCAGCATGTATCAAGTTTGTGGTCAGCTCCGGTAAGGAGGGTGATTCAGGAGGTTGAGAAAAGAGCGACGTCATTGGTCTCTGATCAGGAAGGGCTCCGCTAACCGTCATACACAGTACGGATCCCTTCTTGACTCTGCCCCTTATCGCAAAGAAAAATCTTGTCGATCTGAGCAGTTTTCTCAAGGGATTCTTAACGGGCTCAAACACCAGCTCCTCCTTCACCTCCACTCCCTCAGGCGACTCCACCTCAGTTTCAATATCTAGCACAGAAGCAGCCATCCTCACGCGCCCACTGTGCCGAAACTCCACCCTGGGTCTCACAACACCACAGGAAACGGCACGCCCCCGCTGACTGTTCACACCAGGGCTTGATCCGGCAAGCGCAGGAACAAAGCAATTCATCTTTCTCAATTTCTAAAAAGCTATAGGCGTTTTCAAACGAAAACCTCAACAGCACCTGCACTTGCCCCCAACCCCCCAAACCCCCGCCTCCCGTAAGACCTCAGACGGTAGCTTGCCCTTCACCACCTCTCCCACTTTACGCCCTCTTCCTCCGACCTCCTCCCCCCCTCTCCGTTTCCGCAACTTTGTTCTACTTCAGCGCTCAGAGAAACTTCTCCAAGCTCATCGAGATTCATATCCTCAGCAAAGAGACTTCATCCTGCGCGAACCGCCTGGATGTTCGTGGTCAGAAATCCATCCAAACGACTTTTAGCCACAAAAAACGGAATGAAAAAAATTGAAAATACAGACGAACCTCCTAGGACTTACCCACTTCTTCTTTGCGGGTGTGGAGAAGCTAGACGGGATGAAGCACCGACCGATCGCTAGTTTCGAGACCAACAAGTTCTTTGCGACTCTCGAATATATATGGTAGACTGTTGAGAGCGTTACTGTGAGGAAATTACTGGGATAGGTGGGGGAGAAGGATAGGATCATCTCCCACCAACTACCCGCCCGACGACAGCGATGTACATGTTGATCTTCTTTAAAGGTCCGATAGATTGAAGTGCTTACGGCGTTAAAGCTCTTCATAGAGCGTATGCAGTTGAGAAGAGCAAAGGTAGCTCAGTCGGAAGTATTAGAACAGTCTTCGCACACGGACAAGATCATTCACCATCTATCCAAGAGACGGTAACCTACAACTGGTCTTTGTAGCGTCCGGTGTTCTTGATTTACAAATGGTGTTCCATGGTCTTTTATAGCCTATACGTTCTAGTAACATACAGTGACCAGCACATATCTTCTCAGCGGGAACCTATCAGACAAACGATACGGACAAGATCACCCTCCCCGAGATGCTGTTGTCAAGTACAGCTCGGTTGCTTGGACTTAACTATATCCATCGTCATTATGAACCGTATTAACACCTACCATATAATAAAACTGTAATATATATAGTCTATACTATAAATAAACCAATAATCGTTTACCACCTGTCACAAGCTCATTTTCATCCAATTCATATGAGAAATCATGACGCGTGGCCGAACATAATTTGATTTAACCCCATCTATAAAGTAATTTATTATATTTTATCCATAAACATTTTCACGGGGTGCCAGACGACGGCGGGGTTTGGAAAGGATGGAAACTCGGGCATTATTTTTGCTTGTCAACAAGAATGAAGGGGGGTTGAATACAAAAGCTAAAGAATCTACTCCTCAGTAGATTGGGGGGGTATAGGTTGTGTGTGATTGAAAATATTTGCCGCATATCATTCAATAATTCACTATTTATTTATTTTCGGGTTTTTAACAATGGGGGGTTGATTTGGGAAAGTGATACTTACGTATGTTAGATTTTAAGGGGCGGAAGTTGACTAAGTTTGGGATGGTGTCTCACGTCTGAAGGGTTTGACGCAGGACTTGTTCGGGTTTCGAGTAAGGATCGACGTCGGGAGGGAATCGTTTGGGGTTGGGGAGGGAAGGGGTTTCGGGTCTACAGTATTTTGTCGGTGCGTTCTCTTTGTTTGTTTGAGGAGGGTGTTTGGGGGGCGGGGGGGCGAGAGAGCAGAAAAAATGTCTGACTCGAAGAGCTGTACGATTCGGACGAGGAAATGCGTCGTCAACAAGTTGCTGTCCCGGAAGCAGTTTGTAAGTTTTCACTTCCTCTTGCCTGTTCTACTTTTGCTTCGGTTGGCGGGACGCGAGGGTGTTTGGGAGAAGTTGTTGCCTGTTGTCGTGTGTTATGTATCTTCTTTGTTGCGTTCTTTTTGAGATCCCGTTTCGACGCGTAGTGATCTTCGATTTTTGAGCGGGATGGTTTTGGCTTGCCTATTTGTTTGTGGGCAAGAGGGGGGGGGGGCCGCAAGTTAGGTTGGGTTTGGTGTGCCCTCGATCTAAAGGCTGTGTATCTGTCCCTGTTGTTTGTTTAGATTATTGACGTGCTTCACCCTGATAGAGGGGCGGTGAGCCGGGCGGAGATTTCGGAGAAGCTGTCGAAGATGTTCAAGGTTTCGGATTTGAAGAGCATCGTGGTATTCGGATTTAGGACTCATTTTGGAGGCGGCCGAAGCACCGGATTTGGACTGATATACGACTCCGTTGATGACGCGACGAAGCTTGAGCCGAAGTACAGATTAGTGCGAGCAGGTCTTGCGACGAAGGTGGACACTTCTAGGAAGTCACGTAAGGAGAAGAAGAACAAGATGAAGAAACAGAGGGGTCTTGGCAAACGGAAGAAGGCTGCGCCGGCGTGAGATGTGATTGGTTAGAACATGTGAGAAATCAAGTTTTCCATTTTCTACAGTGCAGAGTAAGGCTTTTTTCTTTTATAAACAATGTGGATGTAATCCTAACAGCATAAATTTAGTCCTTAAAAACCGCGACGAGCCGTGTCAGCGCTCACTCCTGTCTCTTTCGCATGGTTGGGGAATTGCGGACCATCATCCCAACCCTTCTATCAGGTTTTAGTGAAGAAGGCATCTACTCCTTTTTCCGGAGCGAGCAAAGCCCAACCTTCTACATGCAGGCACTAAGCCGGAAGCACAAGGGCCAACTTGACAGACGAAGAACCTCGCCGGAGAATCTCCTCCGGGACCTGTTTTTACACTTTATGTACATAGATCCGAGTAGATTCGAACAGAATGATCCTCGCTTGCAATCAGTAATTGTCTGCCTGCCCCTCCCTCCTCGTCATCATCAACTGGCCTCCAATGCAAAGCCCTCACGCGTGCGCCTGGATACAGATCAGGGTTGACTGCACAAAGCGCAGTAGCGACACCATCGTCGGATACTCCAAACAGGTGCAGCTGACCATCCTCTAGTCCGACTGCTAGGGCGCTGGGACACCAGGACAGTGCTGTCACCGGACCTGGTAACGTCAGTGACGACAATAGTACTTCGTCTTCCTTCCAGTGGTTACCTAAGATGAGCCACATTCCCTCAGCTCGCTGATTGACTGGGCGGTTATCCTTTTCAAGCTTCCAACGCTTACCGATGGTGCCCGCATGAAGCTTCACAGTCTTGTCTCTGCTTCCCGTTGCGAACATCTTCGTGCCATGAACCCATTCGATGCAGTTGATGATGCGGCTGTGAGCATTCTTCTTGGAGTACACCAGCGCAAACCCCTGGTTCGTTGCCTGTCGGTTTTCATAGACTCGAAAAGATCTGTCCCGGGAGACACTAGCCAGGAAGTTACAGTCCTTGGAGAACATCATAGCGGTCACTGTCAGGTCGTGGCCCTCAATCTCTTGACGCTTGCTCCGGGAGAGCACGTCCCAGATCACTATTGCCGCCTGCTGTCTGAGTTTGGAGTTGGCAGCAGTGGCTAGAACCAGTCCATCTGGACTGCTCGCCACGCAGCTCAAATCATTGCCATGGGCATAGAGCTTGGCCATTTCTGGCCAAAGCCGTCCTACCATTGAGGGAAGAAAAAGCTTTGCGTGAGCAATCATGAATCCACCCAACCTCGCCCAGTTCGATCAGGGACTAACCTTGCATCAATTCCTCCTCGAAAGGAGGCATCGTCATCGAATCAACGGCTTGCATGTCAGTTTGTTCTTCTTTCGAGCTCAAGCCTTCCTGGTGCTGTTCAGATGGCTTGTTGGAAAGTCCAAGCGCGGGCATGCTTGCGGCATCTGGACGAGACTCTGCGCCGGCGATTCCCATGTGCTGGTAGAACCACTTCGGCGCTTCAAACAATCTTGCCATCTTCTCTTCTGAAACGCTGACGAGGTCATGCCCATCCTTACCGACAAAACTTACGCCGAAGACACTGTGACCATGGACTTGAGGCCTAGCAATCTCACCCCACCGTCCTTCATGCTCCGCCCATATCCTCGTGGTCTTATCAGCTGAGCACGAGACTGCGAACCGACCTGACGGATCCCATCGAGCGTCCCAAACTTCCTCAGAGTGACCACCGGGGGCAAGCACGGATACCCATTTCTGGTTATCCAATTCACGCTGCCATCGAAACAAACCTCCTGAGAAGGAGCTGGCGAATATTTCCTCCTCATCTGCAACGGCAACGGAAAAGAACCCAAGGGCGTGAGAGTTGGCTCCTCCGAGCAGTCCGAGCCGCACTTGAGGCCGCCATTCATGGTTCTCGTCGATACTCCAGAGAGCTACTGAGCTGTCCATAGAACAGGTCGCAAGCTGAAATTTCGGCGTCCATCTCACGGCGGTGACTTGGTCCATGTGATACGCGAGGATCGCTTCCTTGGTCGCCACGAGGACTTCATCGTTGTGACCTTGAGGTATTTTGAAAGTCGTAGTGTTCTTATCGAGCACGTCACTGACTGCCATGTCGGCTTTCAAGCCAGTGCGCAACCTCCAGATCTGTGCGGTTCGATCGTTTGACGCCGTCGCCAGAAGGATATTTCCTTCGGGAGTGAGGTCTGAGAACCTCAAACTCCTTATCCAGTCCTTGTGTCCTGATAGAACTCCCAAGAATGTGACACTGGAAAGTTCGTGAATCAGATACAATCTGAGCTTTCTGTCGCTTCCTCCCACAGCCGCTAGAAGAGAGTTGTTGAACTGTGTCAAAGAAATGCATTCTGGTAGGAAACCGTCTCCAAGACCGATTGCTGCCTCTTCGACCATTTCGGAATCCTTTAGACGCCATATTCTCATAACCGAATCCAGACCAGCACTAAGAACGACGTCATCGAGAACAGATATCACAGCCGAACCAGCATCCGACCCGAGCCATTCTCGGTGTTTCAGCTCAGGGCCTCCGAAGCCCACCCGGTGAACGAGGATTGTCCCAGAAACATCTGACGATGCTAGGACGCTGCCAGCGAGCGCGATTGCTCGAACCGGAGACTTGTGAACGTTTATACATCCAACGACCCGGTCGCTCCGAACGTCCTTCAGGACAATAATCCTTCCGGAGACGTACCCGAGTACGTCTCCTTCAACGACTAAGCCATCGGAAAGACGGCTAGCTCCAGCGGCTAGCAATTCAATCCTTCCAGACATCGCATAAAACCTTTCAGCATCCTTTTGTACGCTTGTTACATTTGTCATCCCCATCCTCAGCCATCCAGTCTCATTAGATCACCTCGGATGGTGCGTGGCCGAGACGACACCGACCGTGAACAGGGTGAGCAATCGAGGAGATGTGACGATTGGATTGGAACGGAGGTGGTTTTGTTGTGAAGGAATCTGGCGTTGGACCCTTCGCTGATGCAGAACAGAAGGTATAGAAGTATCCGGACTTGGTTTTAAAGAGTCTCAGGTTTGAATCTAGCTGTTTACATGCACGGTGGTGAAGAGTAGATGGAAATCATGCCCCGTTCACTGGAAGATGGTCCTTGATTTGGGATGTTTACACTGATGACGAACAGAAGCACAAAACTATCCGGACCTGGTTAAAAGTCCCAGGCCTGAAATCTAGTCGTACACATTCGTGGAAACGGGTTAGCTCGAGTCTCGTTCAAAGAGAGATAATCTGAGTGACGAGTTGTTGTCCGTTCCTGTCCATGAATCCAGTTTCAAATCGTCGCGTCTTTGATGGGAAATCCGTGATTTCAAGGGGTTGTTGACTACTAAAGTTTTGCGTTTGCGGTTTCTGGCGCTTCCAGGTTCATAAGTCTTGCTTCAATGACCTGCGAGAGCACTGCTCTAGTGATTTTTAGCATAATAGATGAAAAAGCGCCAGTCGAGACCCCCACACGGTTCTTCTTTTCTACACAACTCAGGGACTAAGCTTCGAGCGCCTTTTTGGCTTCTGCAATGTGTGACGAGATGTCGAACATGCTGTTGAAGATCTTCACGATCTTTCCTTCTCCGTTAATAACATACGTCACTCTTCCCGGAGCAAGGCCGAGCAAACCCTTCGGAACCTTATAAGCCTTTCTTATCGCACCGTCGCCGTCCGCCAACAAGGAGAATCTGATATTGTTCTGCTCGGCGAAGCTCTTGTGGCTCTCCTCGGAGTCTGAGCTCACTCCAATAATCTCCGCACCGAGCGCCTTAAAATCTTCAGAACTGTCTCTGAAGCTGCATACCTCTTTTGTGCATCCAGAGGTGAAATCCTGATCAATACATAAGAACAAAAAGGAGAACCGGACAGAGGCCGTTCAGCAACCACCTCTCCCTCCACTCCACAGCAACCTTACAAAGGCAAAACCTACCTTCGGATAGAAGAACAGAATCAACGACTTCTTTCCAAGTACATCTGCGAGGTCGATCTTCTTCCCGTACTGATCAACTCCACTTACAACAGGAGCCTGTTCCCCTTCCATAACCTGCCAAAAGTCAAGACCGAAAAACTGCTCCTCTAAGCCACCCTAAAAAAAAATACAGCCTGAAAAATCCTCCCTTCCACAAAAAAATGGAACAAATCTCGAACAAACCTTTCTCACTGGTGAACTTGATATTCCTCGACTTGCAATCACCCTCGTACTTGTCCAACGCCCAACCAAAGCCCCCAACCTACCAGTCCTCGTCAGGTACATCCTACAATCCGTACTGTTGAATTCATGTTCCCCTTTAAACGAAAAACGGCAAGAAGACCTCTTTAAAAAATAACTTGGAAGAAATCGATGGCTTCTTCCTCCTTCCGTAACAAGACAAACCAAAAAAAAAAAAACGGCGGGGGGAAAAAGTTTCGTCCCCACAAACCCACACCAGAACAAATCCACAAAAAATCGACGTCGAGGAGAGGGGACGAGGGAGCTCCGGTAAAATTACACCCCTTCGTGTTGAGAGCAGAAGATGAAGATTGTTTGTAACTGACGCCAAGAAGAATCTTCCGGTCCATTCGATTTCGAACAACTCCTCAGAAAACGTAATTTTCAACCATAAGAACATCTCACTGAGGAAGGCAGATTGAGCGCAAATTTTGTCGGGTGTGGGGAGGGGTTGGGGGGAGGTGCTTTGTTTCTCTCGCTGGCCGTGGTCATCGCCTGACTTCCGGAGCTGATGGCCAGGATGTGTTAGTTCTCTATCAATTTTATTATTTTTTACGCGGCCGTAGGGCAGAGTTGGTTCCAACTTTCCATTTTGGCTGCTCGCTTCCATGGCGGAAGGTGTGTCCGAACTTTCTGTTTGTTGCTTGCCGAAGCTCACCTATAACCAGTTCGGATTGAGCAGTCTGGGGGTATGTTCTTTACTTTGCGAATGGGCATGACTTACTACGGGTTAACGACTGATTGCTCAAGCACGCGAAAGGGTTGTCCTTGGACAAACTCCCTCAAGCCATAGGGACCGGTGGAGGCCATGCGAGTCCAGCGCGTGCCAACCGGTGTTCAGTGCGCGAAAAGCTCACAGCTCGTCTCCGCAAACTTTTGGGTAAGCTGGATACGAAGTGAAGTTCATTCATTTATTCAAAAGTTGCCTATACACAGATCGAGTGTAGAAAATATAGATGCATCGTCGGTAATACAAAAAACATATATCCAAAAATCCAGTTGTCTTAGGATAGTAAAACACGAAGAGCGGAACTGGCAGTTCTGGCCCGCCCCTCGCGCGGCTTTTCGTCTCCTTGAGGGGGAACAACTTCGAACTGCATTGTCGCTGACAGACGTTTTTCTCTTTACATATTTAACCGCGGACGCTGTGCCAGCGCTTCATTCGCGCTGACAAATGCACTTTCGCCCAGTCGCTTTCCAATAATTGATCCCGCTCTTGAAGTCAGTAGTCCGGCGTTAGATGGTGATGGCAAGGTCAAGTATGGCGTGCCAACACCAACACCTGGATTCTCAAACAGAAACTCGCTTATTCCTCCCGGGCCGTGGAATCCTTCTCCAGTCGCCGATGGTAAGTTGGCGGTCGGAGTCCAGTTTCCCGCCCAGTTCGTGATGGAACTTGGAGTATATGCGCGCATGGTCAGCGGGAAGGTACCTGACGGCGCCGCCATAGTCTCCGGTCGATGTTCTGGAATTTCGACTTTCAGATGGTTCAACTTCCGCTTGCTACCAACCGAGTCTTCCGGTTCGTTTGGTCCGGGGGGCATCTGCCACGGGGAGGCCTCCTGTCTACCATACGTCGCTGAGGGTCGGCGGCCCATTACATCAAACGGTGGCCCTCTTCCGACAGCTGTGGGAACTGAAGGAATGGTCAGACTCCCGCGCTTGAGAAGACTTGTCGGTTGGGCCACGTTTGCGGTCGCTGTTGCAGCGTTTGCGTTGGCGTTGGCGTTTGCATTTGCGTTGTTCGCTGGGAAAGAGGGCATTTGTTCCTGCCTCTTCCTCGCTGCAGCTTTGTTCCCAGGTTTAGCGCCGAATCCATTCGCCTTGCCGGTTTCAGCCACGTCGTTGTCATCGTCAGAGTCATCGGACTCCTCTTCAGGCTCCTCCTTAATCCCGGGAACCTCAATCAAATTGGACGGCGTTGGTCTATGGCTCAAAGCTGCTCGCGAAGCTCTGCGCAGTGCCTCAGACATCTCTTGGTTGCCCGACGCGAGGTCAACGTGGATTTTCTTCCCCTTGTCATTCTAAGGAAAACCAGGCGAGAAAGAGTGCGGGAGTCAGCGCAATGCCATGGGGACAAACAATTGAGAACTCCAACCAGCGTTACTGGAATACTCACCCCATCTGCGGTCCAAACTTCTGAAATACCTCTGTAGTTACTGTATCTCTCAAATATTTCCCCAGGCGCTTGGCTGGAAAACTCGTACAACTGGCCGTTGTTTCCGAAAATGATCACTTCAATATTACAATCGCACAAAACAGCAAGCTCACGAGCCTTCTTCAGTAGACCCTTCTTTCTCTTCAAGAACGTGACCTAAGATGAACAGAAAAAGTCACGGTCAGATGACTAGAATGTCCGAGCACAAATGCTAGGGCATCTTTCCTACCTGTCGGGTCTTGTCGTCCTTTATCTTTTCGATAACAATCTTTCTTCGTCCCATGATTTCTTCTACCGCGTTGTAGGAGCCTCACAATACCTCTCTCCTTGACTACCAAAGCTCTAGCGGGCTTCCTCGGTTCTTTCAATCTTTCCTTTCGCTTTTGGAAAACAAGGTGTGCATGAACTCCACCTCGCAAAACCAGATTCTCAAAACCGGCTCTCCTCCTTCCCAAATACCAGACCGACTCTCACACCCTTCACTTCAATGTTCCTACAAACCAACGCTTCGCCGCTACACCTTCCACACAGTTGACCCTCTCAACAACAACCCAGCTCTTTGTCTCTCAGCTCACCAAAACACGAACAAGCAAAGTTCCAATAACACCCTTCAGGCAGTTCACAGGCTGTTGCAACCGTCAAACCTTTTGTCAACAAGCTTCGAATCCAAGATAACCAACAAAATAAAGAAATTCGCCTCCTCGCAATAAAGAAATTCCGAAAGAGGGCGCTGACTGAGGAAACCAGAACGCAAAACGTTGAAACAAAAACCAAAAAAAAACAAAACAATCAACACCTCCACCCCACACCCACCCCCCGAAAAACCCCAACGCTCGTGGTAGAGACGTTCGTCAGGAAAGTACACCCTCCAATCAAAAACAAAAACCAAACAAGAATTCCACCAACACACAAACACACACACCCCTCCCCCTTCCTTCCAAAAGACAAGCCCTACAAATTCTTTCCCAGTCCCTCTCCTCTTCCTCCCTGACTCTTTCACTATGTCAGGCGCCTCTCCTCATAAGAACCCAAAACGCCATTTTGCAGTTGAAAGCACATCAAAACTCTTCTACCACATCCTCAGCTTACCACCCCCTTTACCAAACTCAGCTTCAAAAGTATAAACTAATAAAACAAATATTATTTCATAGTTACTATGCTCCATATACGTTTCTAGAAAACCCCTTTCTATCCCAGCTTCTTTATCCCCTGAAACCACCAAACTATTAATAGCAAAATCCATCTCCCGACTTTCCGACCCCCCCCTTTCCTCCAACCACCGCCCGTTCCTTTTAACAACATCAATAAAACAGCGAAAACGCTTACAACCTACAAAAAAAGGAAGATCACCTTCCAAACCATCCTCCCTCCCTCCCCCTTATCCTCCCTTCACATATCGGTCTTTCAAATGTTTCCTCCAACCGAAAGCGCCATTTTTGGTCATCCCATCCAGTCCCCTTACAGTGCGAGCGTTTCCAACATCCCTTCAAAAAATTCGAATAATAACATAATAGTAGATTTTCTCGTTTGATTCTCTACCCCTCAGCCGCACCCTTGCTCTCTTGTAAGTTCAATATTTGAGATGTCCTCGAAGGGAGAGGCCTCCTCATCCTCCGTCGCCTGTCACATGGTGAGGTCGTTTTGCTGTAACTATCCTTTTTCAAAAAATTGGGTGATGGATGCTCAGCAGGCCTATGCAAATTGACAATATTAAAGTCTAGATTTGGTACAAGCTGAGGAGCTTCAAAGCCAGTGGGACAGCATAAAAAGCTGAAAATGTTAATGAAATATGCATTTTTGAATCTAGGATTTCGGATGGGACACTTCATGTTGCATCCTGCGGGCCGTTTTCTGGTGGAACTTGGCGAATGGAGTTGGTTGGCTTGCTGCTGGAGAACTGATGGTGTACTTGGAGAGCAAAATCTGAATTCGATCAACTCAGGCTATTGGATAGGGGTAGGCAGGTCGATTGAGCGGTCATTGCATTTTAAAAACGGCTTGGCGGCGTCCGCAACCGTCAGAGGGACGGCTGCAGAGCCTGCTCAGCGATCGCGATGAGGAACAGAGAGAGAGGAAGACTTGCACCCGACTCCTAGGCTGAATTATTCCAGTACATGATCGTGTGGCCGTTCTAAACTCACAAGAGGAGCGAAATTTTTTATGCACTAAGCGGTACGCCCAGTCTACGGTCTCCCATGCGAGATCAGTCAACCGCGTGGATTGGTTTACTCGCGTGACGATAGTCAGGATACAGCAACCCCCTCGACAAGAAAACGGCTCCAACGGTCCGTTCCTCGTGTCCGGTATAAGCGTTTTCACTTATGGGGTTCGGCCGCTGTGGCACAACTCGTCGGCTCGCGAACCAATGATACGGTCCCCGACTGTGTCACGCGGACGATGAATCACACTCACATTTCCTCTCTTCGTTGGGCTTTATGCTGTAGCGTTCTAATGCGGCTTGAGTCTTAGAGGCCCTTTCTCTTGGTTGGCATAGCCATTTTTCCTCTCAGGGTTGTTTTCTCTGAATAAGCGACCGCCACTCCCAATCCTTTGAGGAATCGAGTTCCCTTCCTGATCATCTGGGACAGAGATCAAGCCTCTGAACAAACTGTTGGTGTTGTTGATCAAGCCGTGCCAAATCCTATGACAGAAATGCTTCTGCTCCGCAGAGATGATTGCCTTGCGTAGCGAGGCAATCAATGGAGCTTGGAACAGAAGAACTTCGTCTCTTGAGGGCCAGCCTTGGGTCAGGCTGGTTGCACTTGGTCGGATTGAAGCGTGCAGCATCTTTGTACAGTCATAGGTTTATATGTCTCCAACTCATCAACACGTCCGGCGTTCAAATCGGCGGTCGTGGGGGGGTAAAATTAGTCGCATCTGGTCCCCTGCTCAGTGTGGCGAGGTTCGCCCTTTCGCTCCCACAAACACATTGCCATATGGGCCAAAAAAAAAAAAAAGCTCAGCACGCCGACGTCGTGAATTTTCTCACATGAAACCAAAAACGTCCCTGCTATGAACAATCTTGAACATGAAGAGTTCAAATTAGGGACATATATATCTTTAAATAGCATAATTACCGGAGTTTGCTCACCCAAAAACGGACGTCAGCATTCTTTTGGAGCGACCACCCCTTCGTTTTTCTTCCACAGTTTTTGAAAATTCCCCCTTCCACCCCCTTCACATTGCCGTCATCGAAGCAATCGAAGCAAGGACAAAAAGAAGTTCTGTATTCTAATAAACCTTTTTCAACCAATCATGTGCCACGCACGGAGAACCTCATCCGTTTTTCTTTTTTTGGAACCAGCCAACCACTTCAACCAAATTTATTTTGGTCGTATTTTCTTGTTCAAAGGACAGGATTTCATACAGAAATTCTGAACCAAAAAAAAAAACGGTGGAGTTTCGCTATCCGAAAATCCGCCGTTGTCTCATAATCACAAGCCCCGTAGCTTTTCCATTGGTTTAATAAAAGCTAATAAATTTGTGTAAATACTTATTCTTGGAATACGAGAATCCCGAATTTCACTTTTACCAAAAATAACCCCCCCACCCCCCTTGCTCCCGGCCTCTCTCCGCGGGGGGAGAAGAATGAACGTCAACCATCCAACTCGCACGTTGTTCAGCAAGAGAGGAGGGGGAGTGCAGATTTATTCCATGTTCCTAACAATCTCCGAATTTATGATTGTTTCAATATAAATCTATTTTTAGAGTTGTTTTAGGTACGGGGTGAAAGGGTTAGATTACTATTCTCGAGAGAACCCTCGGTCATCATCCAAAAAGAGACAAAAATAACCATCCCGCACCCCGGGTGGGATTAGGGGGGAATCAATTTTAATTTTTTTTGCCCACGGAGGCAAAATCAATAGGTGATCAAAGTTTTGTTTTGTTAAACAGTTGTTTTTGGAGGCCTGTAAACCTAACATGGAAAACATTGGAAGATTGTTGAGCGAGTGAAAGGGTTTTTTGGGCCGCGTATAGTCGGTGTCGTGTGTTCATCTAACACACGCAGTAGATGCATAAGTGAAAGGGTTTTGAAACCTGACCCCTTTTCGGGAATCTTATCCGATGCCTTCTGGTACATAGCAGAAACTTCGTTTTTGGATCGATTATATTGATAAGGGTCTTGTTCTCGCTTTGTCCCAAAAAGCGTCCGTTTCTGGGGGGAGTATTTTTGATTGTGTTTTTCTATGGTTATAGAATAATTTTTTTGGTGGATGTCATGTCGATTGCAGGAAAACTTTTGCCGAGGGAGCGGTGAGTGGGCGAATAGGTGGTGCAACGTGAGCGTCCAAAAATAGTAGTTCAGGTTGGGGGGACTCCAAGATGAAATTTAGTGTACAAGAGGTGGATCGTGAGGCGACAAGCTGCATCTGGTTGTTAACTTTTTGTTGTCGGCTCATTGCAGCTGTCGCTGCCTGGCTCTTGCAAGGGAGTCGTGACGAGCATTGGATGGGTTCGGTTTTCGGCTGGAGATGTGAAGAGAGCGGGCGATCGTTTTGTCGGGGGTGTGAGGACTTGGGTGGGTGCTATTTTGAGGCCACGCCCAGAGTTTCCACGGTGGATGGTATTGCTGATGGTCAAATTTCGTGGAGTGCTGTCCAGGATAAGGACCTGGCCAGACGTGATTTTAACGTCGGAGTCGTATGGAGTAAAGCGCAGCGAAAGCTGATTCTGAATTGCCTCACCCTCGCTCGCCGTGGAGCAACGTTGCTCTTGGGCACTTCTAACTCTTCAGTCAGGTTTTTGAATTAAGAGCAGCGGTTTGACGTGTGCTTCGCTGATCACCCTGTGTCTGTCGTGCAAGTGTTCTTTTCGAGGTCGCAACGTGGCACTGAAGAAAGCATATCAGTCCTTCCAAACTCGATTGCTCGTGGTTTCAATTCTTGGCGGTGGTCTCCTCGAAATGGGCAACTCTTTGCTGTCGTCACTCTGGCAGCGTTGATGAATTAATAAATCGTACTAAAGTTATCGCCCGATCACGTTGCATCCTCCGTTTGGATGCTGACACCCCTATCAATGCATGAGGAAGTGCAAACGTGTAGACGTCGTCAACGTTGGCCGCACGAAGAATCGCAGTGATAGATAGCGAATCTAAATTCTGGCGGTGCGCTTTTTCTTTTCTTTTGAAAGGAGATGTAGGAAGCCTTGTCACTGCCGCAGTTCGAACGAAGAGCGCCCGTATGAGTTCTCCCCATGAGAAGCGTCGTGTAACCTCGGTGTTAGGAGCGAGCTTTACGGTTGCTCCCACTGCGCAAGCGTTTGAAGTTGTTAGCTGTGTTCCTCAAAATCTAAGAGGCCGGATGGAAATCACGAGCGTTTGGTCGCCACGTTCCAGTCGGGACACCAACAAAAGGCTTTTGTAATCTGAACCCACTCTCGGGTTTGGCCCTACTGATGATCACCGAGAGCAGCTTCGACCGCAAGCGGCTTTAGAACATCGCGAAAGGTGGTAGCCTTCTAGTCCCAGACTCTAAACAAGGGCAATCATCTGGGGCAGAGATCAAGCCTCTGAATGAAGTGTAGCCGTCTCTTCTCTCAGCAGAATGCTCGTATGAAGACAGATTCGCTCATAGGCTTTTGTCAACTGGTACCAGAGCATTTGCTCGCGGATACCGGAGCTCAAGGAGAACGGAAACGGGCGATTTCTACTGTTTCATCTGTAAGCTTACTCGTGTGTCCTAGTTCCGCGCTACTACGTTAAGTAGATGGCAATCGTTGAGGGATTCATTTCTGTTGGCTCGGAAACTCTGAAGCTTGAGGTGCATGTGAGACAAGATTAACGTTAACAAAAAAAAAGAAGCAAAGGACTAGCCCTAGAGCCGCTACTAGAGGTGCTCAAGCAAAATCTGTCTGGCTTCTACCAGGTCCCGCACATATTTTGGTTCGATCATAATCCACCAGTTGCCTTCTTTCAGCTAGATGCAGAGCTTTCACGAGATCTTGATGGCAGTCTAAAATCTACGAAGCTTCAGACATGGAAAGTCAAGCAGTGGACTGTACCACGAGCATTTCCCTAGCGCTGATGGACTTCGCAAGGGGAAAGGCGGGATGGGCCTGCCCTGAAGAAGAAAACTCAGCCCTTAGAGGATCATGAAGTGCAGACATCTACGGTCAAGTGTCATCCAGAAAGGCACTTGGAGAACGTACCCCATGGTCGACGTATCCTGTTCTCAAGTTAGCGCTAGTACTCGAGTACTACGTTACTGATTTTCATTTGTCCTGCACTCCTGGAAAATATCCAAAAATAAGTTGTTTGATAGTCTCCCACAGACTCTATAGTACGAACCTATTCGGTACGATCCTGTACTAAACATCTGTTGATCGAGTTGCGGGTGTGCTTGTTCAGCGACAAGCTGTGATCGCTAGATCTCGTAGCTGACTATGGTCACCGATAAAGCACGCAGATCGAGTCCGGCAGGCGATCATTAGAAGACAATTGTCAGCGGGCGGGCGCGTAAGAAGCTCCGCGTGGCCGTGATGAGGAAGAGCTTGTACGGCCCCTGCTCAATGTGCGGGATATTTCCGGTCAGCACCTGTAGCCATGCCGATCGACGAAACGTCATATAATTCAATAAACAAACTCTCTGTCCCAACGGATACTTTCAGTACAGAAACGGTCGCGCACGAAAGTGGTCTCCTTTCCCGAGCCACATATATTCGTTGCCGTACCCAAGATATTTTGGGTTAGCGGCAGATGCTTGCAAAAAAAAGAAAAACCCACGGCCGTTGGTTGTGGTGCCCCAATCCATCATCGACGGACCAACTGACGCCGTGACACAAATTTTTTTGCCCGTGAGAATCTTGTCACTTCCGCTCATATAAACGCCGACTTGTTGAACATTTATCAAATTCCCCCTTTCCCCCCGAAATTAAGTCCGGTCTTTTTTAGCCCGCGGTTTTTAGTAAGCCATTTGCATGGGTCCATTTGGTCCATTTGCGCACAAAAGAGATTTCGCGACATCGGACAACACGTTCCCCTATGCCTTTTTCAAGCCGTGTTTCTGGGCAAACCGGGCACACTATGTCCTTTCTATTTGGCCATCAAAAAAAACACAAAAACCAAACTTATTCGGAGAAGGATCTGTGGTCCCGAGTCGACGGCAACCTTAAAGATAATATATTTTCGACCAATTTGGCAAATCACAATTGACTTTTTATGAATCGACGTCACTTCATTGGATTGTGGGACGCACGTTCGCCAATGAAAGGGTCGGATGGCAATCATTTCCACGCTGGCAAGTTGTTCAGTGGTCAGTTAGAACCGTTGCTTGATGAGCCAATCATGAAACTCCAAAGCGTCCAGGCGAAACAAACACCAATAAATTCTCATAGAAACAAATACTTCATTTTCACCATACAATAGCCCTTTTTCAATGCAGAAAAAGAAAAATTCATGATAAAATTAGTTCCTGAGCGCACCCCTGAATAACGTTGACGCCTCGATTTCGTGTTCTTCAAATATAATCGAAAAAGCCGTTTTCAAAAACCTCTGAAACTCTTTCCTACTACTTCCACCCCCAAACCAAGAAAAAGAAATCTCGATCGCCGGCCTCGCTACTAGCATTTTAACCCCTTCAGCGAATACTACCCGAGATTCACCAATCGGTGCTAACCCCCGTTGCCGGCCTATCAACCTGCATTTTTGGAGCCAATTGGAAAGGTATTGATATCTATGAAAACGCGGTGGCGCATTCAGTTACCCTGGGTACACCGAAATATCACGATCTCTCAACTTTCCTGAATAGAGGGGGGGAAATAGATTTTAATCCTGAAGATGACTTTTTTAAATATAAAACAAAAGTTGTTCTTGTTCGTCGGGTTTTTGGGGGAATGGCCGGCCACTAGAAAACGGTGCTGGAGAAAGATTCAGCAACAAAGACGTGAAAAAGTTGCTAGAAAAAAGACATCGCAACAATCTCTTCCTATCAACACGTGATCGAGGGAAGAACAAAAACACACCAATGGCAGGTAGGGGGGAAGGCAAGAAAAATACAACAAATTGCACCTCTTAAAATAGCCCCGAAAACAAACCTCCCCTCGTGGGGGATCATATTATATATACATTAATAAAACTCAGCTACCCCGTCTTGAACGCCGAAAATTGGGGTTAACCGGTCTTTTTGCGGCGTCAAGGGGGGTTGCGAAGGGTGACTATTACGGAGGAAAACGGATCTTGCCTTGATCAACTGGCAGCAAGGGGTTTACGACTTTTCCCATCGTTTTGAATGGGTATTGTCGGGCGGGGAGCACGGGGTTCCGAGATCCGGTTTTCCAGTTTTAGACGAAATTTATTACAGTACCTTTGGTGAATGGGGTTGCCAGGAAAGGGGATGGGTAAGGAATTGGATTGTTTTCTTTGCTGATCGGGGGGGCGGGGCGGGGAGAAGCTCAGTATGAAGAGTTGAGGGGTATTAGCCATGGGGACCGGTAACAGCAGTATTGAAAATCTAGTGGAACTGAAAAGAGTCGGTGGGTTATTATATAAAATCCTGGTTTGGGGCGTGGCTCGGCATCTGGGGATCCGGGGAGAAGGGACGGCTAGGAGTGTGCGAAGTGAGTGAGTCGGTAGTACGACTTGTCCTTTGTTTTGCAATTTGGCGTGAGGAGGATCTGTGACGGGGGAATTCGTCGCGATGGCGTTCGTGTCGGGTTTTGCGAGTGGGGTGAAGAGCTCCCGCAGCGATGTTCGGAGTCGTAAGGCACCGAGGATGACTGCCGGCGAGTCTGGTCAAGAGGTACAAAAGGTACAGGTCGAAGTGGTTGGTGCTGAAGCTGCTAGCAATGCGAAGACTACGCATGAGACTGTCGCTACGGTCGGGGCTATGCCGATGCCGCAGCAACCGATCCAGAGCGCTGGCGCTGCTGCGTCAGGGCTAGTAGCAGCCCTTGGGGCTCTGATCCTTGGAAAGAAGGTGATGAGCAAGGATGATAAGGTCAAGCCAGTCACGGTGATGAAGGCTGAAGCGACTGCTGGTGACAATGGCACCGAGAAGAAGGGTATCCTTGGGGGCGTTGCGAGTCTAATTCCGACTCCCAGTGAGAGGAAGAAGCTCGTCCCGCTGGGGCTCATGTTTTTCGTCATCCTGTTCAACTACACTATTCTTCGTGACACAAAGGACGTGCTGGTGGTCACTGCCGCAGGTGCAGAGATCATTCCGTTCCTGAAGACGTATTGCAACCTCCCTGGAGCGATCTTGTTCACAATCGGATACTCAAAGCTTTCGAATTATATGTCTCGTGAGGCTCTGTTCTATTCGTGCATCATTCCGTTCGTGGCCTTCTTCTTCCTGTTCGCGTTCTGGATGTATCCGAATCTGGCCACCCTCCACCCAACTGCCTGGGTGAACTCCATCGCCTCGGGTTTGCCAGCTAACTTCGCAGCGCCGCTGGGTATTATCAGCAACTGGACGTTTGCACTGTTCTACACTCTTGCCGAGCTGTGGGGGTCTGTGGTCGTATCCCTCCTTTTCTGGGGATTCGCGAATGAGGTTACTACGGTCGATGAGGCGAAGAAATACTATCCGCTGTTTGGTTTGGGGGCCAATGTTGCCCTTATCTTCTCTGGACAATACGTGCGTTTCGTGTCCGACATTCGTCGTAATCTGCCCGCGGGTGTCGACGGTTGGGGTCTGTCTCTCAAGTACCTGATGAGCATGATCGCTTTCGGTGGCCTTCTTATCATCGGGTGCTACTGGTACGTCTGCCGCTTTGTGTTGACCGATCCGACTGTATTCAAGCCGGGTGCCCAGAAGAAAACGAAGGTCAAGACCAAGCTTGGAATCCGTGAATCAGCCAAGTACCTTGCCAAGTCTCCGTATATCCGAAATCTCGCTCTGCTTGTCATCGCCTACGGAATGTCCATCAATATTGTCGAGGTCACCTGGAAGGGTCGCTTGCGTCAGGCTTTCCCGGACCCCAACGACTACTCCACCTTCATGGGCAACTTCTCGACTGCCACAGGAACTGTCACCTTCACAATGATGATCATCGGCAGATGGATCTTCAACAGATTTGGATGGGGAGTGGCTGCTACCATCACCCCGGCCGTACTTGGTGCCACTGGTTTGACCTTCTTCGGTTTGTTGCTGTTCTCTAACGCGGTGAATCCGTTCATTGCTGCGATTGGAAGTACTCCGTTGATGGCTGCGGTGCTTGTCGGAGCTGCGCAGAACGTTTTGAGCAAATCTTCGAAGTACTCCTTGTTTGACCCGTGCAAGGAGATGGCATATATTCCTCTTGACGCCGAACAGAAGAGCAAGGGCAAGGCTGCAGTCGATGTTATTGGAAACCCCCTGGGCAAGTCTGGCGGTTCCTTTATCCAGCAGGGATTGATCTTCGCCATGGGATCCTTGGCGGCGTCAACACCGTACCTCGCTGCTATCCTTGCCGTTATCATTGTAATGTGGCTTGTTGCGGCTCGCTCTCTGGACAAGCAGTTCGCTGATGCCATGGCCGCGAACGAAGCTGAAGAGGCCAAGATTGAGGAATCTATGACTGAGTCTGAAGCTGCCCCGGCAACAGAATCCTCTTAGTTTGTTTTACTTGTGCCATGCTATCCTAGCTTTTTTTTTTAGCGTTAGTAGTGCTGCGGCTATTTCCGAGAAAGAGTTGTAGTCAGCCCCATCTCTCCGTGGTTAATCGGGAAGATGTACTTGGTGCTCGAGCAATTACCGCGGACGGCGCGGATATGAAAAGATGAAAATTCCAATTGTTCCTTTGCAAACTTTGCCCGTCCGTGTACTACCACATGGTAGGACGTATCCTTGCCATGTGTTCCTAGAGTTTTGGGCTAAGCTTCGACCAAGGCGGGTTTCTCAGTTCTTTGCTACGGCGACGCTCGGACAGTCCCCGCGGTGGTGCCGCAGCAATCACAGAGGTCTTCCCTGCCAATGGCGATCGGATAGCAGGGATGACGGACACGACCTCACCACTGTCCGAGGTTGGTTTGTGGCGAAGGCGCGGAGCAGAAAGTGTGAAAGTTACTTGTATGAAATCCTGCAGGCCAGAACGACTCTAGTCTTTCGAAGTCCCAGTCTGTCTCAGCATAGCCTCGAGCGTAGCTACGGAGCTACTCCCACAACCCTCAGTCATTATCCGAAAAACCGTGATTAGTACTAACATAGTACGCATTTGACGTACTAAAAATTCCAAGTGCTTAACAACTAAAACGAGTTCGCAACTGCAAACACACCTCCACCAACCCACCCCCACCTCGCCTCACCCCTACACGCCCATTCTATTTTAACGGTTGCGCCCTAACCGCCGAAGCCTTCCCCCCCAGGTAAACATCACATCGACCGAAGCCAGCCGCAACACTACAAAAAAGAAATCACCCTATATCTAAAATCAGCAAAAACAGTAGAAACTTAAAACATAATAAAATAACTGCTGCAAATATGACAGTGTTCGCATGTGAAAAAACTCTTACGTAAAAGGGGAATAGGGTAGTATAGAACTTCACCTGGACGAGTGTGGGTCAATAATTGAAAGGAAAGGGGGGGAACCATCGTTCGGGGGGAGGGGGTGAGGTTTTTTATTCTGTTGATCGAGCTCTTTGAGTTTGGATTGATTTTATTGAATTGTTTTTTTTTGGGATCCAGTGGACGTGAAACGGAGCTATTACTTTGTGCCTCCAACACGGGCTTTTTTCGTCTTCTCTTGGAGTGAGCGGAAAAATCCCATCTTTTTCTTGGATATTGAGAGAACGGGTCTCTGGACGGGGTTTGGTTTGGTTCTACATAATGTGCTAGTTTGGGGAGGTCGGTGAGGGAGAGAGAAGAGTTTGATGGGCGGGTGGATGGGCTTAAGCTTGTTGGGAAGGAGAGTAAAAGAGGGTTTGGACAGAAGTTAAAAAGGTACGAAGGAGAGGGCTACATTGATTTCTTCGGTTGCGGTTGTCTTTTTGGGGGGGGAGTTGGGTGGGGAAAAGCTGGTTGTTTGTTTTTGTTGCGGAGCTTGCTTTGGGAAAGGGGCGTTGCTCGTCGTTGACTTGATTTGAGTAACCTGAGCTTGCCTGTTGCATAGAGGAGGATTCGAGCAAGAGCTGTTGGTCTGCTCGTGTTTGTTCTAGTTTTTTTCGCGGTTGGCCGTTGGGTTTCGTCTGTTTTGAGAGGGCTGTACGGGCTGCGGTTTCGTCTGTTTTGAGAGGGCTGTGCGACTGTGGAAACCGGAAACGCTGAGGATTTTTTGTTGCGGCTGGAAGTGCTTGTTATAAAGTCTCGTGGAATACCAATTCGCAGGAAAGTATAATTTTAGTTGTACAAGCAAAGGGCTCAGACGCCCCGGTAATTCGTCCGTTTTGTGGTACCTGGGAAGAGAGCGAGTTGCGCGTGGAGAAAATGGATTAACTTATTGCGACGAACAGCTGAAAATTAGAATGAAGAGGAGACGGGGTTTAGATGTGGAGGTTGGCTTTGGTACTTTATTGAGACTGCGTAGGCCAAGGGAGAGACAGGCACTTGAGACGGTCGGCATGTATGTGTCCAGGAGGGCCGATCCGGAACGGGACGAGGTAGCATTCAAGAGGAACTGTTGTAGAGATGGTAATTCTCGATCGCTCGAGCTGTCGCGACAAGCCCTGAAGGAGTCTGAGAGCGGTGGATCGATCGTAGTGACTTTCAGTCGAGTTGCCACTCTAGGATCTGATGAACATGCTGAAAAGGTTTGTAAGTTTGTGGACGTTGTAAGAGTACCGAGCAATGCACGAGACTCAATGGATACTGAGCGCGTATCACTTGGGACGCTGACGGTGAGATTGCATCCCAGCCAAATTAGAGCATGGTTCATTCCTCCCCGGACCCCTTGCGTCGTTCTAATGTACGCTCTGCTATGTTCTCCATAGATTTGTTCGTCGGCTCATGGGGACGACTCGAGCGCTGACACTAGACGCAGAAATGACAACGACCATGTTTATGATATTTATCGTCCGAAGAGCACGGATTTAGGGGACCAACCGTCCTCCTGCTCGCCCTTTCCAATGTGCGAAACCGTTTCCGAATCTTACGTTCATTTGTCCTCGGAGTCAGAAGCAACCTTTGCAGAAAGACCGGGGCGAAGGCTGGTCGCAAGTTTGGGAGCTACGTCGTCAAACTCCCCAATGGAAGAAATTCAGGTAGACCACAATCGCACACCACATGGCCCCGTCGTGTACAATGAATATTGGGAGCGGGATGGTTACGAAAATGATGATGAAGGTATGGCTACGCACCGACTGTACTTGTACCCACAAGGACGATCAGCACCGTTGCCCCAACATCGCTTTTGAAACGCTTTTGTAGGGTACTCCGCGAATATGAGACACCAGAGAAGACACAGGCTCGTAGAGGTTGACGACGAAGATCTGACTGAGACGTAGCAAATTGTGATCGGCGCCACTCATAACTTGAACAAGAGTGCACCTGTATCTTGAAAGAAGTCGACGACAGATGGAGATTCTTTCCTGAGTGGTTCTTGTTCGGTTTTTTATCGAGCCATCCGAATGCTCTGCGATGGGTATATTCCGAGAACACGACTGTATGGTGGCCAGCTCTCATTCCCGCCGAGCGCCTGTACGTCGTAAACGCAATTCTCTCCGGAAATCCTGAAGCATCAACCCGCCAAGATCACGGTCCCAACTGCATAACGTAATATGTACAAACTACACAGAAACCAAAGTCAAAGTATCTATTCTCAATGAACTTGTAAATGATTGAAAACGAACAACAAGATGCCTAGAAACACAGCCTTGCGAGAAAAAATCCCTCCTCGGGTCACCAATGGATACCACGTCGCCTCGAACGCCCCGCTATGAACCCTTCGCAATCACCTTTTGAAGTCTTTGCTTAGCCACTGCCAAACACAGCTGAGCAATCGGAGAAGATCCGATAGTTTCAGTGCCTGATGGTATTCTATCGACCGGAGTACGAATATACCCTTCCTGCCATGTAGTGGTTGTTGTAGATCCATCGAAGAGCGATCACGATGAGGATCTCTCATCTAGATCTTCGTCCAAAACACATTGTTTACTAGGCAGACCCTGGTGAGGGTTCGATCACAGGTGTTCAGGACGAGTTGAGCAAGGTGAGGATGTGACACTTATGAATATCTTCTTGGCAGCGAGGGTTGTGACAGGGCACTGTTTAACAAAGGAGGCCTGCCGATGAGTAGGCACTTCTAGGCTGAGGTTTATGGTGGACTAGGAAGACTAATCATGATAAGGGTCACTTCTGGGCCCAGTTGCTGGAGACTTTTGGGACACCGTATTGGCTGTCGGGGGTATCAGACTGGGAGTCCAGGTCTAGTACCTGGCAGTAGACAAGGCAATGGCCTTTTGAACGCTGTAGTTAAAGTGTTTAGCACTCAGAATACTCCAGATTTTTCGATGCCGTGGCAGAACAAACCTCACGAGTATACGACTGGATCCGGGTTCATCGCAAGGACCCCAGTTGGTCTCCGTGTTCTAACTAATGCCCACCTGGTAGCGGATACCACCTTCGTCCAGGTTAGAAAACACGGAAACTCGGAACGCTTCGAGGCAAGCGTGGAGGCACTAGCTCACGAGTGCGATGTCGCAATGCTGAACGTTGAGGATAAGAAGTTCTGGGCGAACTCAGACCCTCTAGTCTTCGCAGATGAACTACCACAGCTCCAGGACAGCATCTCTGTTATCGGTGGGGGGTGCTTAAAACAACTGAAAAGAGGAAGCGCTGTAAAGCGTGGGTACTGATCGTCGGCTCTGATGACGTTCGTCGGCTTAGGCTACCCCACGGGAGGCGACAACCTATCCGTCACAAGCGGTGTGGTCAGCAGAATCGAGATGCAACAATATACACACGCCGCCACCAGTCTGCTGGCGGTTCAAATTGACGCAGCAATCAACAGCGGCAATTCTGGTGGACCGGCCGTCAAGGACGGGTGGGTTTACGGTATCGCCTTTCAGAACCTAGCAGGAGCGGATGGCATTGGATTTGTCATTCCAACTCCCGTAATTCATCATTTCCTGGACAGTGTTAACTCAGAGTCGGGGTAAGTCTAGAAACGACGTTTGAGGTTACCTTTCCCCGTTCTCACCATAACCCCACCTCGCTCTGCTCTGAAAACCAGGTACCAGAGATTCTGCGATCTGGAAGTAAAGTGTCAGGTACTCTAAGATTCAGTCTCTGCGTTCGGAGCACCTTGAAGCCTAGAATGGCCCGCTCTAACTCAAGGCTTTTGGCGAACTCTATAGGACATGGAAAATGATCATTTACGCAAGTACTACGGGATGACAGGGCATGATAGCGGGGTGCTCATCAACAAGATTGCACCTCTGAGCTCTGTATCAGGTCTATTGAAGCCTGGAGATGTTCTGACGAGCTTCGACGATGTCCCCATCGCAAACGATGGCACTGTAGATCACCCTATCACCGGGCGGATCAACTTTCAGCACCTCGTATCGATGAAGAAGGTCGGAGAGATTGCTAGATTGGGCGCGATCAGAGACCGGAAAAAAATCCAGCTGAATGCACCCATGGCTGCACCGAACTATCTTGTGGTAGGGTTTACACATTTCAATACTCTGAGTAATGCCAACTTTTCCGGCAGCGACCAAACTTAACAGCGAGCACTCTCGTCCATACGATAGCCAGTGCACAGCTTTGATCGTGACCCACGGTACTTTGTCATCGGAGGACTCGTCTTCACTCCCCTGTCACAAGCTTTTCTGCAGGAGTATGGAGAGGACTGGGCCAACACAGCACCGAGAAGGCTGGTGAACACAGCTCTCTATGACCTTCCGAAGAAAAACTTAGCAGAAGTAAGTACAGAACAGGATAGGACACGAATTGACCCAGATGAACTGAGAATCGTACTTTTGTGCCTATGTCCTAGGCGATAGTCTTAGCAGACGTTCTCCCGCATAGAATCACCGCGGGATATCAGAAGCTGGTAGACCTGAGACTGCTGAAATTTAATGGAGTAGAAGTGCGGAACTTGAGTCACTTGGTGAAGCTCGTACAGAAGAGTACGGGACGTTTCTTCAGGTGTGTCTTCCTACGAACTCCCAACTCCTTCCTTGTAGCAGAAATCTCACGACGAGACTACCTAACCACTGCTTTCAGGTTTGAGCTTGAGGACGATAGGGAGATAGTACTCCTTGCGGACACAACACGCAGGGCAAGTCAGTCGATACTTAAACGCTATCGAATTCAAGCACCGCAGTATGCACTATAAGCGAGAGTCACCAGACAAGCGGCGGACGGGGGTTATCCCCGAGTTGTAAACTAGAAATTTTGTTCATCCTGATAACCTTCCAGCATGCTATCCTCCTAGACTCCGTCCAGGATTGGAATCCTGTTCTAAACAGAACTGTTTACGGTACCACCGTGGATGGCGTTCATGACACAGCACAGTGCAAGCAAGCTTCATCGGATCCTGGCACTGCAACGTCGGATCCGACTCTTTGTACTTTCCTGTTAGCCACAAGATGGGAGGCGCTGATATCTAAAGGACGTTTATTAGGGCCAAAGGGATCAGTAGGAAGATCGATACGAAAACTACTCGCTCAACCATCCGGTCCTCCCCATTCAATCCAGTCTAGCATAAGGACAGCCTGTACAATCGAAACCACCCAACCACCACGACTTTATAATAACAATTATTTATTTGAGGTTCAATCAACATACACAGATTTTTCCCGGGAAAACGGAATGGAATGTACTAGAATTTTCTTCTTCCGCTAAAACATAAAAAACTTAGTGTTTTCGAGTACTGTTCACATGTACTATTGAGTCTTCGGATTTAAGTAAAAAGAAAGAATTTTCCTCCATGGCGCGCTCTCACCCAAGATTTTAAAATTGGCTTCTTTTATTACGAATAAAGATGATATCATCATATTTTGGCAAATCCTTTAAAATTATATTTATAAATGGGTTTATCGAATCCAGATTTACGTAGAGATCTTCTTTTTCACAGACCCTGATCTTGGATCCACAATATGTTCCAAATTATTATTATATTGTATAATTAGGGTCAAATATGTATATCTTAATCCCCCATCCCCACCCCCCTTTCCAAGTTAGGGGGATATAATATAGTCTTAAATTATGACCGTAAAGAAATTTCCCGTCGGAAAAAAGGAGCAAGGACAAGCATTGGTCTAGATATTGTGGCCAAGCTGATCATATTGATTTCCAAGGGTTTTGGTTTTTAAGGTGTTTGGCCTTGAAAAAGGGGGTCTTGTTTTGAAGTCAACGAGCGTTTGGGTTTTTGGGCGGGTTGGGATGAGGGGGGGGGGGGGAGAAGAGAGGAGGAGAAAGAAGGTGGGATTGAAGAAGGGTAAGGAGTGTTACTCTGAGTGTTTGTGTGTGTGAGGCAGTGAGGGAAGATAGACAGAGAGAGAGAGAGAGAGAGAGAGAGAGAGAGAGAGAGAGAGAGAGACGGAGAAGGGAGAAGGAGAGATTACTCCTCTTTCATTTAATGTTTTGAATCCGAGGCTAGTCTTGGCCACGGGGACCTTTTTTGTAGCTCGGGTACCTTCTCGGAATGTGTTTGCGGTAGTCGTGGTGGTGTACGCGTTCGAGCTCTGGTTTTTTTTTTATATGTAGATCTGTCCTTTGTGTTTTATATCTGAGGGGTATTTTTGGGGGCTGGAGACTTGGGTTGCTGTACAGCGGATGGGGGTGGTGAAGGTTTGTAGGAGATTTTGAAGGGTTGGAAATGTTCTGGGGTCGATGTACAGACGACCAGTGTATCTGTTTCTAGAAGGGCTGAAGAATGTGCTGTCCGGAGCCGAGCAGAGAGTCTCGCGGCTGGTGGACGCGTTGGAAAGCCAGTCCGCTGATGTAAGCGCGATATCAGCGGGTTCCAGCAACGGGATCAGGGCAAATGCAGAGACTGCGACTTCTCAGGCTACAGGCGCCTATGCTTCGATCCAAATGCAGGCACAGACTGCGGTTCTTTCTAGTACTGTCCAAGAACCTCCCCCTGGACTGATTTCTACCCCGGTAAGGCCAGGCAGAAGCTGCTTTGTCTGCAACTGATTAGAGAAACTGAGCTCCATCTGGAACTTCGCTTGTGGGTCTTACCAGGCAATCGTTGGGACCAACACCCAGTCTGGATGCCATCCAGGACTGCCGAACAATTCTAAGGATCGGATGACAATTCCAATCAACCATAGCTTGGAGGCCACCATCGCTCGGAAAGCTTCGGGCGATGAGACAATGAAACTTGGGCGCCAGGAAGCACCGGCGGAGCGGCTGAGGGCGTGAGTACTTGGTTCTTCGTGAGGATGATGATCCCGCCCCTCCAATCCAATGCTAATAGAGTTATACTCTATTGCAGGCCCAAGCAAGTTCGTCCCAAGGAGTGGTACGTGATAGACGCCATGAACCTGATCTTCCGTTTCTACCACGCCAGAAACCTCCATTATAGAGCGAGGCCTTCTTCCTTGAATGAGACGTCGTTGGCAATGTTGTCCATGTTAATTCGTCGATTGATAAGGTTGGTGGACGACCATGCGAAAGATGGGAATCCCCTCGTCATGGTGTTTGATGCGAGACATCTTGCCACAAAGAGTGGGCAGCGTCTCGCAATCTTGCCAACGTACAAGAAAGGAAGGTACTCGCTTTTGTTCAAGATCAAGCTCACTTTTTCTACTCTGTACACGTAGAATTTTCAAAGAACACCAAATCACCCAAAACCGGATAGGGTTTACGCTGATTAGTTCTTTTTGCGTGCTTTGTACAGACCACCAATGCCAGAGGATCTCAAGCAAATAGTTCCTGAACTCAAAGCCGCGGCGTTTGCGCTGGGCGCGAATCTGTTAGAGGTGGGCTCTACACGAACGAGGATGGACGTCGATTTGCCCTCTAACTCGTTTCTCTCTCTATTCAGCTCGGTGGCTTCGAGGCTGACGACGTGATCGGTAGCCTGGCCACTCAAGTTCGCGACCGTGGGGAGAAGATGTATATTGTTTCCAATGATAAGGATTTTCAACAGCTTCTTGAAGATGATAAGATTTTCCTGCTTAAACCAGTCTTTAACTCAAAGGAAAAACGCTGGTCGACCATGACGGCAGAAGATTTCCGTGAATCTAACCATGGATTGGAGCCTTGCAAGTACGTGCTCGCTGTCGTGCGCTCGCAGAGTAGCCAGAGATTCAAGCGAGAAACCTCAAACCCCTGAAAGACCGTCCTTTGTTTTCGCTGCAGATACCCTGACATTCAGGCCCTCACAGGGGACGCTGCTGACAACGTTCCAGGCGTGAAGGGCATAGGTCAGAGAATCGCACCCTTCCTGCTCTCGAAGGCTGCTAACAAGGATCTCGAATCCTTGCTCGCTCACGTTGATATTTTAGACGAGAAGTACAAACGGGAGTACGTCCAACACGAAAGAATCGGAAACAAGAGGGGGGTCGAGGGGGGGATTGGGACTGATTCAAAAGCTTTTGGTCTTCATGACTAGGTTGAAACCTAAGGCTGAAATCTTGCCTCAAATGAGGACTGTTCTCACGATTAGGAGAGACATTAATCTGGGGATGGCCCTCTGGCTGGCACTAAGGTATCGCCGGAAAATTAATATTAAGGAGGTGGACCGAATATTTGGCAGACTTGGGGGAGATAGCTCTTCAGTCCGGGAGCAGCTGTCCAGTATTGGTTTCAAGGAAGCAACTTATCAGAAAGTCAAGATGAAGTACTAAAATGGCTGAGAATTGATTATTCGAGATCGACGCCTCCCTGAGATCCAAACCCAGGTTCATACCAGGAAAGAAGCCATCTTGCGACTGGTATACAACTGTT
This sequence comes from Rhodosorus marinus, assembly GCA_029953675.1. NCBI lineage: Eukaryota > Rhodophyta > Stylonematophyceae > Stylonematales > Stylonemataceae > Rhodosorus > Rhodosorus marinus. The sequence goes on from JAMWBK010000010.1 coordinate 684,678, forward strand.
GCTGATTCGAAACGTTTCTAAACCGAGAGTTTGCAGTTCGAGGGGGTACTGCCCGCAGCGTGAAGACGATGTAGAGGGGCATTCCGGACTCGTATGATAAGCTCTCTAGTTTATATTATTCTACATATTTACGTGAACGCGAGTACCGGCTTCCATCATCGTTCGTCTCACGTCAAGGAGAGACATATCATCGTTCTTGAAGAGGAAGGCCTGCATCAAGAACGTACGACTACTCTCAGGAAGTACGGTTAAGTCTGCCAGTCGTATATACCTCGAAGGGCCCTGTGGAACTCCGACCATATCGCACACGTAGGTCCAGGTATCACGAAAGTCGGCAATAACAAAACCCTCCTTTCGAGAAATATCTTCCTTCTCCTTGTAAAAACTATAAACATCTTCCGGTGAAAGGCATCCATCCATGTCTGTATCCAACACCGGGAAAAAATATTCTACACTCGCTCGCGCACCAGGTTCGCCCACAGCAATCCAGAACCTGATCCGGACAAAACCAGTTAGCTAAGGTGCAAATATTGCGCCGGTCGAATTAATAAGGACATACGGATCTAGAACGTACCTGGTCAAGTCGGCAACTCCAATCCTATCCTGACCATCGCAGTATCTATTGAAAACCGATGCGACGGCGCTTGGTATGAGCAGCTCCTTATGCGTGTTGACTAGCTTCATACATTCTCGAGAAGCACCGACTCCCAGCGTCGGATCTTTCATTGCAACGGTTGAGAGCAAACCCAAGAGCGCCTGCGTTTGCCGTAGCAGATCATGCAAGTTTAGAGAGTCAGCTCCGCAGTAGGTGGGTCGAACGCAAAGTTCTGGTAATAGAGCACAAACCTCAACTCTGTCCGCTCTCAGGACCAACGCCACGCCTTCATACCGACCATTCTCGGCGTCGAAAAGAGCTTTGCTGAGGTTTCCTCTACGAAGCTCTCGCATAGTGAAAGGTCTGCCACTCCGAGAGCTCCCACACAAGGCGAAACACAGGCACGCCGAAGCGACTTGCATCGCAAACTCAAGCGCAAGACGCTCATGGAACATTGATGCTCGCTCTTCCAGAAAGGCGGATACTAGTTTCTCTATCCCACCGACCCGTACTCCCTTTTCGTCGTCCACCCTCAGCACGTTGTACAGTCTCTCCTCGGGATCAAAGCCTCCGAGCCTATGGTTCAGAATGAGATAAACATTTAGATCGGAAGGCCAACGCGAACCCCTTCGGACCTGCAGGCCACGCTTATCCAGAGTTCTTCAGCTGAAAGCTTCACCGATTAAAATGCCCGCTTACCTGGCGCTCCAATACCTTGAAAACGATTCATAGTCGATCACTTCCGGCGAACTCGCACCATGGTTGATCTTGTCTCGCTTGACGGCCTCGTAAAGGATACCAGCAGCACAAACAGGAAGGTAACAAACACGGGCTATATGCCTGAAAATTTCCTCCGTTACCCGCGAGTCGTTTTTGCGAAAAATGTTCTCCACAGTGAGTTCCTCCACTCGGCTTTGCGACAGCGTCAAGTCTAGGGCTTTCCTTTGCTCCTGAAGAAGACAAGATCACCGCAACCGTCTACGATCAATGATTTGCTCAATTTGAAAAAAGCCCGAAGAAAGCAAGAATCGAAGCTATTGCTGGCTTCGAACACATTGGCAGATTCACGTGTCACGGCAAGGAATTCGGAGGCCGATGATCCATACCTCGTTGAAGCTGAGGATGACTTCGCTCTCCGCCCCGGCAGTGGCCGGTAGTGAGGTGCAGACCATGAAGTCATCATCGATGACCTTTCTGGTAAGGTCGCGAACTTCCAACGCGTCCTGGGCAGTGAGTCTATCCTCAAATACCCGCTCGGCCGGGAAAGAATAGACACTCGATATGTCTTTGCTGCTGCCGACGAGAACGAATGGCGTCGTGGGTACATGCGCGCGAATTTCCTCCAAGTGCGGACGTAGGAACGGAAGCTTCACGATGAAGACATCGAACATTTTTAGAGCCGACACCGTCGAAACGCTCTTCTCAAAAACAGAAACGGTGAAGCCGCCGTATTTCTCCATGATGCTTGTCATCTCCTGAGAGGAATTCTTCTGAAACCCTGTCCGGATCAGGGTGAAATAGACGATCACACAAAAGTCAGCAACAACGTGGAGGCCTCTGCTGTCCAAGCTCGACTATGGCGATTTGCGAGTTTTCCGACGTACCTATTAGAAGAGCGTGAAGCTTGATATTTGCATTGCTCTGTGACCTCCTCTGCATACGCTCTTCCGTCTGCCACTTAATAATTGAGGCGTGTCTCTGTAAACCCATGGGTAGGCAATCCTTCTGGGCGACATCCGCGACCAATGGAACTCCAATATCGACAGAGCAGGAGATCAAATCAAGGCAAGAAACAAGGGGAGTCACCACTATGGGTCCCGTAAGTCTGTTTCTCTTCAGGCTTAAGGATCTCAATTGCGGAATGTGCCCCAACGGTGTCAAGTCTATTGACCCTTCCAAGCGATTATCCTCGAGGTACAGTGAGCGAAGGTTGGTGCATGTCTTCAACGGTCCAAGGTCAATCTCTATCAGCTCGTTGCTCTGAAGCCAGACTTTTTCCAGCTTTCGGCAGTCTGCGAGCGGCGCCAGGTCAATGCGACATAGTCGATTTCGCTGTAAGTACAAGGTCTGCAGTCAAAAACGGAGGCGATAGATTAGCCAGTGCAAAGACGAGTGTACGGAATGTGGACTCTTCCGCAGATCATTGACAAAAAGTCATACCTCGAGATCTTGGCAATGAGAGAGCGCTGAGAGATCGATTTTCTCTATTCTGTTAGCTGCGAGGGAAACCTCTTTCAACCGACACGTCGAGAGCTGCCAAAGAGCATCCAAATGCACGCTCTTGACTGCGAGGCCCCCGAGAAAGAGACCCTTCGTATCACCCCTCACTACATAGCTTGAGACGCCGGCATCTGCGATCCCATGCACTTTCACCCCAATATCGTCTCTAACTGTCTGGCCCAGATCCTTCATCGAATCCCCTCTGGGAAGGTTTTTCCTCCCGGAGGCGGAAGTCCCACTCTGGGGAGATCGACTCTCCATACCATGATCCAACAACTCCTCAGTATCCACAGACTTTACTTCGCACGATGAGTTATCATCTGCTGTTGTAGAGGACAATTCCACGTCCTCGCTCGAAATGATTTCCCTTTCTGGATACGGAGCCTGGGGGTGTACCAACTCCACGTCATCAACGCTGCTCTGTTCGGGTTCCGGTAAGTTTTCGAGTTTCGGGCTGCTGTTCCCCCAGGGCCGTCCTTCACTAGTTTCTTGAGCAAGGCCCGCGTAGCTTTTATCAATCTTCCCACCGTTTGGTTCAATTACGGAAGCCTGGGACGCGATGAGCTCCACATCCAATCCTTCTTTCCTACCAGAGTCAGCTACATGGACGAGAGCTCGAGCTTCCCAAGGCTGTCGCTCTTTTCCTTGGCCCAACTCCGCATAATCGCCCTCAACCCCCTCTTTGACAGGTTCGTCCACAGGTTCCGATACTTCCTGATGCCACGGCCGCTCCTTTGTGTCTCCGTCCGTATCCTTTCCGAGGTCGACGGGTCTACAGTTAGCTGCGTAAGGCCCTGGCCTACCCAGAGTTGACATCAGGTTGCACTCGCTCATTTCAGATAGGGTACTTAATGAATACCCCAAGTTCTCCCACCCTCGTCTCCACGTTGGCCGCTTTCGCAACTTCTCCATAGTGCTCTTCACCATCTCAAGTCCACAATCCCCGACCCCTCGCCTTCACAAGCAACAAGACTCCAGCGACAACCTGCCTTCCTGTTCCCCCAAATTTATCAACTCATTACTTCAGTCAGAAGGGACTAACAATCAACTGTTGTACTTGTCAATCGAGCCCATCTCGTCCTTATCTTTCAACCGCCTTCCATAACCTGAACAACCTCCGGCTGCCCTTGGTTCCTCCTCAAATACTAACAATGTTCAGTTCTCAAACGCCTGTTGACGAAGGGAAACCAACCAAAACTCCCGACTTCAAAAAAAATCCCTGCGAAAACCCTCCGAGCAAACACTCAACCTTGTCACAGAAGAACAAACAAAAAAAACAAACGCCAAGCTCATCCCACTCCCGACCCTAGAAACATAAACATACCTCTGAGAAGAAAAAGCTCCCAACCTTGTAGCGTTCTGCTAAATCTTTCAAGGAACAAACCAACCATCAAAATCAGTCTCAGCGACTTCTTCACCACCCACCACCAAAACCAAAAAAAAAGAAGCAACAACCACACAAACCAAACCTCCCTCAACAATTTTCACCGATACCACGACCAAAGCAAAAAGAAAGCTGGAGACAGTTCCAACCCCTTACAGACACCACCCTCTTTCCCCTCCCCCCGCTCCCCCCTCTATTTTCTTATGACCAACTCATCTCCTTCTCTACCCGCTCCACCATGTAAAACAAAACCTCCCTAACGCATTTTATTCCCAACAAGACGAAAGTAACCTCGAAAAAGGCCATATCAACGTTTTCCCGAAGAAGCTGCTTGCCATCCACTTGCTTTGCACGGCAATCAATCCCACTGCGCGTGTTCTCGTCCTCATCTACTGCAACCTCGTTTTCATTGCGACCGAGGGGTTGTTTTTTCGGTCGAGCCCTTGACTTCGACTGCTAGATTTGTTTCCCGAAGAAGCTGCTTGCCATCCAGTTGCTTTGCACTGCAATCAATCCCACTGCGTGTTCTCGTCCTCATCTACTGCAACCTCTTTTTCATCTGCGACCGAGGGGATGTTTTTTCGGTCGAGCCCTCGACTTCGACTGCTAGATTTGTGGCGATAGTGTCTATTGAAGAGTTGCTTTGCGTGGCTTGGCTGCGCAACTTGCAGTTTGTTGATGGAACGCATCCCCGAAGAAGTTGCTCCCGCAACTTCTTCATTACTGAACCTCTTTTTCATTGCTACTGAGTGGTTGTTACGTCGAGGCCTAGCCTTCGACTTCTAGACTCGTGGCGATGGTCTCTATTGAAGAGTTGCTTTGCGAAGCTTGGCTACGCAAATTGGAGTTTGTGGATACACGTTTCCCCAACGCAGCAGCAGCTACCATCCAGTTGTTTCGCCCGCCATCTTTTGTTGCGTGTTCCGGTTTTTCATCGATACTGAGGGGTTGTTCGGTCGAGCCCTCGCCTTCGACTGCTAGACTCGTGGCGATGGTCTATTGAACAGTTGCTTTGCGAGGCTTGGCTTCACAACTTGGAGTTTGTTGATAAACGTATCCCCGAAGCAGCCGTTACTGCCATCCTGTTGCCTGTTCTCCTCGCCTTCAGAACCACTTTTTCATTGAACTGAGCGTTTGTGAACGGGGGGGAGCTTGTAGAGGGCTATGGCCGAGGGTGCCTTGATTGCAAGGTTATTGGCGATGATCGCTTCTGCGTTTTCCCAACAGTAGCAGCAATTACTATCCAGTTGCTTTGCACCGCATCCTGTTGAGTGCTCTGCTCATAAGCTGAACGTCTTCCCTTTAGCGCTACTGTGCGTTTGTCAAAAGAGGAGCCTAGAGGGCTATTATCGTCGAGGGTGCCTTGACTGCTAGGTTGGTGGAAATGGTACATTGACCAGTTTTGCAAGCCTTGGTTGTGCAACTTCGAGTTTGTTGACGGAGCGTAGAGGGCTATAGTCACCCCCTCCCCCGATTTATCTGTCGAGCCTCGAGTGGATTAAGTTGCTGTGCCCAGCTTACGCTAGCCTGCTACCCCGAAACTTTGTTTCCGTTTGTGTATGACTGCGTTGGGTTGTGTAGGGTTGCTGAGGAAAAAATGGAGCTACTAGCAGCAGTTCCTTCTAAGATGCGCCAAACTAGTCAGCCTCAGGGCTCCATGCCATGCGGTCCTATCTAGCTCGGCTCGAGTGGTTGCACCCGTTGCTTGATAGACCAGTTCTTCTGGTGGAGAATTCACACAAGGTGTCATGACGTTACTGGTTCGGTTACGAAGGCCCAGAGCGATATGCTCGAGGGTTGGCTGTTGGATTCAGAACGAAGGTCTATCCGCCATTTGCTAGGCATGCCAGCTCTCAATCCACTACTCGAACCCATGCTTTTCGTGCCGATTCTCGGAAGTTCAGCGACGTTGTAGGTTTGCTTACGTTGGTAGAATCTAACCACGTTTGTATGACGTTTCTTGATCATGTTACGGACGCATGTACAATCAAAAATCTGTGGTCCGTGGACGACCTTGCTCTTGATATATACACACTTCCTCTCGCGAATCATAAGACTCAAGCGCACGCCGCTGTTTGGCGTTGAGCCGCGTATTCCATCCAATACCCAGAATGTATTGCCCAGAGTTATGATGTATCCCTTTCTTCGCCACCTCGGGACAGATCTTTTCAGCGGCTTCGCCACTTGGAAAAAGCCCCGACTCGAGTATGTAAACAGTATCGTCAGCGTTGTGACACCTAGGACAAGATGATGTTAACCATATCAGCAGAGTTGCTAACGATCCAGAAAGTGATCCGACCACAAGAAACACCGTACCCATTTCCGGGTTCGTTTTCTTCGCCAAAGCCTTTGCAGAAGATCTCGTAGAAGCAACTCTTCTCCGGCCTCTCGTTCTTCAATGCGCACTGGACAACGTCCTCAATGGCTTTTATCATCTTGTTGCTCGCTCGAGCACGGTAGAACTCGACATTCAACCTTCCGCTGTCAACTGATGACTTCTTCGGCTTGGATTCTGACAGAATGACCAAGTCAGAGTCATGCCCGCTGATTTTCGCTCTGGGATCCTTCAGCCAAAGAATTCCAGGCTCACTCCATACAACGTCAAAACCCTTGCGCAGGACCTTCAGAACGACCCTGCTCTTCATCTTTGTAAGAAGTTTGAAGGCCTGAACGCTGATATGACCTAGATTAGGTAGCTCATCACGAAGATCAGCGATCAACGAGTCCTCGTAATATACAGGGATGCTCCGAACAGCGGCCCATTCATAGAGGTCTTTGTCCAGCGCAGCGATGATGAAGTTCGATACTTGCTGCTCTCTCAATCGACAGACCCAATGCATCATGGTCTCTCGCTCAGCGTAGTGAGCAGCAGTAAGAACAATAGAGTTGTTCACAGCGAGAAGGGTCAGCAATGGATCAATCTGAAACGGTAACCTAAGAGTTCGGTCAGACCGAAGTTCTCCGTCCTCACGTTCTCGAAAAATGCTCCCCTCCAGGATCTCGGTTCTAATTCTTCCACAGGTAAGCAGCCTTGATCCGTCTACAGGCACGGGGTCAGTTTCGCTGGATACGAAGCTGACACTGGATTCGCAGTTACAGATTCCAGGGCGCATCCTCCTCTGAAGGCAAAGACCAGACTCCTCAAGACAAGACGACAGTTTCCAGGGAGCGGACAATGCTGTCCCCCGCTGAATGGCATATGTACCACGGGCATGAGCCAAGTGCGTGTTTAGACTCCGTGCAACATTGGCTACATCCTCGTCGGATTTCGTCTTCGCTGAACTGTTCGAGTCCTGCTTTCTATCATTCACATCGTAGCTGTCTGAAATATGAACTGACAACGAGCTTTCAGATGCATCGATCACTTCGCGTCTACCAGCCGCAATCGTCTCGTGCAAGAACCAGTTGTCATGTAATCCTTCGCGGAAAACAAAATGCGGCATCCGTCCATCGAAAAGCCGTGGTCCGCCAGTATTCCAGGCGAACACAGAAATATTCTCATGAGAACGGAGCTTCCCTAGTTCTCTCACATCTCTCAGTATCTGAAACGATATCAATCCACAAATTTCTGAGTGCCGTAAGAATTCCACGCTCACGTCCTGATTCCTCAGAGAATTGTCTCCCGAGAGAATTTCCCTGTGGCTATTCGCACCGAATCACCAAAGCCTGGGTCGTCCGTATCAAGAGCTGGGAGCTCATCCAGGTCAACGCCCGCGCTGACCACCAAGAAATGCTTGAACTGAGCTGCTATCTTCTTCAATGTTCTCGGGAAGTTACTCGTGAGGATTGAATCCCCATCGACTAGAACCGATACGGTTGCTGTAGATTCATTTGCTCGAACTATCATAGAGTTGAAAAGGAGCCCTTTGAGGAAGGATTTGTCAACTCTGGTCTCGATGCTCAGATTAAACCTGGAAGCTGCTTCCATGTACCTGACCAAACGGCCAAGACAACGTTTGGTCAGGTGTGAGTTCGCAGGTCTATTATCTCTTAGGCACGGATTCCGCTGCTCACCCGGTTTCGTAGCCCAGCAGCGTTACCTTGGGACGTGGTTCCAATTGTACCCATGATCGGATCGCTCTGTAATTTCTCACGGTGTCCTCTCCACGGAAGGGTTTTGGTGCAGAAAATATTTCCATGGAAAAGTCTTCCAGTCTCCCCGAGAAGGGACGCCTAGCCGGACTCGAGTTGGAAGCATGCCCAGAGTATGCTTGGCCACGCCTGGAGCTGAGCTGATAGAGGTGAATCAGCACGAGAGTTCCCGTTAGCAGAACTAGCCAATACGGAGGCCGCTTGGCTCTGTTCCAGCGTTGCTTCAATCTGTGCAATAGAGATGCACGTTCTCCAATCATCTTGAAGGGATCCACTACCCGTTGACGCGGAAGCCTCAAGACTTAACACCCCATCACAGTGTCTGGTACTGAAGCTGAGACCCAGGTCGTGCTCAGCACTGTGAAATCAGAATCGAAAAGGCCGTTTCCCCAACCCAAAGAACAGCTGGTAGGGACCTTCACCATCCTCTCTAGTTCTAACTCAAACGCCGATCGGCTCCCCATTCAGTAGCCCATCATGAGGAGGCCGGTTCACCAGAAAAGCTCGATATGCGTTTACTCCCTCCAAAGCCGAAAGCGCGCAGAGCTTTCAACGTAGACAAATACTGTTGGGCAATTTCGAGGCTGAACCTGCAACTGGGCCTGAGTTTGTCTGGACCAACACGACAAGTTCGCAGGCGTGTTGTCACCTCAACTGCGACCTGTTTCAAGCTTCGGACGCCTAGCTGCTTGAACATGGGGCCTACGTGTGAGGCTACGTAATGATCTTGCCAGAGATGTGCTGACTACGCCCGCGCTTGGGTGGAACGGCTCGTGGACAGGTTGTCCTGTTGCGGAATGTTGTACTACTCGTACCGCCTGGGTTATTTGAGCACACAATTTTCTTTGGAAGGAAGTCAAAAGTAGAGCATCTGGCATGGCGAATCCTCGTCGAATTGGCAGTGTAGCACAGGCTTTTAGACCTGTCCAGGTTTGAGCACGTTTTAGTTGTACTAAAAAAAAAAGACTCCCGTCGGGTGTCCCACGGCGGGGGAAGGGGTGTGGCAAATGCGTGACTCCTACCTCATCAGTAAGCTACCTACTGAAAACTACTGGTAATGTCAAAGTTAGGAAGTGGCTACTCAAGAGTTGCCTCTCCGAAGCGTGCAGTTAATCTCTGCAAGAGCTTTGCTCAAGGCCGTAGGCTCGGAGTCCAGATGCCCATTGCTTACGGTGACTGCCTGGCCCCAATCCGATGAAGGTGGTCACGGCTCCCATGTAAAATCGAGTTCATCCGTCGAACAGGTGCCAGGTGCGATATGCTGTCATGGCACAACAGTACGGTCACCTCGGGGAACTGCCTTCGTAGGTGATCGAGACAGAATCACCTCGCGCAGAATCGGACCCAGCGGGTCTCCTTGCTGTATCCCTGGTGCTAGTCAGACTGCGCCTGCTGTTGGGTCCCCTCGTGCCAACCCGTCTCAAGTGGTTGGAAAGCGCCGGACGGAGGGTATATCATCCGGTGGTAGGGCCGGACTTCCGGGGAAATACGAGCGACTGTCTGTCAAAGCGGTTGAATGCGATGTGCAGATCCAGGCGTAGGACCGCGGTTCCCGGGACGTATCCAAGCTCCTTCTGCGTGTGAGCAGATTGCCTGGGATGCTTTAGCAAGTTTGCCCCTGCTACATCCTCAGCGCTGCAGGCTCCTTAGTGCTATGTTGCACCGTGAGGACGCATGGTGGGGTTTCAAGGCTACAATTCGCGGGCTTTGTGGTCAACCCGAATGGGTTCCTAGTGCGGGAGAGTGGACCCAAACTCTGGAGTTCGTGATTCCTTATTAATATGCGAGTGTGGGCGGTGAGGAAGTTCAAATTTTGGGGAGGATGCAAATGGATCCGAGGTTTACTTCCTGATGTTCCCGATTTACTCGGTTCTATTTTACTCAATGCTTTTTATTAGTCCCGAGAATCGTTATGAAAGATTTCGTCTGCCCCTTCGAGGGTTTGGAGCACCTTCAGCGCCACCTTGGCACGCTCACGCGTAACGGATACGTCCTCCGCAAATTTGGGACAATCAATAAAACACCAGAACACCAATCATGCTGTTCTAATTTTTATTCAGTCATTAACACGTAGGTACTGGATAAAAGAACGTAAAATGAAAACACAGGAAAACTATTTTGCAAATATAAATATATATTATTTGAGATAATTCAAGATATACCAATCAGTCCAATGCACCTAGAATATCTCCTTGATTGTTGACAATTGATTCGGAGAGGAAATGGGTGAATATTGAAAGCTTTTGGATATTTTTGCTTATTCATCAGTTTGAAAAGTCAGAAGGGTAAGATTTCTGCAACGGCCAAAACTACTTGGATAAAATTTCATCTATCTACTTAACATCTTGCATACTAACTTTTTTAAAAGGGAGGGAGAGTGAAGGTGACGGTAGTTGCGCATATATCCGAACATCAGAGTTCCCGAACTCTCGCAATGGGGCCAGACCAAAGAAATCATAACAGGAAAGGCAGCCCAACGAGTTTCCACAGACCGTTTCGATTCAATTGTTTCGTTTTTTCATCTTTTATTGTCAAGGTCCCGTTTCGGTAAAGTTTCAAGTCCATTTCTGTTACCCCAAAATTTATTTGTAAAAAAGTCACAGAAGAGGAAACCCATGAAAACATTGGCCATATCTGAAACAACCTGCCTGGCCACTTAAAAACAACTGCAAATTTTTTTTGGGAAGTCATCATTAATCATATTTGACCACCTCTTTTTTGCGCTAAAAAAAAGGTTCCATTCTTTCGTATAATAAATCCTCTTGCGAACAAGCCTTGCAGAAATTGGTCAGTAACATTGGACACTTTCCTATAGTTTTTTTGGCCAGAGTCTATATAATACTGCTCCTAAACGTGTTTCTAATATCCCATCAAAATCGATAGGCAATAGTGGACGTTTTTGGGGGTTTCGACGCACGAAGAGGTTCGTTCTTGTAACATTTGACCCTGTTTTTTTCCTCTTCGTTGGACCGGCACGAACAGTTTTAAACCCGGTTCTAAGCTGGCAATCCCCAAGATCGTAAGTAACATTGGATGGGTTTTGTTGTTGTTTTTCTGGCCCCGAGAACTCTTGAATCGCAAAAGTATTTATCGTTATTGTATTGAAAACGTTATCTTTTTTTTTGGTGATGGGAAAGAAGAGGATGAATTCATTGTTGAGGGAAGACGAGGGGTTTGTTTGTAAGGTTGTCGGGAGTGTGTGCGGGTGTGTGTGTGTGGGGGGGAGGGGGTGAGGGGAGGTGAGGGGAGGTGTAGGGAGATTTTGTATGGGAAAGGATCTATCTTCGTTTGTTGAGGGGGTGTTAATGACGGGATTTTTCTTTTGGTAGTTGTGCAGCGGAAGTTCTGTTGTTTCAAGAGACTGGTTTGGGTTGTTAAAGGTTTGGTTTGTGGAGTTGTCTCTTGTGGAGTTGGTGTGGAGCTGCGATCGAGGGTTTGCGTGGGAGGGCGGGGGGGGGATGAGGCAATGGTTTTTTGGGTAGGACAGGGATTCGTGGAGAAAAATGGGTTTTAGAGATGCGCTAAGAGCGCCTGGGGCGCGAGTTGGGAATGCGGCGAAAGGTGTGACTGGGAGAGTGCCTGGGGTGCCGCGTAATGCTGCGGCTGCAGGTGGTGCAGGAAAGCAGGAGTTTAGTTTCCAGGTTCGCACAGATTGCAGGCTTGGTTCTTGGTTTTTGGGTTACAGATTTCAGACGTGCGCGAACTGAACAAAACTATTCGTTGATCCTTTGGTTGCCCTGCTGTTGTGGTGGACAGTTTGATATTGGTATAGGAGTCGTTGAGGGTCTGAGAGAGGGAACTTATGAGCTGAAGATCCACAGAGGCAATACCTCTGTCAACACAAAAAAGCATGTCGTGTCCGCCCGCGATGAAGGGAAGCCAACTAAATTTAATGAAAAACTAACTTTAACGTCTACGCTTCAACGCGACAAGAATTCTGAGCAATATGCTCCGAAGGAGTTTAAGATAGCTCTCGTATACTCTCGTGGTGGAAGGCAAAAGGTCTTCGGAGAGGTTTGTTTCAGCGAACGGCATCGTTGAACTGGTAATCCGGTCCATATGTCTCTTAACTGGAATTGATGTGTGATTCTTTGTACAGGGTGTTATTGACCTTAGCAAGTACGTTGGCGTGCCTTCCATGAGCAAAACAGAGACAATCGTCTTGAATCCGCAAAGATACAAGCTTTCGTCGGCCAGGATTACGTCAACATTCCTTAGTGCTGGCGCGAATACCGGAAGCAATAGCATCGCCACAAGTGCTACGCACAATTCAATCTCAAGACCCTCCTTCGAGAACACCGGAAGAACGAGCGATTTCAAAGATTCTCCGAGGGGCTCACAGCGGGGGGATGACACATTCGACGACCTTGATATGGACGACCTGGACTTTAGCGCAACGTCGAAGAAGAAATCGTCGAAACTTGACATTGCGAAGGGAAGTGACACGAAAATGGCGACGAGCAGAGGATTCAATGCCAAGATTGTGAATAGCTCACCGACGGTCCGGGATAATACTAGCAGAAAGGACAGTCAAACGGTTAAGCCGGTACAGGCACCGGTGGCTCGTGGAACTTCAACTACGAAGGCCGGTGCAAGCACTGGATCCGGAAAGGCGGAGGTGAGTAGCGCAAGTACTGGAGTTAGCCTTGGGACGGCTGCCATGTTGAGGTCGATTTCCGGGCCAGACTCGTCTCGGTCTGCGGGTACGAAGGCGGACCAGACCAAGAACGTGCCGAAGAGTACGACCCTCGCTCCTGCCGCTGCTCGGGCTTCCCCTCGACCACCTCAGCAATACCCTTCTCCAAAGGTTGAGGAAAGTGTTTCCCAGATTGCAGCAAACGAGCCGATCACGAGCAGCATCGTTTCAAAAATAGCCAGCCCATCTGTCTCGGACTTGAAAACGAAGATCGCGGAGGCCAAGAGAACCACCTCACCTCCGCCTCCTCTTATGAGTTCGAAGACTTCGCCCACTCCACTCAAACAACCTGCCGGAACCGTCGGATCGACAATGGCAACAGCCGCCGGTGGCGAGCAATCGACACAGGATCCGAAATCCAACTCGGAAACGGAAGCTATCCGCACCAGTGTTGGATCTGCTCGAGCTCTGCGAGCTGAGACCCCAATATCGAGCGCTGCTTCAGCAAAGGGGTTACGGGAGGTGTCTGCTGATAAGATAGATAAAGAAAACTCTACTCCGATGCCAGCCGGTCGAGTGGGAGCAATTGTGGGGTCTTTCGACGCATCGACAGCTTCACCCGCAGCAAAGAAGAACGAGGAGGCCGAGGAAAAGATCGTATCGAAAGTAGAACCAGAAAGACAACGGAGCGAGACCGAGCGAATCGCTGAACGAAATGTCGCAGCGGAGGGAAACGCGGTCGATACACAGGTCTCAGCAGTAGAAGCAACGGAGACCTGTGAGTCTTCCGATCAACATGAAAGAATGGATTCCACCGGTCACAGAAGTTCTTCCGTGTTCTCGTCTCTGTCTAACATTCTGAAGCCCGGAGAAGCTAACACGGACTCGCAGAAGACAGAAGAAAAACCTCGCATAGCCACGAGCGCGGACTTTTCAGAGAGCGACAGTCCTGGGAAAACTGCCGAGCCCCGACTCCAGTCCACTTCTCGTGAATCGACTTCTCGTGGAGCTGTTATTCTTGGCGCTTTGCCCGCGGCAGCGACCACATCGTCTCATTCGGAGAAGGACTGGAGAGTAGAATACGAAACCCTACTCAAGACTAGCGAAAGCCAGAAACTAGAGCTGGAGCAGCTCTACGCGGAGAGAGTGAAGCTGAAAGAGAGGAGTGCTGAGGAAAAGAGACGCATCCAGGAAATGCGGGAGCAGACGGTGAACCCACTCGAGAGCACTGATGAACAGAAGCGCATTATCGAGGAACTTGAGCAGGAAAAAAATCAGCTTCTGGAGAGCAGCGACGTGCAGAAGATCCATGCCGAGAAACTTGAGGAAGATAGAACGCAGCTCAGCAACAAGGTGGCGGAACTGGAGTCAGAAATCGTAAGTTTGAAGAATTCTCAGAAAGCGGAGCTCGCGACCGCCGCGGCGGCAGCAGCTGGAAGTGCGGCTTTGGTTACACAGCTGCAGCAAGAGGTAAGGCCGATTGACATGATCGCGTCATGAGGGATACTTTCTGTGGTTCATTGGCTGAAGGTGGAGCATGGACGGACGCCCATTCTTTTGCAAGGTGGCAACGATGGAGAAGGAAAGGACAGCCATGTCCGAAGGTAGTGAGCTCCAGAAGATTCATGCCGAGAAACTTGAGGAAGATAGAACGCAGCTCAGCAACAAGGTGGCGGAACTGGAGTTAGAAATCGTGAGTTTGAAGAATTCGCAGAAAGCGGAGCTCGCGACCGCCGCGGCGGCAGCAGCTGGAAGTGCGGCTTTGGTTACACAGCTGCAGCAAGAGGTAAGGCCGATTGACATGATCGCGTCATGAGGGATACTTTCTGTGGTTCATTGGCTGAAGGTGGAGCATGGACGGACGCCCATTCTTTTGCAAGGTGGCAACGATGGAGAAGGAAAGGACAGCCATGTCCGAAGGTAGTGAGCTCCAGAAGATTCATGCCGAGAAACTTGAGGAAGATAGAACGCAGCTCAGCAACAAGGTGGCGGAACTGGAGTTAGAAATCGTGAGTTTGAAGAATTCGCAGAAAGCGGAGCTCGCGACCGCCGCGGCGGCAGCAGCTGGAAGTGCGGCTTTGGTTACACAGCTGCAGCAAGAGGTAAGGCCGATTGACATGATCGCGTCATGAGGGATACTTTCTGTGGTTCATTGGCTGAAGGTGGAGCATGGACGGACGCCCATTCTTTTGCAGGTGGCAACGATGGACAAGGAAAAGGTCGCAAGAACGGCTGAGCAAGATGCCCAGGGTAATACCCTGAGTCAGGCCAAGGCGCGCCTTGGAGCTCTAGAGAGCGAGAACTTTGAACTGCAGAGGAATTACAAGGAAACTGCTGCGTTGTATGCCGCCCTACAAGCTGAAGTAGAAATCTCGAAGGTGGGAACTGCTTGGTCGACACACAGAAGGTTTTGTCGGGTGTCTAAGAGGGACTTTACCCTTCTGCTTTTTACAAACTGGACAGAAAATCACTTCCATTGATTCCTCCCCTCCATATCGGGAGGACATGGGCACCATTGGACAAGATGACAGCGGAAGTGTGGAAAAGTCGAGCGTGACGCTTGACGAGGCATCTCTAGAGTACGAACTCGGGGAACTGAGAAATGAGTTGGAAGTCGAGAGGGAGCAGAGGATGCAGATCGCAAGTGAGGTTGATGCGCTTCAAGCCAAGTTGAAAGTAGCGGAAGCGGAGACTGAAGAAATGAGAAGGCACATGGAAACTATGCGGACTGAGAGTCAAAAGCAACCGCCAGAACCTTCCGAAGTTGAATCCGATAAGGTGAACGAGAGCGGGAATCATTGAACTTTCTCAAGCAAGACGCGAGTTGGCGATGGTTGAGCTAACTAATGCAAATCGTTGTACCTTCTCACGGCTCATATCGGTCAGGAATTGGACGCGATGGAAGAGCAGTTGCGCGTAGTGGAATCGGAGAAGTCCAATCTGGAGGAAGAGCTAGTCTCGTCGCGGAACACAATTTTCGAACTGGAGAAGGAGGTGCAGCAGTCCAAGGGCACTGTCGAAGGCCTACAAACCAGACTGGAGAGTGAGCATTGTTTTGGACAATCGAATTGATCAGGTCGTTGTTTCAGATATCTGAATGTCAACTTTCCACAACTACCCTCGTCTTTTCCTTCCACTACTTGCAGAGCAAACAGAGAATGAACCACCTGCTATCCATGCGGACAACAGCCCGCACGTTCTAGGCGACCTCGTTGATAGCAAGCTACGATTGGCGGAGGTTCATGAGGAAAATTTGAGGCTCAAGCATTTGTTCCACAAGATGTACAGAACGGACCTGAAAACCGCCACGAAATTGGAAAAGAAGGTTCCTGAAATGGCTACCCACAGGCCTCCGAAGAGCGCAACTGTGAAATGACTGAGACATCAACGCCAAAACTCTCGCAGCTACTTCCTTGCGATGCGCACGCGGAGGACAAACTGTCATGCGGCAGTAGGGCCTTACACGTTCATGGATTTGAGGTCACAAGCGTTCATACACGGCAGTTTTTGTTTGCGAATATCATGTGACTTATATATTTGTACAGAGAATAATTCTTCTTGAATGAAGCGAGAGTCAACAAGAAGGGCCGTCTTGGCCCTTCTTGCCTGTCGAATAGCACTCCCAAAACGCTAGTCAGTAGACAGACTGATATGTGAAGGTTCGCTATCTACCCGCTTCGAACTGAATAGTGTTCGGCCAATCCGGCAGATATCGATGTCGTCGCTCTGGACGCATTCAACATTCGTCGGGATGCTTGGACTCTTCGGATCCAGCTTATCCTATACAATAGGAGTTATACTTAATACACGATGAAGTTGTTCGCTGCAGGAAGGAAGAGTCAAGGAGACTTACTATCACTCGTTCCTGCAAGGGAATGAGGCATAGCGCCCTCCAGTAGTCGAAATTAAGCTCCCAGATCGATGTGGGGTGCTGTGCTTAACACCTTTCACAAGCTGCTGTCCTCGCGAGTTTGCTTGAACGATAACCCTGTTGACGTCTATTTCACGTACCGACACAACAAGTCGGGAAGCGTCGACGCGCCAGCGGCCATCAACAAGGTACCTGTACTCATGGGTGCCAGGAGGAAGCCAGAGAACAATTTCGAAGCCTTTCCCCTGAGAGGCTTTCAGCTGGAAGAGCCTTGTCCAGTTGTTAAAAGACCCTCCAACGGCCACTTCGTCTGCATAACCAGTCCAGACGAAACGGACGGGAACTCCCGTTGACATGCATGTCTGCTGCTTAGTCTCGGAATACTGTCGCGCTTTTCTCCTCGGCGGTGGTCGCCAGTCAAAGACACCTAGGGTAACTCGCCAACAGGAGGTTAGCGTTCGATGCATAGAGGATAGCTGTGGGCGTAGCACTTCAAAGTCTCTTTGGTAAACTCTTCGCTTGCACCACGCGGCACCTTCATCCTCCAGTGCGGGCCCAAATTCCGGCTCCAGAGAAGTGGAAACTGGGGGGCAAGAGTGAACCACCAACCTCGCCGATGGGACATAACTCTCCCTTTGCGCCCATGTACACGCTACTTCGACGGTCATTAAGTCACCGTACGAGTTCATGTCGAGATAAAGACCTCAAACCCCATTTTCCGTAAACAGAACCGCAAAACGTAAGATCGAACCAACAACCCACATGAGAAAACAAACCGTCCTACTCGCACACCCCTAGAAACAAGGCTAACCGCCTCTAGACGCGCATGTCTACACCACCACCCTCTTCATCAAAAACAGAAAGAAAATACACCACCTCCTCCACGAACAGCGACTCTCCCAATCAAGCAAAACGGATCTCCCACGCACGACTAACCAGACTATCCACTACATACCCCAGTACCAGCGAGAAAGAGAACAAATCACCCTCCCTAGACCATAAGCGTGTCCCACCCACCCCCCCAACCCCCCAAAAGAAAGCAGGATCAAATCCCCTTCCCCCTCATAAAAGAAATTCACTTTAACGTAAAGATTCACTTATGCAACCCCCCGCCCAAACCGTATCGCCCCCCAAAAATTAAGTTTCCGCCCCCTCCCCCCTCCCCTTTCCTCGCTGCCTCCCCCACAGCCACCACCGCTTCTGCTCTAGGCAACGCTTTTTTCGGGGGTTAGCGACATGACCTCTCGATCGTGTTTTTTTTTTTTTGTTGTTGTTTTTGTTTCTCTCCTTTTACGTTAAGGTTTTGATGATGAGGTGTTCCGAGCTTTAGAGGTCCACTCTCGCGCTCTCTTGTCTCTGTCTCGTTCTCTCGTCTCTGGCCTGTTCGTTGCTCGTGCTAGGGTACACACACACACACACACACACACACACACATTAGGGTGCGGGAGGGGGTGGGATGGGTTGTTATCAACAATCGGGTGTTTATACTTAGCGATTACAACCCGGAGAGGAAGAAGGCAAGGGAACGGGCCTCTAAGACCTAAGGCCGCACTAGAACGACACAACAAAAAGCTCGACGGGGACAGGAAACGCGAATGTTTCTCATCACGATCCCGAAAACAGTCCCGAAAGCCAGGTCGGTCGTCCCTGAGCTCTCGATGAATCCAAAGACCTCAATAGCAAGCAGCCTGACACACAGCCGATTGCAAGGGTTGGGAACGTTTGTGAGGGCCTCCTGCTACACCACCTCCTTAGCGGCGGCGAACAACCGTACCTCGCTCTCGCGTCGAAGAAGACAAAATAACGCGAGGGGAAGGGCCTGGAGGGAAGAGTCAAGTCTACGTCTGGTGAGACGCAATGTGGGGTAATTGCCCTTAAAAAGAAACTTTCATAAACCCCTCTCTCAACCTAAGCACCAACAAAAAAAACTGTATTCCTAAACCATACAACAAAAGCAGGACCCCTTTCCCCCCCGGCGCGCTTCCCTTTTCCCTCCACCAAAAAAAACAAAAATAAAAACAAACAAAGAGCTACAGTTTGTTGCCGCAGAAAAATTCCCCGGTCTAATTTTAATGAAAATTTCAAATAAATGGTTCCTATTTTCTAATCTAATAGGAAGTATTATTCATTTCTAGTTTTCGAAACAAATTTCTGGGGGTACGCAACAGTGGGCGGAAAAAACAGTCTGTCCTTTAAAATTATGATCCCGTTGTCCAGTTTTTTTACTTAACTAAAAAAAATTCGTTTAGAAAAAAAGAAGAAGATGTTGAGATTTTCGAGCTGAAAAAAAAACTAGAAGAATATAAATCAAAAACGTGTCTAGGGTTCGGCACAAAGAGTGAGAAAAGATGTGCGTTTGGTGGGGTTGTCATAAAATGTCTGAAAAAGGTTTATCAGACGTGTCCGATTAAGAATCGAATTCTTTAAAATATGGAATAGACGAAGAAAATTGGGTTGTATGTGGATAAAAAGCTTTCTTAAAACCTGTCATATTTGGAGTGCGTGGTTTGACACCGTTTTCGGGAGTTTTTTCGTTCACGAGCAGGGTATTTTCTTCGTTTTTTATTTGTACGATTTCGTGTACTAAACAATTTTGTTGGACGAAATATGACAACCGAGCCAGGGTTTTGTGCAAGTTGTCTTCTTTTCTGTAGAGCGAGAGGGGGGCGGGGGGGCGTGTGCAAGTTGTCTTCTTTTCTGTAGAGCGAGAGGAGGCAGACGCAATGGGGGGTACTTGCCCTTAAAAAGAAACTTTCATAAACCCCTCTCAACCTAAGCACCAACAAAAAAAACTGTATTCCTAAACCATACAACAAAAGGAAGCGGGGGTGGGGGCGTAGCTACGCCTGTTCCTGAGTGAATTTTGTTTAATCGGAGACTGAAAGAAGAAACCCCGAGGGAAAAAAGAAGGACTAAGCGCGGCGAAGACCGCGCGCCTCCAACATCAAAGCAGCGTTCATATACCGGTCAGCGAGGAAACTTAAAACGGGTAAACAAGGAGGACAGACGGTCAGGGCGTTCGTGGAACAATTCCCGAAGCCACCGAGAACCAGACGGAATCCATGAACCCAATACACTCAATGACCAGAGGTACCAGGAGATGTGCTAGAACCGAAGCACGAATGTCTGGGGAAGACAAAGCCCGCGCATAGTGAAACTCCTGCGACGCCTCATACGGGCAACGGCAATTCCACGGCTATTCCAAGGCAAGCGAATTTCCTCCAATATACCCCCTGCTAAGTATTATATTGTATTATTTTGAGCGGGAATTCCAATTTTTGAGGGTGTTTGTTTCTACCCCTCTCCCGTATTTTCACTTTCCCCATGGCTCGTTGAAAACGACGAGCATGCTCTCACCCTGTCGACTCAGTTTATTTCGGTTTTTTGGAGGGGTGGAGTCCGGTGGTTTTGGCGAGATTTCTTTTTGTCTTCATATATTGCTTATTCTAGAATAGTCTTGGTTTGATTTGTGTACGGTGCTCGTAATTTGCATCATTTGAAAGGATTTTGTTGGACGGTAACTCGCTGATGAAGAAACCAGGAAAAAGCACCTCTGGATCGCTAGTGATGATTTACGGATCGCCAGTGGCCTAGCGATCCTGGAGGGCAACGATCGGTTCCCCAGTCGACCGCAGAGGCCGGATACCAAGCGCTCCCGGATATGCTTACGACCCATCGATGGGTTCAGGAGTTTTTGGAAGAATCCGGTAGGGCGACCAACGTGCCAATGGTCGCATACACGGACAAAAATTCGTGCTTACGCTGGGCGACAACCAGTGACTGCCGGATGTAACGACGCGTGTCAATGAAGCTACAATACGCACGTGAGAGATGCACCTCGGGCGAAGCGCATCTCTCACGTGCATATTGTAGCTTCATTGCATGCACCTCGAAGTGCAACTCAAATACCTTGGTACGACCGAGATGATCGCGGAGATTTTCACGAAGGCACTGACCAAGGATCGGACAGCAACATTGACGTCCGGTCTTAGCGTCATAGAGAGAACTTCCCCTATGGCACAAGGGCGAGGGGGAGATTGGACGGTACTGACCTTGCGCCCTTGGCATAGTTGGAAGGTCAGGTCAGATAGCTTAGCTAGGATAGTATATTCAGTGTATAGATAGTATACCCGAAGTAGAATCATTGAGCGCCTCACAATAGCCAGCCTTGCATTGGCAGGCATTGATTACGCTAGTCTGGGGTTACCCCGGGACAGGGAAACAATAAAGACGGTACCGAAGTTTGGAGAAATACAACGGAGGTCAAGTATTTCTGACAGGCTCATGCCTGGATTTGGACTGGCTGTGGGTCCAAATGCACCTAGCTTAGATTAAAGGTTAGCTCCGGGTGAAAGGAACTTGGCATTGGCTTGGGACGCCACCACCAAGCCGCCTCTCAGCGAGCGGCCACCGGCTCGAGAGAGAGGATGTGGTAGCACCCGTGTCGAAATCACCAGAGCGGCTTTTCGCAAGCGGCTAGTGGTGAGCATGTCAACAGACTTAAACACGTAAAAACGGACAAACAAGAGCTACAGTAATGCCCAACGTCGTCCCTACGCGTTCAGCGATGACCAATCCCCATCGCTTTCTTGGACGGCTAGATGAGTGGACTGAAGTCTACTCATCTTCAACATACTGGCACGAGCTCTCCACTAACCTTTCCAAGCGTTGTCTTCTCAGGTGTCAACGAAGGTATGTACAATCCGAACACACTGTCCCAGTCAACTTAGGCCTTCAACAGAATGGGATGAGACAGGCTGTCCCGTGTACGCTGCTTCAGCTGTTAACCCCTTGTGATGCGTCAAAAGAAATCAGTGCTTGATCGCTTTGCAGGACGAGGAGTGCTAAGGGATACAAAAGCGGTCTTCTTGATAGTGAGGGCTATTCTAGACTGAGCGTCGATGGAAAAAATGCTTCTGCAGCTCCTAAAGTCCCTGAAAGGCTGTCCTACTAGAAATGTGACACACGAGCTGGCGAGTGGGCAAACTGTCCGATGTGTTGCCCTCCTTACGGTTCATTCCGTTCACGTTGAATTCCAGCTTGGTGCGCGGTGCGTTCCTTGGACACTTTGGATACCCCGTGGTGATTCCTGGATGTCTCTTCTGTGCCATGTCAGCTAGGCCCCCCCGCTTTTACAGCTGAAGTCCACGCAGAAGAGACCCACACAGGAAGGAGGATTTCGCATTCTGCATACTTCCGAAAGGAGGAAGAGAGTTCTCCCGTTTCGGGGGATTAGAAGGTGCCTCGACTAAATCCGTTTATTAACATTGAGCTCGTTTCCCAGTTGGGTATCTACGCGAGTTGAAATGATAATAGCCTGGGCTCTACATTCCTATTTCTTGCTGCATACTACCTTTTAATTAACACGGTCTTGCTTGAGGACAATCCTATGTGCAGGGAAGGCGTACTTTTGCTGAGCGGCTGATTGCCGCTCATTAGATACTTGCTTGGTCATGGATCTCCACCTTGCCTTAACTCCAGGGTCATATATTCGGAGCTAGAAAAAAAGAAAAGAAAACGGTTGACTATCGGAGCCCGCAAAGAGGCGTGGAGCTTTTCAATTCACGCGTACCTCGTTCAGCTTCCTAAGCACTTTCTCGTTCGGTTTCGAGTGGTTGCGCTCGAATCCGTAATCAATCATCTCATCGAAATTCCGGACCACTCGACTTCGAGTTTCTACTTTCCGACGACTACTGCTCACTCCTTTGAGAGCACCCTTTCCAACTTTCTGCGAGACTCTCCTCTAGTCAACGATAAAAGCGTTTGGTAACAATTCAATGACTATTCTCTTAATGGTAGATGGAGGTCTCGTGCAGATCAGTTCTTACCTCCAACTCAGCAATCTCCTCTACCTGCTCTTCAACTGTTGCCTTCATGTACGTATCATGAAAATTGTAGCAGGAAAACAGCGGATCTGTATAGATTCCCTTTGTATTCCTCGCAAACTGGTAGACGAACATGAACAGCTTCGGGAACCGATCAGAAAAGTATCGATAGTAGTTCTTCCGCGGATCAGCCACTCCTTCAACTGGCATGGGTCCAAGAATACTCTGAACGTCTTCGCTTAGCTCAGAATAGTGACTTCTCTTGTTCCTCATCACTCGCAGGAGCCCAGCCGCATTGTTCTCATAAACCCGCTGTGTCTTCATGTTCCGGGTGCTGAAGATAACAACATAAGCATGCATTAGGGCAAAACCTTGGCGGTCGAATACAATGCCAGGGTTCATCTTACTTCAAATTCTTTAGAAAAGTCATATCAAGTTTCAGCTGCCAGTCCAAGAACGCTTCTGCTCCGTCTTCCGCGTTGATTCGTTCCATCAGCCCTAGTCGCGGATCCTGGAGTTTGTCCGCGATATCACATAGGAACGCGACCTTCCTAGAGTCTGTCCAGAACAGCGGATGATGCTGGATCTGGTCCGCTGATGCACGAGTGCCAGCATCGTAAACCACCATTCGACTGACAAGATCATGTGCTTCAGGAAAGCACTCCAGCCGTGATAGATCGACCTCCCATTTCATGATCTTTAGATCCCTCTCATAAGGTCGGTCTCCGAATGGATGATGTCCTCCACTGAGCACGTAGTGGACAACGCACCCGGCTGAAAATATGTCAACCGCCTTCGTTTGCCT
The DNA here is from genome assembly GCA_029953675.1 of Rhodosorus marinus. Lineage (NCBI taxonomy): Eukaryota > Rhodophyta > Stylonematophyceae > Stylonematales > Stylonemataceae > Rhodosorus > Rhodosorus marinus. The sequence continues at coordinate 708,106 of JAMWBK010000010.1, forward strand.
ATCTCCGCGAAGGACCTCCGGAGCCCTCCAACCCACGGTACCAACCGCGCCGACACCGGTCATCACAGAGTAGGACGACCTGTCCCCCTCCAGTTGAGTCGCTAAGCCAACGTCACCAAGTTTCACCTAGGTCAAATGAAAACGATTCTATATCAGTGCGGGCTTGTCAGACTTCCCGCCTTTCAAATGATATCGTACTTGAACGTCATTTGTCTTCGCATTTCCTCTTGTCAAGAGCACGTTCTGGGGTTTCAAATCGCGATGGACGACTCCAAACATGTGAAGATTTTTGATTCCCTGAATTAAGTCGTTCAGCGCCGCTATTGTAGCCCCCGGTATAGAATCACCAATGTCTTTCTCCCGCAGAGCAGGATGCTCCTTACAAGCAACCCTTTCGGCAAGTGTACCCGCACAGAGTTCCAGAGCGAGATATATGTACTCGTGGTCCTCTTCCATTGCAAAGTATCGAACCACGTTCTGGGTACTTTCGTCCAAACTGATGAGCATCTGAATCTCCTTGCTCGCAGAATCGTACAAATATCTGAGAAGCCTCTTAACGGCGATTGGCCTGTCTCCTGGCTGAAGCTTCCCTTCGTAAACGATTGTTCCGTTACTGCCCACACCCAGTACCTTTTGTGACACCCATATACGCCCCACTCCAAAGAAGCCCTGGCGTAAAAAGGAAAGATCAGCAGCATCGAAACAATACGTGAATACAACGTTGACAAATGCACCTTCCAACTAAAAGCTCTCTGCCAGTGAATCCATACCTCCGGAACCTGTCCATAACTGCCTGCCGTGGGTTTTCCTGGATTCGCAGCAGTCGCTTGGACCTCGTCCGCATTTTTGGCCTTCTTCTTCTTCTTCTTCTTCTTCTTGTTTGGAGTTTCGTTGAGCTCCGCTGAGCCTGAACTGCTCTCCCCAGCAACAGCTTTCAGCATGTTACTGCTTTTGGCAGTCGTGCCAGAATCCATTCCCATCGGCGTGGAAAGGAAATGCGTTCCTTCCTTTTTTCTGCCCGTGCGATACAAAAGCAGAAGGCTCACTATCAAGGTGCCACAAAATAATACTGCGATAAGAACTTCTATCCAGGAGGGACCTTCTCTAAGCCCATTACGGGTGCTACGACGATAATTCGTGTTTTGGCCTGCGGGCCCCGGCAAATATCTTTTGCGATCGTCTGGCGGCGATTCAAAGTACTCGGCTTTCTCGGAGCCGGAGGCAATAGTTGTCGGTCCTACAAGCATTCTCGAACGCCCCTCATCTTCTGCGAGAATTCTTGGAACAAGATTCGTGCTCGATTCACCGTCAAGTCCCAACGCCTCAGCTTGTTCCGAGATCTCTACTTCGACCCCGTTGAGACCATGAGCCTCCACAGCCAAGGACGGAAGGGTCTCCGACCAGAGCGTAGAGTCACCATCAAACATGTGTATTTGTTTTCGTGAATGCGAAACCTCAAGCCTGTAAACTGGCTCTTTCTCAGCGCTGTCGTCCGTGGCATCTCCTGAATAGCCAGGGAGACACTCCCCGTTCTGAAACAAAAGCGGTTTGATGTGATGTATTGACGCATTCATCACTTGCATTCCCGTCGCGGGCTCTATTACACGCATACCAGACTCCACGCTTCTGAGAATCACCACGTCACTACGTTCGTCCAAAACATCGTCCAAGGACTTTCTCTGCTCGGCATCTGGACAGGACTCCTCGCTAAGAAAATCTATAGAGCCAAACGAAGCGAATTCAGTCGACTAACAAGCTTTTATCTTCGGTGACTTTCCATAGCACGATACTTCACGTACCATGATCAGCGTAAGACAAAGCCCGTAAGACTTTCCCTGTACACCGATCAACGTAGAATGCTTTGGTCTCTCGATAGCTCAAGAGAACAGATGGTTTCGAACCAACTGGAGAATGTAACTGGTCCACTGGCTGCACCTCCTCCTTGTCCTCATCGTAGAAGTAGATGTTACCATCCACGCCTGCAACGACCTCCGGCCAGTCTTCTCTTGACCAGGAAGTTGCCGAGGGTTTGGGGAAGTGCACGCTCCACATTCGATTCCCTTTGGGGCACAGCGTTAAAACTCAACGTTAGCGACGAACAGCATATCACAGCAAAGCAATTGACCCCCCCCCCCCACTTCCCGCAGCCTCTGCAGCTCTCTTTCCCCGCACGGCATAAAACAAGCGCAGTAAAACAATAAGGCAACACATGCAACTCAAAAAAACAGGAGAAAGTTCAACAAAGCGGAGCGGGTGATTTTCTCACCATTCTCAGCATTGTATGCGTGCAACGACCCGTCCAACAGCGAGACAAGTACCATTCCATTGCTCTCACCAACGCATGAGCTCGCGTGAGCACCCACCACCGAGCCCCTCCGCAAACCAAAATCCCGGTCAGGTTCAGCCCCCTTTGTGCTCACACCCAGCAAACCGCAAAATATCAAAACTAGGCCCACCAACCCCATCCCAACAAACCTACCACCCAAACTCCCCATCCTTCCTCAAAATGAGGTTCCGCCTCCCTCCACACCACACCCAACCACCCACCCACCCCCCCACCACCCCCTACTGCCAGCAGACACACCTCTTCACCCTCCTCGCCTTCCCTCCTCCCCCTCCCCACCAGCCAATAAAGCTCTGTCTTTGTAGGCTAACAAACCTCCCATTTCAATTCGAAAAACATAGATTGGGACATTCCAAAACAATTCGGTAAAAGCAACACGGTTCTTCTGGTGTTGTTTCAGCCAGACTAGTGTGAAGTCTTTTGTTATCTGGATCTGGCTATCTGCCTTACTCTCTCTCCTCTATCTGCCTAGCTCGAAGAGGAAGAAGCAGGACGTACGAGTGTGAAATCGGGTTTATCGATTGAAGCTCCTTCTTTGGAGGTGGAAATCGGTTGGTTAAATGTTCTCCAAGCTCTTCACTGTGAAACGTCTGAAACAGTGCCGAGCTCACCATCTCTGTCTAATCGTGACGTCCTGTTCAGCATATCCTCGAGTTCTACGAAATCACACCTGTCATCGATTTTTTAAATTTACTGGAGGCAGAAGCTCGCGCAAAGCTATCTATCACAAGCAGCGAGCACTTAAGAAGCGAAGGCCCAGTGCGTCTAAAACCGGATGAAAAACACATTACATAATTCTTATCATATAATTACATTAGTTATAACATAACGCAATAAATACTAAAATAATTCAATATTCAAGGGCTAAAAACGGATTGATTTTATATGGAGTATTTTCTGCTACTTTAGGGTTTTTCAGATCCGCCCTAAAAGGCAAAAAACACTCAATTGCTTCCGATAGAAGACTATCATATCTGAATTAGCAAAAACAGAGGTGTACATTCGGTGTCGACCCCGAGTTTGGGGTTACGTTAGGACAGGGTTCGGATATTCTTCAATCAACGACACATATTGATTGGCTTTTCAATCTTCTTCTTCCCGGACACTTGATTCCTGCACGTCTGAAAAACTATTTGAAGGCTTTATGACAGTCTGTCGACCGGTAGTCATCAGTCAATATATGAGAGTAGCGCATCTTCATATTCCTAAAAAAAATCATGATTCAATATCTAAACCGTAGATGATTGATTATTAGACGAACGTTGATTGAGCCGCAGCCGTTTTTATCGGACTGATATCGGACAAGCGTTTTTGAATCATTTCAACAAGCTGCAGTTTTTACATTTATTCAATAATCTAAATTTAATCGGACGGTTTATGACGGTTGGGTTGAGCGGTGATTTGATCAATCCCCTAAACGCCAAACTTGGGTTGTCAGAGATACCGTAAGTGTCTAGGAGCTCTTAAGCGGAATCCTCTAGGCAAGCATCTGATGAAGCCTTCTCATTCCAAGAATTGCGGGAGAAAGGGAGGTTGGACAGGAGCACTTCCGTGAAACTCTTTCCGCCAACGGTTCCACGCGATTCGCCTGAATTCCCAGGAATGCAAATATCATTTGGTTAAGAGTCCCGGTTCCACGCGATTCGCCTGAATTCCCAGGAATGCAAATATCATTTGGTTAAGAGTTCGTGTTAGATTTCGTTAGTGTCAGGGACATCCCGAGATTTTGGTTTCGGGCGTAGGGGGGAAGCTGATTTGAGAATTGGAGACCACGAATGCATTCTAAGTTTCCTCTTTAATTTGGGGTGTCGCCTGTGTTCTTGGTCTTGCACCCATCGAGATTCGGATTTGCGAAGGCTTTATGATGCAGAAACCCATTCCCCCAACCCCCTTTAGGGACAGCACCAGTCCGTTGGGTGGACGGAGACTCAGGGCGAAGACCCAGGGGGGCATTTTGGCTTCGAGGTGTTTGCTCTTCCCTTTACGGTGATGCTTGGATTTATGGAGCATGTAAAGGTTTGTATCCTGCTGCGACTAGGCTCCACGAGCAGAATATAGCGATGGTGAGGTTTCTGCTCTGTCTACCGCTCAAACTCATTTTGAGTTTTATTCCTCCAGTCCGGCCGTTCGACGTCGTTCAGGTCGATCCTCGCAATCAGCAGATCGCGTTTGTCCCGCTTCAACTAGATTAAGAGGGGACAGGGTCCTCCCTATTCTAATGATTCGCGTGGTTTCTGTGTTTGGAATTTCCAAGTTAATTTAAATATATCGGGCATGTCCTGCTGTCCTTGCTGCAGTGGTGTTGACTCTGAATGAACGATGATGATGAGTGTAACGAGTGTGGCCAACCGAAACTCGCTCTTGTTTTGAATCAAACCAGCCGTGATGCCTGAAATGTCTGAAGTTCCATTGAAACGGGTACAGCATATCTCTAGCCGATCAATTCTGCATGGGCGCATTGGCTGGTTGGGAACTCCGCTTAGTACTACTTCTTCTCAGGACGTCCCAATCTGTCTTTTCACATGCATGAACATCCATTCGTCCTGTGGGGTCAGCAGGTTGGACGTCTTGGATAAATATCGTGGACGAGCGTCCAGCGTCTTCCCCGGTGGAGGGCGCTCCCAATGGTTGTTTTGTGCTCTTGAACTTAAAAGGTGCACCCTATGCAGACTTCCCAAGCGTGCTTTCGGAGACGCATGGACAATTTAGCGCGTTCGCACTTGCAGCGGCAATCGTGAATAAAGGATGATGGTGAATCTTGAACTTGCATGCTAAGTTGAAGGTACCAGCTTCAGCGTGAGAACAGGCTATAACCCGCTAAGGTTTCTACATTCCCAAAAGAAACTTACCTAGGGACAAACCCCGATACATTAATCGACTGATGCTGTTCCAATTCGATATCGAATACAGGAAAACATCGCAGCCCATCGAGCTGGGTTGCCATTCAGCAGCTATCAGCTCGGGTCTCTCCAACGTGCGCGACTGGGAGAACTCAGAATTTTCGATCATATTCGAGGAAACGCATTAGTGCCGCAGCAGGGATTTAAACGACTTGGTAATCTATTCTACCTCTTCATCGTGCTTGCGTTCCAAAGAATCTGGTTCTTGCCGCTGTCAGGGCGACCATTTCTTGTTCGTGCGTCGAATATCGTCCTTCCGTGTGTGTGAAATTTTCTGAGCAGGAGGTGACCGGGTGTTCGGCATCGTTGAACAACTTCTGGAGGAGTACCACTCCGATCCCTAGGGGCTGGCGTCCGTGTCTTTGATGAACCGTCGAATGCTGACATCGCGAAAATCGCTGCCATACAAAAGTGGAAGCCATTGGGAAAACGTCAGTGATGTGCGTTCTTTCTTAGGATTCGCAGACTATCTGCGAAGTTTCATAGCGCAATTTAGTATTGCGGACGCATCGGGAGTCGACCTCGGGAGGAAGCAGACGCAACGAGGATACCCCGTCGCTTTCGAGAGTCGAAAATTTAGCAGGGCGGAAAAGCGTTGCGCAGTCCACGAACGAGAGGTGTTCAAACCACTTGGCTTCTGAATTCCGACAGGGATCGAGGGCTAAAAATCGTCCTCTAACATGGGCTAATAACTATGCTCCAACATCCCCACTAGGTTGCCTCAACAGCAACATTGTTCTCACATTGCCTTATTACCAACCAACCAAGCAATAAAGTCTAACCCTGAAACAGGTTCACCACTACTGAAAATGAGCATATTTTATAGAAAACAAGATCAAAATATATTTGGTAAATAGAGTTTGATCTTGTTTTCTTGTATATTTAACGCCATATTCTTGTTTTGAGAGATTTGAACTAAAAGCTTAGCCGATATCTTTTAAAAAGACTTAATACGCAAAGTGTATTTCACAATTGTTTTCAAAATATGCATTTTATATGCTAATTCTAAGAAGATATCTTATTTTACGTTCGATACTAAATGTCTAGCTGCTAGCAGTTGAGAGCATGGGGTTCGCAGCGCTTAAGCTACCGTTTCGAGTTTCAGCTTGGCCTGGTCTGAAGCTGGTTGCTTGAAGAATCAGCACATCCAAAGTGATTTCGATTTTAGCAAAAGGAGTGCACGTCACGGTACAGCAAGCTCGACGACGACCTTTACGATTAAGAGCAGTATCTGGCTCTAAAAGGCGTGAAAAAGCGTCTAGAGGGAGGAAGGACGGATCTTGATTGAACTGTGAGCAGCTAGAGCCAATGTGGATTTAACCGGCGATCCAAACGCCCCTTTCGATCCCTCCACCAAACCTATGGAGTCATCGGATCAGCCAGGTTGCCCTTGATGTTTCGAGTGGAGTGTACCGCGCGCACATCGCGTATATTCTCCGAGCGGAGTGTGTGTATCCATCGGAATCGGTCTAAGATTCACGGAGACGCCGGACCATGGGTATGCCTATCTCCGCCTTAGATCCGTACGTTGCGGATCACACAAGCGGGACTTCCTGCTGAGAAGCTGTAAATGTCTTCAGCCCGATTCTTCTCAGGGCTCTCTATTCGTCACAGAAAGCTCGAGTATGGTATCAATGTAGAGTTGTATCTCGTCGATGTTGCGATGGACCAACCTGCCTCCACAGGAGTCTAGGGTACCAGCGTAAACAGCTTGAGAACTTTCCTGGAATGCAGCACTTTCGCCTGCGCTGAAGAGGTCTTCAATCCAGCGCAATCCTTCCGTGGACTTACGAGGCCGGCCAAAATGGTTAACGTTTGTTTTACTGTTATGCAATCAGCAATTCCGTTTTGGCACATAACGCGTGCTTCTCTCTAATAAACCAATCCTGTTTCGAGACATACTATCCAAAAAACCCCTCGCTCCCTCAGACCACTGCGCACCATCATTTGTTTTACACGCCAAAACTGGGCGGCCTCTCTGTGGTAGTGAAGTTGCAAACTCAGAAGAACAGTTACCTTGTGTTTGCGAATATCTTTGGCGCAGCCTGAAACAAAAGAAACCTCATTTCAGCAAATGCGGGACGGAAAGGGTGTCTCCGTCGTTTTCTAGACTTACGCATTTATCAATGCATTTCCAAAAGTCAAGATACTGTCCAGTGCAGTGTGCTTCTCCGGTGGTATCATCTTCTATTCTCTTTTGGCATGCTTCATATGCTCTCAACTCCTAACCAATACGAGAGATCATCACCGAACAATGTGAATACAACACGGCGAGGACAATCAAGTTCTAAACAACCCGGCTCTGAGCGCGACCCGGTCCAAAGCGCCGGGACAAGAGATTCTCAAAGCCGATCACAATTCATCGGCAGTACGGCGATGGCCCAATAAACACAGGAAAGTGCCTTAGAACGGATCTCACCTTTCCGCACTTCGGCTTGCACCCTTCCTCATAAACCTCCTTCATATCCACGGGCTCCTCCTCCTCCGCCATCGCTAGTTGTTGGGTTAAGCTAAACGCCGTGGCAACGCAGCCCAAAAAAAGCACAAAGAAATGAGTTCCCACCAATACAACAAAAAAAAAAAAAAAAAAGAAGAGGGGAGGAGACAAGAACAAGTATGCAACCCAAAAGCTCACCTCCAGCAAAACCAAACCCTATATATACCCCCCAACCTCCCGTTCCACCTCCCCCACCCACCCCACCCCAAAGCAATCGCCTCGTCATACCACCAAAAACAAAAGAAAAACAAAACAAGCAAGCTCATCGACCCCAAAACTCCCATATTTGGCCCCCCAAAACAGAGCTCTAAACACCATTTCCCCCATTTCAAAGCAATCCAACCAAAAAAAACCACCCCAACGACCTCCCTCCCCCCCTCCAATTTATTTCTTCAAACAACAAAAAACAACTGCCCCCCTCATCGAGTAAGAAACCCATCGTCCACTGACCTACATCGATCAAACCCTCCCCCCCCTATTTTCTTGCATGAAAAAAGTCACGACTTTTGCCACAAATTTCCAAATTTCATCAATATCCCAATCGGATGATTGAAATTGCATACAAAAGTCAACCCCCTCACTCCCTACCGCTCACGATCCATCTGCTTCGTGAAAGAACCATTGGAACCCTCTCGGATGGCCTACCATCGATAATTCATATTTTGGAATAAATAATGGTTGCAACGGGGGTGAAGGAGGTCCCGGCCCAACTGTTCGATGGGAATCGATGATTCAATCAATATGACGACAATATAGATTGAGATTTGTCGTTTTAGGTGAGGTTGGGTGTTTTGGTTGGGAAGTCTTTGGCTGAGAGTGAAAACGACTGACTAGCGGTGATTTTTCAGTCATCGTTTTGTTGTCTACGGGATAAGTTGGAAGTGCTTGACCTCGATTTTTGTTGCCCTTGTGCTCGTGCCCTGGGCAGCAAACGGGAGACCGGAGGACCACGACGCCACATTTGTACATGCTTTGTTTTTGGTCAGTATCAGTATCCTATCGCTTCTGCCTCTGTAGTTTCTGTTGCTAATAAAGCCAGTTTCTGAGGGTTAGCGCGACACGGCTATCTCCTCTCTATGTGCCTGCTTTCCTTGGTCAGAGTGAGTACAACAAAATCCTGTCGCTCTTCTCTCTTCAATAATTCATTATAGTTTTTTCCAATCGGCAGAAGCAGAAGATCTACATCCATGCTGCACGCCTCTCCCTCTTCGACGCCAGTCCAACGAAGACGTACTCTCCCTCATCCAGCTCGCATTCTATGTCAAGTGATTCAGTCTTCGTGTTCTGTGAGTGAAAGGACGGGAATGAAAATAGTCGGATAATGACCCATCAGAACTAAGAGGATTTGGGCTGAGCCCCATAAAAGTGACCAACCAGTTTTGACAAGCATACCTGGCGATACCAGCTATGCCCGCAGATCGCGTCATTGACGAAAACAACTTCATATATACAAGTCTCCAGCTCAGTAACAGCACTGACGTAAGCCGCATTGCGATCTTGGCCTGATTCAATACCCACATTTTCATCAGGATACGTCCCAGAGCAGACATATCTCAACCGTGTCCTGCGGGGTTCATTTGTCAGATCGCACAAGGATCCATTGTTGTACATTTCTGTGTATTCGTTCTGATCTATAGTTTTTGCACACACGAAAATGCTATCAGTATGCAGCACAAAATATCAATTGCGGGGCGTCAACAAGTATCTCACCCGTCCAAACTTGTTCGTCGGAGTCTTGTGCGGTTGCCCCGTCGTAATTCCCCAATGAAAAGGACTCCGTCGCGGTGTCCGATCCTCTCGCAGTGTGCTCCTGAAGGACTTTATCCTGGAAACAGAAGCGGTACCTCCACCACGAGTTCGACTGCACATATTTCAGGACTATCGCACCATCTTTATATTCTGTCGTAACACTTACTCTGGGGAACAGATAGCATTTGTTTTTGTAACGGCTCAGTAGCTCTTGCGCTTCATCCGTAGGATCAACTCGCTTCTGCTTCAGGAGAGTAAGTCTGTTTCCCCGCGATCGATTAGTGGGCAGTCTGCATAGCAACGTCTGCCCGTTTGCGGTGACGACCTTTTCCACCCTCTCCTCTTCACACCTTCCGTCCTCTGCATTACACTTCGAAGGTCCACGTCCCTCCTCAGTGGATGCTTTGTCAGCCGTTTCCTCATTTGGGATAGCATCTTCGGTTTGAATTTCATCATCATCAATGGGATCATTGTCAGATCCATCCACTACATCCTTCCCGTCTACTTCGGGCCGGGAAGCATCGTCACTGCGTCCGCCGCCTGGCATGTCCTCAGTCACCTTATCCATCTCTTCTGATGAATATCCAAAGTTCTTATTATGTTTCTCCTTGTATTCGCTCGGTAGGGAACCAATCTTAGGAACTCTGACCTGATAAACCAGCTTCGGGGAGCCTCCAATGGGAAGCTCGAAATTCGTGAGCCCAGAGTCCATCTTCCCCTGAGCACCCAGCCATGTAATACAGATGGCCGCCACTAGGGTGGTGTACACAACCCTGAAACTCATCACTGACCGGAAGAATCTGTCAAAACCGAAGCTAGCCCCGAGGAAGATTCTATGCATACGTGTTCCCTGAAAAACCCTTGTTCCTTACAACCGAAACCGTCTCCTTCCTGGAAAAGGAGGCCTGGTGGTGCTCTGAACCCCACCAAAAGATTGAGCCAACAAAACCGACACAAGCCTCGGAGAGCAAAGTCGTCTCTCAAAACACCCAAAAGTATCCCCGCTTCAAAAAACGAGAAAACAGATCCTTCACGCAAAGACCAGAAAAACCTTTTACATCTACAGGAAGAGGTTTTTTAACATTCCAAAAATTTACATGAGTGAACAAAGACCTACTCTACTCCCACCACCCTCCCCACCCCCATTCCTCCTTCCCATTCTTCAGATAAAAAGGCTTCTCCACTTCAAAGTTGCCAGTTGCCTTCAACTACAAAAAACAACAAAAAACAGGTCCCTAATAAAAGAAAAAAATATATCAAATGTCATGACACCGTACATCGAACACCCAACAAAACCAAAAAAAAAGAACTTCCGAGTTTCATAACTAGGACAAATATTCTTAATATACACTCAATAAGTAAATAATCTAGCCCATTTCAGATGTACATTGGGGCCTATAAAAGCACATTCGTTTACCTTGCCAGCAGTTTTACGATTTCGCTGGTTTCCTGAGTTCCCTCTAAAAGTTTTAATTTGGAGAATATTATTTGGGAACAAAATATGGATCAGGGAGGGGGGGGAAATAAAACCCACCGGCGAACGTGTGAAGAACTTGAGGGGGAAAGATGGGGTCGATCCTTTCTAGTTTTAAGTATAATAAGGATTTCCGGGTCGTTCGAAAATCGGCGTTTCCGATGTACGACGTCATTTTTCAACAAATAATTTGGGGTGTTTAGTACAGTCAGTACGTGTACGATTCTTGAGCCCGGTCCCGGACATTAGTGCAAAAGCTCTGCTACGAAGGAATGACGTCCACGTTGCTACCGCTTGAAATTCTTACTTCTAGGAAGCTGTCTTTAGCCAGGATGCGCATAAGAATGGAAAGAATCGAGGTATGACAACGGAAACCCGTCAAAATCCAGTATCCGCACTATCGACCAAGTCGTTAGACAAGGGAAGAAGCCAGCTAGGGCACATCCAGCAGTAAATAAGTTTTTGGAAGTACTAGAAGGGTATGACGATCAAAAAATATAAACTCGACGCTGAAAATGCCGTTGTGTACAATCTACGTCCTCTGCCCTGCCTCACCACGTTAACTCAGCATCGCTCACAATTAGATCAGACGACGGCTAGTAAAACGAAAACAGTTCAATGAAATCAATACTAGAACATCATCCAAACTACGTCAACGTGGATTCTGCCGAAAGTCCCAATCCCTAACGATAGCCAGGACCGGTTGTGAAATCGCTTCTTCAGGGGCTACATCTCCAGCACGACAGGACTCCGAGAGCTTATCCCAGCAACTGAAGAAGCTGAACGATCAGCGGATCTTTCGGAGAGACCCACCCCGCACATTGGTTGCAGAAGGGTTTAGGATCCCCTCGTCCAATCTCAGCAGGTACTCGTAATGGAAAACGTCATTCGAGTGTAGAAAACTATTTAGACCTCTAACCAGAACCCAGAACGACTTTGTCTCTGAAAATGTCGACCGTTTGGCCTCCGCGTCAGTACCCTTGGCTCAAGCTTTGTCGCCTTCCCTTAGTGCATAAGGGAAGCCCGGCTGGTATTTGCAACGGCGGAAAAAAGTACCATGGAGAATGGCATTTAGGGTTCTTCCTAATTGCTTTCTGTTGCTATTGTTTGAGACCTTTGCGTCCACGGGACGAGATGACGCAGAGAATTTCTGCGGAACGGTACACCTGATAGATTAGGAGTTGACTGAGGAGACGATGGGAGAAGTGGAAGCCGGAAAATCAGCTTCCCGAGTTCGGAACATCTGCGTTTTGGCTCACGTAGATCATGGGAAGACGTCACTGACAGATTCGCTTCTCGCCGCCAGTGGCTATATTCATTCTCGAAATGCAGGCAAGGTATTGAACTTCCCCAAAGGACTGGAAGACTGCGACTTTGCGCTTTTTTCCACTTTCGCCTCGGTACTTATCGGCAACCTTTTCTGTTTGGTTTTTGCCTTTTGCGCCTTGGTACGACTCCTCCCAGCTGCGATTTTTGGACTCTCGTGAGGATGAGCAGCGAAGAGGGATAACAATGAAGTCCTCGTCAGCAGTTCTCCTTCACAAGCAGAAATTCGGAGGTGAGCCTTAACAATTCTGCTTCACTGTCAAAGCGAACAAGTTCGTGAGCTCTTAAGATTTCTATTTTGCTTTCTACGCGCCAGACGATGAACATTCCTTTATAGTAAACCTGGTTGACTCTCCAGGGCATGTAGACTTCACTGGAGAAGTTGAATCTGCCATGAGCGTGTGCGATGGCGCTCTTCTCGTTGTAGATGTTGGCGAAGGAGTCTGTGCTCAGACAGTTACAGTAAGAGTATTCCAGGATATGAACACGAGATCTCATCAGAATAACGCGCTCAGCTTGCTGAGCAAGCTTCGTGTCGCACTGCTTAGGTGCTTCGACTTGCAATGGATAGAGGAATTCAGCCTGTCCTGGTGTTGAACAAAATGGACAGGCTCTTTACCGAGTTTAAGATGGAGCCAATGGATGCGTATCGACACATTAACAATATTTTGGAGCAGGTGAAGTGCGCACCGAGAAGTACCACTCCCGTCTGTACTCCTCGACCAACGCTGAAGTCTCCAGCTTGTCAACTTCTGTCCAACAGGTGAATGTCATTGTAGGCGTACGAGATCTGGACAGCATCATAAGGGCCAGTGAGAATTACGCAGAATCGGTAGAGGACACTGACGCTGTCGGAGAAGATGGAGGTGCCGGTTGGAGCGTTGATGAAGACGAGGAGACCGCAACGAATATGTTCTCTCCCGCGAATGGAAACGTGGCCTTTGCCTCGGCAATCGATGGCTGGGCCTTTCGAGTTGAGAATTTTGCAAGTATGTACTCTAAGAAGTTTGGTAAGCTATATCTCCTGCTGTGAATCGCGGGCACACTACTCCAGCACATCATCGGCTTAGGAAAGCTCATTCTCCTTGGGCAGGGTTGAAGCGCGAGACCCTCGTAAGATCCCTTTGGGGAGACTACTACGTGAACGCGAAGACTAGGAGAATAGTTCATGGTGCGGATAAGCTGCCTAAGAAAGCTGTGCCTTCCGCAGCCAAGCCTATGTTCGTCGGGTTTGTTCTGGACAACATCTGGAAGATTTACGAATCTGTTCAGAACAGCGATCCAGAGAGCATAGAAAAGAGGAGGAACATTGTAGGAAAACTGAACCTCAAGGTGACCTGATTCTTCATAGCTCTTCTCTTTCTCGGATGGATACAAACCTCGCTGACGAAGGAGTCGCGTTAACGCTTGCCAAAACTTAGGTCACTGCTCGTGACTATCGGCATCGAGAGGGGAAGATCGCCGTTAGAGCCATGATGAATAGCTGGCTTCCAGCGGCGAAAGGACTGCTGGATATGGTAGTGGAAAAACTGCCAAGCCCTGTAGTTGCACAGCGCAATAGGCTTGGGCTCCTGTGGCCGCACTCAAAACCAGACAATCAAGAGGGAGCAGAGGCGTGGCTAAGAACGAAGAATGCTATAGAAACTTGCGATTCATCGGAAGGCTCACCATTTATAGCTTTTGTGTCGAAGATGATACAGAAGCCTGAAGACGGAAGCGACCCGAAGATTCGGCAGCCAAAGCCCCGGGAGGTAACAGCTAGAGCAATAGTATCCTATCTGACGCTGGACTGTCCAGTATTCGAGGAGCACACCACGGGCTGAGCTTTCACAAATGCCTCTCGCATATTCTCTCGTTTGCTAAAGGAGTCGAAGGCTGCTGATGAATTGCAAACCCCCGACACGAATGGAGAGCCTTCCGTTGCTCCGGGTAACGGGCAAGAGCAAGAGTTTGTGGCGTTTACAAGAGTCCTGAGCGGAAGTGTCAAAGCAGCGGATAAACTATACGTCTATGGACCACGGTTTCAAAGCGGCAGCGACCAGGGTTGGTCGACCGCAGAAGTTGCCAAGGTACAGGAAGCTCAAGTGAATTAGGGCGTGGAAACACACATAGGCTGAAAAGGAAACCCGCACTGGTGCGCGATTCGCAATTGCTAGGTCGTACTGCTGATGGGTAGAGATATGAACGCTGTGGAGAAGGTCTCTGCTGGGAGTGTGTGTGGAGTTGAAGGCCTTGACAATGCCGTACTGAAGACAGCAACTTTGTCAAACATACCACCGGAGCAGATGCTGCCCCTGGCCTCAAGGTTGGGCGGATCAGAGACCACTTCGGATTTAGTTGTTCGAGTAGCCCTGGAGCCACATACCCCGCTGGAAACTGAGAGGCAAGCAGCTCATTTCCGACCGAATTCCTCAGAGTTCATTGCTCTATTCGAGAAAAAACCTGAAAGAGAACGTCATGTACAACATTTGTGAAGGCTACAACTAGGCATGAAGAAGTTAAATCAGGCAGACCCAATGGTGGATACCTACGTGATGGAAACCGGCGAGCTTGTCTTAGCTGTGACCGGGGAGCTGCATTTGGAACGGTGTCTGGTAGATTTACGGGAGAGATTTGCGAAAGGCGTGCGTTTTCATGTATCTGAGCCGATCATTTCATTCCGCGAGACTGTATCGACGACGGGGCCTACAGTTGTGGCCACGACGGCCAACAAGCAAGTTTCGATCACGCTCAAAGCTATGCCAATCCCGACACGTGTGGCTCGCAAGTTAGACCAAGAGGCTCCAAGAATCAGAACCCTGCTGGGAGAAGCGAAAAGCAATGATGATCTCGTTTCTCAGCCGGAAGGCAAGTAGAGCACAAGTCGCGCTTGCTCGATCAGACCGTGCAAAGAAGTCTTCTAACATTCTCGGTGTCGCACGATCGCAGAGCTGAGGAAGATGAGAGGGACCCTCGTGGAGGTTTTCGACCGGGAGGAGGAGCTGTTCAATATGATGAAATCTCGCCTATGGTCTTCGGGTCCACGAAGTTTCGGAACTAACATCTTATTGGGACCTCCTGAAGCTTGCAAATTCCCGTGCTACAGCAAGGGTATATCAATGTGGCGCGCTCTCTTCTTCGACTACGAAGTACGGACGGTTTCCCGTGTCCAAAAATGTATTAATTCCCCAGCCCTTGCTGACTCTTGCTTCCGCTTCTTCTTTGGTTTTTGCAAATGCTACAGCCGGATGAATGCAGTTCCCTGAATCCAACCATTGCGAACGGCATTGTTGCCGGGTTTCAGCACACCACAGCAGCCGGGCCGCTCTGCGAAGAGGCTATGTACGGAGCTTGCTTCTCCGTTGAGGATATCCACATCGATGATACTGTGGTAGGAGATGGTCCAGACCCTTACGGTCCTCTTAGCGGTCAAGTAGGTTGGAGCTTCCTCAACATCCTGCCGTTCTGGCTCTGACTCATATGTGCTTTCGATGTGATTGGGGTTCGCACTGAATAGATTATCTCGTCCGTGAAAGAGGCGTTGCGAAATGCGATAACTAGCTCACAGCCGCGACTAGTTGAAGCTCTCCTTCGGTAAGTACTAGGTACCAACAAGACAAGAAAGGAATGAAAATGCGTCACCGCAGACTCCAAACGTTCTGAGCTACCCGCAGGAAGCGGAGGGAGTACCTCATGTCCGAAACTGCCGCTGTATTGCAGTGTAGTCCATGCTAGCCTCCTGCTAGCAGGCTGCGCTACCCTCAAGGCTGCGTTCGGAATGAATGCGAAAAAATTTGCCTTGATTTATACCTCACCGTTCCTATATGGACGTGATACAGATTCTCGGGAACCTTGAATCTCGAGATCTAATCTTTTCTGTACCTCATGTAACTTTCCTTCAGGGTTGAGATTCAGACTACCATGGACACGCTCGGCAGCATGTACAAAGTGCTAGCGAAGAGAAGGGGTCGAGTTGTTCGCACGGAGATAAAGGAGGGCGCATCCATTTTTGAGGTTGAGGCGCTTGTTCCTGTGACGGAATCTTTCGGTTTTGCTGATGTTCTGCGAATGCAGACGTCAGGGCAAGCTAGTCCGCAAATGGTTCGTAGCCATTGGGAAGTTCTCGAGCAGGTGAGAATGGCGCCGAATGACGGAATCACTGCGAGAGGTTCTCAGTATGATTGCCTAGCGTGTTTACTTAATGCGACTTCTCCATGCAGGATCCTTTGTGGGTTCCACAGACTGAGGAAGAACTGGAAGATTGGAGTCTGGAAGATAAGACGCTAGCCAATAACAATCTCGCCGCGAAGCTCGTGAACCGAACAAGGAGAAGAAAGGGCCTCCATGTCGTGGATAAGATTGTGGACAAGGCTGAAAAACAGAGAACTCTGAAGAGAAACAAATGAGCCAACGCGTTATTGTACTCTTCCTCTGCCAATGATTTCTTGGTCAACTATAATTTAGTGGTTACTCCTCACAAGCTACGCGTTCATTGTCACATACCTATGAATATAGACAAATATCCGGCATCTGTCAACGGAAACCTATCAATGTCGATAACTCTGACGAGCACCGCTGCTTGCCGTTCTGATGGCTCTTCGAGCCGTGCCTTTTGAAATTAAATGCTACTTCCTACCCGCGATGGTAGGAACTACCGTCTTCTGGTCAGCTTCCCAAGGGCCCTAAATCCTTGCAGGAGCGGATCATCGCTATAGAGCTGCTTCGGTGGTGCATAAGAGTCCTGGTCCGTGGACACCCTTCCACGGGCAATCATTTGCCTGACGTCGTTATCGTACACAGTTACCGGCAGTTCCAAATGGTCCGGGTTGATCCCGACCTGCTCAAGTTCGTCAACGAACCTTAAATACGCTACTTTGCGGAAAACCTTCGGCGAGATTAGGGCCTTGAACGTCACTCCCATTGCCGACTTGAGCGAATCAGTTGGATGAAGAATAACGATTTTCTTCAGGTTCTTCTTGTAGTTCACATTCAACGCATCCTGAATCTGTCGCATCCACTCCAGACTCGGGTACCCTCTCTTTTCGGCCTTCCGAGAGTGGACGTAGAGAAGCACGTATTCCCTCTTCACGAGTTCCTCCAGGTACTCTTTGATGTATTTCACCAGCGTGGCAACGTCGAATGCCGATGTTGCTGGCAGCCTATCTCCAAGAACGATAACCATCGGTCGTCCCATCGAGTCCGAGGCCCCGGTGATATGCAGAAACGAGGGATGGCTCTTGCTCACTTTCTCTGGCACCCATACCGGTTTCTCCTGCTTCTTCACCGGAACTTCGAAAACCTTCTCAATTTCTAATGCCATCTTGTTCACCCTTCCCCTCACCAGAATATTCAATCAGCCCAGGGCGATCCAACTACGTCTACACTCCCGCCTTCCCAAAACCTCTCATTCCACACGCTTTCATAGATCTCCCCTACTCCTCCCCCTGCCCCACATCCTCCAACCGAGGTCAGACCGGCAACTAATATGGCTTTCTCATTCAATCGCAGGAATATCTCTTAACCCAGGAAAAAAATTTACAAGAGCAGAAATCCATCTCATTCATCCACCCTCGCACCATTTCACCATTTCACCATTTCACCAGTCTCCATCCCCAGGCTGTTGCAACTGCCGGATCGATCTTTCGCCATGGTGGAAGAAAAAGATGCAACCCTCAGTTCCCGCATTGGATAAAAAATCTAATATTAGCAAAGAAAATTATTATCGATTCGTCCGTTGTCCCAAAAATGATGGCTGGCGGTGTCAAAAACAAAAGTTTTTTTTTTGGAGCGGGACAGAGATAACTGCTAAAAAGCAACTTTTTAGCGTTTTTTTCGCACATTCCTTTTAGATGACCATTTGTTTTGTTTTTGGGTGTTTTTCTCTCAGAAAATAGATGAGGAGACGCCCCCTCTTGGAGTGCGGAACGAGAGACGTCTTCATTTAGTGTAATAAATTACTCGGAACCACGTTTTCGTGTGGTTGGATATTTTTTAAATCATTATTCGTGAATAGAATGGCCTGGAAGGTGGGGAATGTCGGTGGCGAGTTGTAGGGGGGGGGGGTTTCGTTTGGAGCACCACTTAAATGTTTCGTTTCATGAAATTAAATTTATCTTAGCTGATGTCGTTCCCGATGCTAGATGAGTTGGTAGGGGGAGTGTATTAGAAGCACCACTGTCGAAGCAGAAGTTGTAAAGTAATGCCGGATAGTATTCCAAAACAAGAAAACGAAGTTTCTCACTAGCGCTCAAAAAGATATAAAAACGCTCATATGTTTGGCGTAGATCTTAAATTAAAGTTCTATTTCCTCTTAATTATGTTGTGGTATAATTACCTTCCTTTTTTTAAGCAGACGCCGTGGTCACTAGAGCTTTATGTTGGCACGGGCTCTTCTCTAGCGAGGAGAGTTCGAGCTCTCATTGGTAAATAGAACACCTTTTTTTGCTCTGAATAAATCGGTCATGACAATTATGCTGGAGTACTGACAATATTTCTGTACTGGGGTATAAAGTTTAGGTTATACGAAAACTCGGTTTTCTCGCGCCAAAGTTAAGGGGGGGGGGGTGCAGCCGGGATAGCGTCAGTTCTAAACTGTCGGAGGGTCACGCTCCGCAAAGAAAAACAAAAGAAAAAGAAAGATCTGGGTATCCTAAACAAGGGAATAGTCGCATCGCAACCAATAAAGAAGCCACGTTTCTTTTTCACTCAGAAATGTTACATAATTTATTTGAATAAACCGTATATTGATTGGTCCGACTGCCGGTTCGTACAAGGAAGCGTACTTTTAGAGGACTTTAATCCAATCATTAATTGGGCAGTAATAGAACTAGCAAATAGTAGAGCGGCAAATAGTCTGGAAAGTAATACTCTAAAAATATCGATCTAAATTAGGGCGTTGGTGATTGAATTAGTCACAACAATTTTATCGAGAAGGGAAGGGATTTTTTACGGATCTTTCGCACTGGTGAAAGCCAATGTATACAAGTTGCGCTTGAAACGGTGGGGCAGGGTGGGGGGTCCAAGCCTGGATAGTTGATGCCCTTTTTGTTTGTGTTTACTGGATTTCGGGGAGAATTCTCTCTTTTTCAAAACTTCTTTAGAAGGTTTTGCTAACTGACGGAATCTTTGTGGTTCCAACGGTTTTTGTTTCCTTTTTGTTGTGGGGTATCCTGGTCTTCTTTCAGTTTTTGGAGCATCTTGTTTTCCGCAATGATTGTCTCGGAAAAGTTGTAGTTTCAGGTTAAGAAAAAGGCGGAGACCCTCGATTTTCATGCTCAGAAACGTCGGGGTAAAGTATACGCGGAACTCTTCAGTTGCATCTTGACTGGGAAATCGGCCGTCTTACTCCAGCATCGCAGCCTGGATCTTCGCACAAGCTCTTGCCCTTCAAAACAAATCAGCAGGTTGCCACTGTATTGAGCAGCTTTGAACTTCCGCAAGTTGCACGGCATCGCACTTTTCATGGTCCTCCTGTGATTCATATCAAAGTTGTTGTAGTTTTATTCTGCATTTCCTGCTTTTTTTGTCCTTCTCTTCGGGAGACCAACAGTCTGGTCATGGGCTGGCTAGTCGCAAAGCATCCCGGGTGCCCACGCTTGCATCACGGGCGATTGGAGGGAAGGTGAATCCTGGACTGTCTTTATTTTCTCTCCTACGCGTTCTGGTTCCGATGAGTCGTGATGATGATATATTAACAGGTCTTCAAAAAAGCAGAGGGATGAGATTAGTAAAGCCGCTTACAGCAAGCCAGAGCTAGCTGGGCGCTGGTAGCAGTTTCAGGTTAAGAAAAAGGCGGAGACCCTCGATTTTCATGCTCAGAAACGTCGGGGTAAAGTAGACGCTGAACTCTTCAGTTGCATCTTGACTGGGAAATCGGCCGTCTACTAGTCCAACATCGCAGCCTGGATCTTCGCCCACAAGCCCTTACCCCTCAAAACAAATCAGCAGGTTGGCACTGTATTGAGCAGCTTTGAACTTCCACAAGTTGCACGGCATCACACTTTTCATGGTCCTCCTGTCATTCACATCAAAGTTGATCAATGCGAAAGAAACTTACGAAAGTGGGTGTGTGCACACTACCATTCCCCACCCCCGTTCACGTTCACAGTGGCTCTCAGCAAGTGTGCCCAAAAGTCGGGTAAACACGGCAGTGACAGAACTAATCAATCATCATCGCTTCAGTCGATTTGGACGAATGAATCATTATTGGACAGGTCAGTTAATGTTGGTTGATCTCTACTTGAGTTCTCTCTTCCTAGACCGTTAATATGCCCTGAAACGAGGAACTCCTATAACGTCGCACGGCCAGATCCTGAGAGCATGCTTGTGATATTTGGATAATTCTCAATTCATTCAGTAGTTGTGACGTTCACCACTCCACTCCCTGAGCCTCCCAAAGCCCCTCCCCAAAAAACCAAGTCTGCCATGTGCGACTCAAACGAGCTGCTCGTGGGGTTCAGTGCGGATCCGATTCTGGTTTGGGCGAGATAGGGTTTTTGCATAAGATGAGGGGGAATGGGGGTGGTTTTGGACAGTGTGAAGGGGCTGATCAGGACCCTTGTTCTGGCCTGTTAAAAACTTCTATTGTTTCGTCTTTGCTCTCCTTGTTTTGTGACACGAGCAGTTCTATGTCCGCAGCCATGGGTTGGGGAGGCGTATTCGCTATGGTCGGACTTGGAACGGCCATGTTTGTGCGTTATTACAAACAGAAACTGGCAGAGGCGAGAAAGAAGGAGCTAGTGGTGACGCGGACTATGAAGACACTAGAGAAACACACCCGTATGCTCGATCCGGGGAAGGCGGATACGTTTTACGGGCTTTTGGCTATGGACCAAGCAAAGCTCGAGCAACTTCCGGTGCCGGCGACAGTCAACGTTTATGCCCTGTATGATTACGTCGAAGAGCTCATTATTCCGCCGCAGATAAACATGGAGGAGGTGATTGTTACCCTTATGGCAAACTTTGGGTTGAGGAACCTTGCACCTTTGACGGCTTTCTTGCCGGAGAAACTTAAGACACAGTCGTTGTCCAGCGACAACTCGACTGTTCAATCTTTTATCAAGGTGCTCAGCCCGACTATTTTGTCGGCCATCTCGCAGTCAATTCACACAGTTTCGAAGAGCATGGAACAGAAATCCTACGGACCTGGGAGCGCTCTGTATCTAACGCGTTATGGGTCTGACCATGGGCAGCCGGGTATCGAGCAGTACATCAAAAATCCGTTCGTTTTGGATACGGATTTGATCTATCTACTAACAGAACTTGACCTCGACGGAGCGCAAGGGGCCCAGAAGCTGAAAACGCCACAGCCAAACCCGCTTTCGGATGCATTTTTCCCAGGCCTGTACTTGGGAATGTCCCCAGGTGTTGAACATCGATATGATCAGAGGGAGATTATCGTAAATCGACTCATATGTCAGATACTCAACAGGCTTGCATCAAACGCGTATCCAACCGGTTTGATAGATCCTGAGGACGGTGTACCGGGGCCGTTCGCCGTTCAGATGACGGAACAGTCTCCAAAGCTGCTCAGTCCAGAGGCGCTCTTGGCCGCCCTTGTTGAATCGGGACACAGTGTCAGCGGTGGAATCTTCACGAACATCACTGCCTTTGGTATAAACCTGTCTACTAAGAAGGCGGATGGTACCTGGGCGGATGTACCCGTGGCAATTCCAATACGCACGGGAGTGAGAACTCTTAACGACGATTTGCGGGTTGAGACGACTGAGATATCAAATTTGATACCCCACTCGGCTTTCTTTGTGGATTGCACTGGGCCGCTGCTAGACTTCAGATCCGAGTTCTTCCAAGGCATTGATGGTTTCACGGGTAAATCTTGCTGCAAAACGGGTTCTTCTCATGTCCAGCATTTCATGCTCACCACCCTCACCCTCTTCCGATGTGCAGGTTGGAACGCACCACCGTTCGTGTTGAAGTACTATCAGAACCATCCCGAGATAAACGTACGGTGGACAAGTTTCTTGGTATTCTTCGTTGTCTTTGTTTGTTAACCATGCTCGTGCCATCTTGATCACTTTCGTAGGCTCTACATGGGATATGGAGCTTTGAGGACATGATCTCAGGGGTAAAACATGCGTCGCACATCATGAACATTTACAATTATATTGCTACCAAATGGAATCTGCCAGTTGGAGGTTATGGATATTCCGGAGTGTGCCTTGACAGTGTGGCATTGGTGCAGCACAGCGTGAAAGGGGAGACAACCGTTTTTCCGATAATGATTGGTGGTGGAGTAAAGGTCGAGATTGCCCAGGTATGAAATCCCGGTTCATAAATTGATAGCGAACAGCCCGAGGGAATCGGGGCCAAAAAGCGATACCCAGTGAAGCTGAATGCATGCTATCATAATTCTTTATCACAGGCCATTCAGGACTTCTTCGACCACGTATCTGCCGCCGGACAGAACGAGTACAAGTCCATCATGCGCCGGATCGTTAGCTCGCTAAGGCAGCTGCCTTGTGACGTCCTAGTCGAACCCCACGAACTGGAGGATGCCTGCATCAGGATGATGAAGACAATTCCAGAGAAGAGTCCCTTCAAGGTCTGCGTCGACGCACGGAACATGGCACAGCGCGTCCTGGATACCGTGAAGCTCCACCGCACCAAGCTCACTGTTCAGAACCAAGTTTTTATACCAAATTGACATCACAGAACGACCTCGATGATTGGTTATTAGGCCAAAGTTGACTAATAAACGCTTTTTCTTCCTTAGTATTATATTGCTATCCTGAAAAATGAATATTTTAAGATCAATTTCTAAAACTAAAACTAAATATTATAATTTTGATTGATTTTCACCGTCCGTGTGCATCGATATCATCGTGTTTCAATGGCGATGGTGAGGTGGGGAGATTTGGGTGCTAATCGTTTGGTTCCCTGTTGATGAGAGACTTGTGTCTGTTATTTGAGTATTATCTGTATTCATTGAAACCGTTGATTCATTGTCAGAACTGAGCTCCACTCCTTTTTGTAACGAATGAGAACGGTTTTGCAATGGTGAGTTTCAGCTGCGATAAGTGTCAGGATGTGGTTAAGAAAGCAAAGGTAGAGAATCACATATGGCAGTGCCGAGCCCCATCTGTGTCCTGCGTGGACTGTGGGAGGAATTTTGACGGCAAGAATGTGAAGGGTCACTCTTCGTGTATAACGGAGAGGGAAAAGTATGAAGACGGCGTTGGGAAGCCCGGTGGGGGTGCGTCGGCGGCTCAGAGGAGCAGCGATGCGGTTTGCCAAGTGTGCAATTTGCAGCTGAATGGAGCCGTCATGGCAGTACAGCATTATCAAAGCAAGAAGCATAGGGGAGCAGAGAGAAGGCAAAAGAAAGGTAACTTCGCGTATAAAGCTTGCATCGTTCCTGGGTAAAATCTTATTGACCATGGATCGTCGCTGTCGATTCCTTGTAATCAACAGAAAACCCAGCCAATTCTAGTGGAGGAACCAAACCAAGAGAGAAGCAAACTAACCTCGGGGACAAGGTAAACGGACAAACCGAAGCGGCGACGGACGAGGGCCGAAGAAGCCAGGGGGCCAAGCCTGATAGTGGCGCAAAAGCTACAGCGGAGGCAGTACCAAATTCCTCCGATGCTGAAGACGAGAAGCTTCCAACCTCATCCAACAGCAAACAATCCACAGCTACAACCAAAAAGAAGACCAAGAAGCTCCTCCCCGTAGTCAAGAGAATCATTCGCAAGCAATCCACACCGAGGATGAAACTCGAAGCCCTTTCGGCCGAAGTTCACCGCGTCCTCAAACACAGAGGGGTGCCCGTCGAAGCTGATGACCTACCGAAGCGAATCAAGAAGCTAACAAAATCACGTCCAAAGGTCCTCAAACTGGAAAAAGATGACGTCGTTCTCTCCACTTGAGAGGGAAGGCAAAGACAAAGACTAACTGCGTTTGTCCCAGTTCTTAAAAATCAGTGGTGTATGTACTAAGTAATACTATTGAAATATGAAATAAAATATCGTCCATTTCAACATTGTCCCGCGGACAGTGTCCCAAGCGGTTGGTTCCAGAGGTTGATCAGAGGGATGATTGAATTTTGAGAGTATTTAGATGGAATTTGGTTGAGCTCAAAGAGTGCAAGCAGAAGTGACTTTTTGACCTGGTTTGTGAGTTGTCATAATGACGGATTAAGTGGGGGGGTTAAGGGGGAGATGTTGTTGAAGTTGGATGGCATTAGTAATTTAGCAGAGTTGTATAGGAGACATAATCGTCAAATACATAATGGAAAGGCTTCCGCACATGATTCGTGGGAAGGAGTTGTTCAAAGACTGTCAACCTGGTGAGGAAGGGCTGAAGTTCTCTGAGGGCGAGACGATTCTGAGGGAGCGATCGGGTGTTTTCTCGGAGTATGGGAAGAACTGGGCTCTGGATATATTCTGTATTACACACAATGCTGTGAGGGCGGAGTTTCAAGATCTCTTCGCCATCGTGACGTCGATGGCGCATCGAAAAGAATCGGTTAGCGTCAAGGATATTGAAGAGGTCTTCAACTGGTGGCCCGTGTTTGCTCAGTTTCTTGTCGAAGTTCTGGAAATGGAGAATACGGTATGATAACGCTCTAATACTCTATCTTAGTTGGGGAAGAAGGTGTTCAAGATTTGTCTTGCTGATCCTCTTCAAAAAAATCAGATTTTATTTCCTAGGTGGGAGGAAACCATACCTTTGGCCGGTCCAGTGTCTTCTCTGAAACGGGAAGATCTAAGGAATCGAACTAAACTGGCGCTTGAATCAGTTTCAATTAAGAAGAATACATTCAAGCAAGAACACCCGAGCGAGATATTCGGGCAACTGGTCAAGTTCACGGAATCCACTGTTCGGGAGATCGAATCGTTGTTCATGATAGCAGAAGTAGAGACGGTAGCTTTTTTGTTGAAGCAGCCAAAGTTTGAGCGGACCGGTGAAGGTCTGTTCGAGTTTTTCGCGGCGTACATGCACAGCTTGGTTAACCCCAACGAGTTTGCGACCTTATGGATGCGTGGATTCAGGTCCACTGAACCACGGAACGAGTTTCGCGAGGTCTTTCAGAAACTGAAGAAGAAAAAGAGATTCGGAAACAGCAAACGTATAGTCGAAGAGTTAGAGGTGACTGAAAGCAGGATTCAGAAATCCCACTACCAAGTTGTGAGAGAGTTTTGGCGAAATTGGAGAGAGGCTGAGGTGTTCCTAAGTCTCAGCGACGACTGCATCGAGCTTCCTGCATCGCCAAAAGAACCCAAGGTCGCTGAAGTGCTGAATGTGGAAGAGGAGGTTAATCCAGAGCCGATAGAGGAGTACAAGCCCCAGTTTACTGGATCCAAGTTCCTCTCGCATAGAAACAAGTTTGAAAATGCCGGGAAGGACTGATCCGAACCAGAGAGCGAGGGCGAATTACTTCTCAAACTGGAGTTCAAAATGATGCCGATTATGTACATGAACGAAAAAAAATTTGCCGCACAAAACGGGCTAGACAATCGCCGGCTGGAGGTGTCAATCCCAGGACGACGTTAACCTCATACGAAGAGAATCATTGAATCCAAAACGGAATGGTTTGTGCACTTGCGATGCTGGAGCTTTGAATAAAGTCGGCGACAAGATGAGGTCCTGAAGGGCTCCGTTCGTCCGGCTACGTCAGCTCTCGGGATTGGGATCTCGTCTGAAGGTATTCGAATAAGCAATTGTCATATCTTCCTGCCCGGATGCCAAGACTTCGGTTGCGAGTCTCTGAATTTCATCAACAAAGTTAAGTTCTCGTGATCGTAAGCCTTCAGAGTGAACTCTCAATGTTGCCTTCTTGTCGACGAGCTCGACGTCCACGTCGATATCCTGTAAAGCAGCCGAATTGCAAAAAAGAGCCAGAGGCCAAGGTGAGATAGTGTCTTTTCGCGCACCTCGGAAATAGTCGAAATCTTAAAGAACACGCTCTACCATTATCGTCGCCATCCTCAGCAGCCTCTGCACAAAGTGGCTCGCCGACTGCCTTGTCTTCATGTAGTAATCATTTTCCAGGACGGTACTGTCCACTAGCTATGCACGTGGAGGCAAGAGAGGAGCTGGAATCAGTCAAACATCCTGTTGTGCGTCCAGTAAGGCGGCAACTGCGTCCATAGGTGACGACGAGATCAGGTTTTAGCTCACCTTCCAGTCTCCTCGATTCGCGAGTCTTTCTAGAATCTGATCGTTTGACAGTTTCACTTCCTCAACTTTGTGCATGTAGACGGTCGGGTATCGCTCGAGAATAACATCGTCTGCACCGATGACTCCTTTGTGTGCTTTTCCAGTGAAGAGGTCATGCGCCATGACACCATCAACAGAAGAAATCTGAACGCGCAGCTCGGAAGCCGCAAGTCTCAGCAACGGAAAAATTCCAGATCTAATGGCTCAAAGAAAAAGCAGTCCTGGTGCATCCTAATTCGGTTGATGCGCGCCTTACCTGTTCAGAAACAATGAACGGGCTGTGCATAGGTTTGTTAGGACTCATCACGAACTCAGCGATGCGATTGCCGTCCAAAGTTCTTATAGGAACAGAGTCCTTTGTCCGAAAGGAAACCACGGGGGAGAGGCTTCTAATCGCTGGTAGCTGCATTAACCTCCGGAGCGTGTGTTTCGCTCCCATGTCCGATATCTCAAAACATATTTTAGACCCGATCCTGGCCCTTTCGTCCGTCTCGTTGGCGACAATGATCAGGGACTTTGAGCGAGTGGCAACAAGACGCGGTCTTAGGATAGATGCTCCGGTGCTCTGCGCGACGAAATTGAGCTCGTCGTCAAACTCAGCCGCATGGATGATGCTCAAATCCAGGTCGGCAAAGCTCTCCGGGCCAACTTGCGGCAGCTCAAGCTCGGCGGCGCGATTGTTCATCCGCTTCGACGGCAGAGCGAGCGTCACGTCGACCAACTTGCCAGTTCCAATCAGACGATACAGCTTATCCATAGCCATCGCACCTATAGAGGGCGACGCGATGCCAATTTTCATCCCACTTTCGACATGATCCTCGATTGCAGATTCCACAGCATCCACAAGGTCATCACGATCTGCAGCTTTTCGCCGCACCCGCGAACATCGACGGTCTCTGCGGCAGTCAAGCAGGCCACAAAGCAGAGTAGTCGGTGACAGAATAAACCCAGTCATTCTTTTTTCCAGATCACTCCACAGCCCCTACATGCCGAAAAAAGCCAAGAAAAGGTACCATCCTCACCATGCTAAGAGTGCCCAGCCCAGCTGATGACATTTCGCCGACGAACTTTCGTGGAGGATTGATTTGCGGCGCGTTTCAAACATTGATGCTACGAGAGCAACTGTCTGGACATTCACATCTAGGACTCGTAAAGGACAGCAATTGAATGCCAGGTTGATGGTGGCTACAGCTGACCTGAATTGTGCAGCGGGTACGAACTAGAATGGATGAAGGGTGGCTTCAATACGAATTGGGTGTATTGCGTAGATGTGAATGAGCCGCTAATGATCTGATCTCTTTCGACGTCGAGGTTTTGTACCAAATAATTCCAGCAGCTTTCTGAGCTAGGCAAGAAAGTTGTTGCCTTTTGCAGGACTGCTCAATTTTGTGGTCTTTAACACAAAAGTGAGCAGTCCTGCGCGCTCTATTCCACGTGTAAATAGTTTCGGTGATTGCCAAGCGGAGAGATGAACCCATCCTCAAGCTTAGATTCGATTCCTCTTGTAGCTCCGCATTTTACAATATTCCAGTTCTTGGAGCAGTTTCAAACAACAATAATACATACTCGCACGCTATGCAGCCTGCAAACGTGTTCCACTTCGATTGAGTACATCGGAAGGGTTGACGGTGCCTAGATACAGTTTCGAGCCGATAAAACGAACAGAGTACTGCGACCCGTCCATCACGTTTTCGCCACACGCGACCTAGCCATGTTCCTTCGAAGAAGACCCTGCTCGAGGTGGCGCATAGAGCTTGAGACCAGTATGGTTCAAAGGTGCTATTTGCTTCTTTGGCGAGGAGGGGTGCACAATGGAGTACCCGTCTTGCTGGAAGCATGACAAGGAGTTGCAACACAAAGTTTCTTCTAGCTTTCAGTTTGAGGGACGGGCAGATCCTTAAAACGCTCGCTGTTCTCGTAGCCATTCGGTAGAATTCCCTTCAGGTGCGGGTAGATCTTGTTGTAAGCAGCGCGAATTGTGACTTCTGCTACGAGGGCGGCGTCCGATACCTGCTTCGCTGTTTTCCGCTCATCCTGCGGCCCAAGCTGACAGATAATAAAGATACAGGCAGCCGCAATGGATACAAGCGTACGACCGTACACCCCATTTAGGTCTCGAGCTTTGTTTGCAAGCTCAGTTGCCGCGTTCACAACCTTTCTTGGCAAACCTAGAGCACTGCAGCATCGAAGCACCCCATCCTCCATAGATGTATCCGTTCTCGCCGAGGTCGCAATCGTGGACTTCACGCGCTTGTCAATTAACTTGACAACACGCCCGAGGTCACGTTTCGGCACCTGTGGAGAAAAAAAAGTATCCCGAAGCGAAGCTCAGCAGTGCTCTTGCAAAACCGTTTCCGTCAAAAGCAACGGAAAAATTCGACGAGCACATACCCCAGTCATCAGACTTATTTCAATGAACGTTCTGGTCATGTTCTCCCCCCGCAGCGACAGTAACAGCACACCAGCAACTATTTGCTTGGTTTCTTCCTCTCGCAGAGATCTCACTCTTGTCCCATCCTCCCTCAAGGTCAGCACATCATAGTACTGTTTAAACATCTCGTTACAGCGTTCCTGCACTTTGTGCGGGATCGAGTTGCGTTCGCATAGCTTGCTTATCTCCGCGAACACGTCCAAAAGGTAACGATCAGAAGCAGATATTGTGTGCATGTTTTGGGCTCGATTCAGAGACGACCCTATCCCCCGTCCGCCCTCCATAGAAATCGATGTATTAGCCCCAGATTCCAGTAACGGGTTCGCAGGGCCTGGTCAGTATACGAAAGAGAGACCTTGATTAGCTTCCATAGTTCACACATCCTATGCCAAAACAAGAAGGCAACAAAGTCGTGAAGTCGAAAACAAATCTGCTTGTGCGATACGCTTTCTATCAAAGCTTCTTGTGAACAGACAAAATATAGATGTCATCGACCGCCTTTCAAGTGCGTTTATCAAGTACGTACCACTAGCACGATTTGGATCTGCTCCGGGCTCATCGTTTGTAAAAGTTCTCCATTCACACCCGAGATCAACCAGTTTTTCTTGAATAACAAGACCGCAGCTACGGCAAACGTTCTGACCTTCCTTCCAATCTGTTCGTACAGAAGATACTCGCCTTAAGCACCAGTGTAAATCCATCACTGAAAAGTTGTCAGACTTGAGCGCTTACCTTCGACAATATCCGGGCTTCCACACTCAGGACATTCCTCGGGAGTGTCTCGCTCCAGCTCTGGAGCGAGCGAAGGTAGCACACTCGAGTTGATTTTTGCCATTTGTTCTCAAGGTTACCGACTGCTAAAGGAAAAAAATCCTCCCTCAAAAGGCCTACAGAGAGCTTCTCGATACGGCAAAAACGAAACAAAAATTTCCGCCAAAATGAACGCGAAAAACCCAATAACAGTCACCAAACTCACTGCCTTTTTCAAAAGCATCCTTCAAAGTGTGGTTTCCTCCTTTTTTGTCAGGTGCAGTGAACCATGAGCAACACCACTGCAACCTACAACTCTCTCACCTTCCGCAACGAAACTCATCCCTCCAAGTGACTCCAGAAAGTTCCAAAAAACAAATAGCAAAACCCGCATTTTCAGCGGTGATTTTGCTCTCCAGAAATATCCAAGTATTTCCGAATATGTTTCTTGGCCAAATAAACATGGCGAATGGTACACTGAGTGACGTAAAGATCTCTTGTTGAAGCTTTTGTAGGTGCTGCAGAGGGGGGTGTTAGATATTGGGAATCAGATCTGGAAGACACTCTGCCCCAATCTGAATGACCTAGTAGTGACAAATCTCACTGACTAGTGAAGAGCCCCTGCGAAATCGCTTCGACCTTACTAGCCGAACCATCGATTTTTAACTTGACCCTTTCTGGTGTTTTGGAGAGCTTTTGGCCTCCCTTCGCCGAGCAGGAGGGCTTCTACTCAATGGTCGTCCAGAAGAGGCGGGAACCTATTTCAATGTTTTTTTGTGGCTGCTAATTTCCCCCAAAATTCTTCTGGTGGTTGGAGAATTTCTTCTCCTGGAATCTTCTCCACCTACACTCATCGGCGTCCTTGTCGTCGAGCAGGACTTCCACATTCTCCGGGCAAAATTCCCTGCGCTGATCGTTTCCGCACGCGCTGAGAGCAACAAACTCATCTCGATATTCCCTTTGAAACTGAAACAGCTGAAGGTCTATGGGCACTTTGTACTCGGTCAGGTGATCGTACAACCATCTCGCTCCGTGAAGGGAAACAGCGTATGCACCAGCTCCATAACTGGGCTTCGCTCTTACAATAGGATGGTGGAAACTACGGAAACATGCGATCTTATCCTATTAGAATCCTCACAGGTGTGGATTTTGAGCTCTGATGTCCACGAAATCAATCCGCTTACCTTGGATTCGAGGTCCATTTACCCTCAGGTCCTTCCCATGGTGTTTCATTGTTGGAGCCGGCTTCACTGTCCACGATCATTCTACGGAAGTAGATCATATGCCAGGTAAGCGAGCCCCCCACGCTTTCCTGATCAATGCGAGCGAAAAGCTCCGGAAGAACCTCCGCAAGTTTTTCGCTGATGAACAGAGTGTCGTCTATGATTAGGACCCTTTGAAGACCAAGATCAACCATCCGTTCCCAAACCGATCGGTGGCTGAGGGCGTAGGACACATCCCGGCGCAAAGTGACCTGTTCACAAGAATCGTTTTCACATGTGAGCAGCTACTCTCTTGAGCTAGATGTGAGGAGTCTAGCCCATGCATTACCCTTTCCCTATGACTCAGGTCGTTCAGGCTCTTATCAAGTCGAATCGGAATCGGTGGAGACTCCAGAGAAAACTCGTTGTTGTAATTGTTGATTGTTTGGAATCTCAGACCCTGCTGTTCCGCCTTCTTTTTAAATACGTCCAACTGGTGCGGACATTTTGGGCTCGTGAGAACGAACATTTCGTCGAAAGCCCTGTAGCGATGTGCAGATTCACTCGAAAGAGGGTCCCGGAATGTTCCGGGTCTGACTCCTACATATCCTGCCGGGAATGACGTGGGTCGCTTGTCCTTCCAACCAGTTGACCATTTCAAACCCTCCCTACTCTGTACTTCAGCAACGATAGTGAACGGATAGGGGAGACTTTCTACATATTCACTTCCAAATTTTCTGTGTCCCAAGCCCAACGCAAAACTCGAGATGAAGATGATAAACAAAAGCAGCGTACACCACACTGTAATTCGAATCGCCTTCGACTTGCGAACATGATCATCGGCGTCTATCCTGCCAAACCTATGTCCAGTTGACGCCGCCCCTCCTCTCACCCTCCTACCAAGCTCCAGATCAACTCGATGAGTAGCATGCCCAATGCGAAGAGATTTCCATACTCTTTTCATCTCCGATGGAGATGAACAGGCGACCTCTCACAGCCAAGCTCATCAGAGCCACCGAAGGGGACTTCGCTCCTCCCCAAAAGTGCACCATGGCCCCTTGACAAAAGACCCAACATACATTCTTGCTAAGACGACTCTCCTGAAGACCGCACGATTGCCTCGAACAAACCAGAGAAGGGAGATACGAACAAAGCTCTAAACATCGTCGGAAGTTCTACACACTACGTGCCGAGAGTCATATTAAAAACTCTTCATCTTCGAACGTATCGACTTGGATTTCTCCTGAGCTCTACCCCACTGTAAGCAGGATGAAGTAGAAGAGACTCTGTGGACCGATAGCTGGTCTACTTGAAACTCGAGAATCTGTGATTTGCCTCGGAACGCTTTGTCAACGCTCCCTCTGGATTGAATGTCGTTCGTGCCGAGCAGGAACAAGTCATCATCATCATCATCAGTTTATCAGAGCCTAACTACCCTGAGAAGCGAGAAACAAGACAAGTTCTGCGAATTTCAAGAATGACCTTGCTCTCGATCTGACTGTGGAGAGAGTAGGTGAGGGTACCTGCGATATGATCCCTTTCTTTTTGGCGAGTTGTTCGAGACAATACTTGTTGTACTTTGATCATGTGATCCGTCCTTAAGCTGTACAAGATTCCGGAGCGGAACTGCTGAAGAATAACGCATATGTTCTGGAAAACGCAAAACTTCTCTTCCTACAAGTTTCCAGGGGGTGTCTGTCCAGCACTGATGTTTGTGCGCAAAGCGGTTCTTCACGAGGACACGCCACGCCTCTGCTCACGTGTTACTGTGGTTGTCATTTTGCCGCCTTCGCAAACTCCAGTTCAGGCTGTACGTTAGGAGCACATAAGGAGACAGAAGAATCGACGCCGTTTGCGTCGACGTCCATGAACACCCAAACGCGTTCTCAGCTAGGGCAGGTAGAGAAACTGGGCCCAAAATTTCTCCAGGTGCAATCCATCCGCGAGCTGGTGGGCGACCCCGAACCATCAAACCTTGAAGCCTGCGTCTTGGGAAAACAGGTGGCTTGCGGACCCGTCGAGTCGATCCATCAAGTTCGTGCCAACTCCTTTTCAGCAGACTGGTAAACAGAGTAGCAAAGCTCAGAGCGCCATATTTTCATCGTCAAGAACGGAGAAGTCGTACGCATCTTCAGCTCCAGCATCCACTGCCATGGCAACCTGACCAGCATTTTTTCGCTTCTTCTTCAGCGCCTTTTGCTTCTTCTTAAGATCCTTGTTCACTTGAGGGTTGATCGCCGATCCCTTCTGCTCCCAACCTTTGTCCGCCCCATCTCTGTTCTTCTTGGTCTTGGGATCCACAGTCTTGTACTCTGGGAGATCGTCTTTCTCATCGCCGTCTGAAGCTGAGTCCTCGTCTAGGAGTAGAGTCCGTGCAGTACGATGTAAGGCCTTCCATTCTTAGAATTTCTCAGATTTTCTTTTGCTGCTGAAACCACTACCTTCGACTTCCATCTCCTCGTCATTCTCTGCTTCCTCAGTGACCGTATCTGCGAAGGGGTCTTCATCTAACATACCGTCAGTCTCTGTAGCTGTTGCTTTTGCGTAGACCCTGTCAGATTCAGTGGCAGATGCTTTGGTCTCCATTTCGATCGCTTCCGACGAAACAACTTTCTTTAAGTCGAATTCTTTTCCCCAGGCAGCCACAAGCTTCGTCCTGTGAATGCTCTTCCTCCTTGCCGATGGAGGTATCGTGTAGAATCCAATTTTGCCACCGTTCCAGTCCTACCACAGAAAAGCGCCCATCCACACATTGCGAATGAGATCGTTACGTGAACAACGGACAAATGTGATGCTTGGACACGAACCTGTAGCACTATTCGAGCCGCCGCTGCGAGGTCAAAAGATCCGCTTTTTCTTACTTTGCCTCGCTTCTTTGCTACAAGCGCTAGACACTCCGTGACGCCGTCAAAAGTTGGAATAGCATAGGCTGCCATCAAGACCTCATGCCCGCACCTTTCTAGTATAAACTCAACCGGTCCGATCGGATCCTAGTAGCAAAAACAAGTTTGATACCCCTCAGAACCAAATTGCTGAGTATGGAGGGGAGGGCTGCCATTCTGGCGCGCGCAAAACTGACCTCCAGATTCTCGACCTTTATACAATTTCGTAGAACCAATGCGTTTGTCTTTCCCGTCGCGAAAACAATCCCTGGTGAGTCAATCAGCCTTATATGCTTATCCAGGTGAACCTCCTGCAGGCCCTTAGTTACTCCTGATGAGGGATTCCGAGGAACGAACCGAGGATTAAGCTTCAGAAAAAGAAGAAATGAAGGTCATGGATACTGCAATGATATCACGGCGTTACCAGGAGTAGCACCGACGGTGACTGCTCTTGATCTCTTCAGCGAGTTGATCAGTGAGCTCTTCCCCACGTTTGGATATCCAATGATTCCAACTGTACATGCCGTTTTCATACCCCTATTCCGAGTGTAGTTCTTTAACAATTGCATGAGCGCATCAGCTCCAAGCGCGTTGCTCGTGTGTATTTCGTTTGCGTTGACTGCGCTTGATTTCGCTTGAGAAACGTTCTTCTGTGAAAAGAGCAAGCAGAACCGATGTGAGCGCGTTCCTTGACAGATTCACTCGGGTAGGATGACCGTGCGAAGTCCGATCCGAACTTGGCACAGCCAGCTGGATAAACCCGCCCCCAACTTTCCTACCTGCGATTGAGTAGTCGCTCGAAACGCCACGGTCGGGTAGTCGTTCCTGAGGTAGGAAAGCCACTTTTGTGTGACGTCCTTTGGAACCAAGTCAACTTTGTTCAATATAAGTACTATTCTCTTAGACCCTCCTCCTGCTTCCATGATCATTCTCTCAGCTTGATGGCAACGGCATCCCAGGGGGTCCCTGGCATCCAGTACTTGAAGGACAATATCTGACGCATCCACAACCTTTCGAAACTCTCTAATGTACGCTTTTCTGGAGCTTTCGTTCAGAATTCCCTTATCGCTCACTTCTCCGTCCTCAACTTCAGCAGCCTCATCATTGAACTTGGATTCCTAAACGGCAATGACACGCACTCAGCACAAGGTTGGTGGTGAACGGATAACGTTAGACGCGCAATACTCGTTTAAGGCTTACTCTGCGTCTAGCGTCATCTGAAAGGGCCCCCAGGCTATCCAATTTAGTTTTCTTCCTCTCCTCTTTCCTCTTCGCTCTTTGTTCCCTCTTCTTCTCTTCCTCGTCGCGCTTCTGCTGCTCGATTTCTTCCATAAGCTCATGCTTGTAAGGGTAGCTATTTGGTATTGTCACTGATTCATACAGGACGAAACATGGACTTAACTTGAGTTCGTATCTAAGATTGAAAACGTCACTCGTAGTAGACAATGGCTACGACTTTAAAAACTTACGTGGCTCCTTTCCCTTTTTCTTGGAACGCTCTTCTTTTCTGAGCTTCTTGTGGTGAGCTCGAACCTTTTTCGCCACCTTATACTTCTGCCGTGCCGGCGTCCGTTTACTCTGTTTTTTTGCCATCCTAGGCCAGCCTCTCTTCCTCACTAAAAACCAAAACCAAAGGAATAAACACCGCAATATCCGACACAAACCTGCAGAATCTCTCTTCTCACAACCCCTTGTCCACGGACAAACCGAACGCAGTTGCACCTTTAGCAAAAGAATTCGAAGCTCAGACACAGAGCTCGCTTTCTAATGACAAGCCTGTCACTGAACATTCCAAACCGTTCAACCTCGCAAAGCACCACTGTCAACCTTGTCATCCTCCCCGCGCCCATGAACAAAACATTTTCGCACATGTTCAGTTGGCAACCCTATCATCGAATATTTTAGCGTTTTTCATGTTTGTTGCACCGACGGCGAACTATGTTAAGAGTATTTATTGGATATTTATAGTTCCTATTTCATCGCTAATCCTATTTAAAGGCTATTTATTGGATAATTAAATATTAATATTTTCTTCTACTGGAAATTTTCCGTCAGTGTACATACTTATGCAAGATCTCTCGTTTATCAATAAACATTTGTGCTATACTATTTGATCACCAACCCTGAGGCAATCCAAGTGGAGTAACTCGCCAACCCTGAAGCTGTGTAATCCAAGAATGCGCATTGGTAAGTAAAAGGAGCACCCACCCTGAGGCAAATCTGAGGATTAAGCTTCTAGGCCAAGGCGTGAATTGCGACTTGTTTTGGTGGGCCAGGCTGTCGTGACTATTTTCTCTGGAATTTAATTCTTTGGGGTTACTTTGGTTGGTCGGGGGTGAAGCATTGCTTCGAGCCTTCGCACAGATAGAAGTTGTTGAAAGTCGTGCTGGCATGTATCGCCTGCACTTGCTCTACTCTGTCGCAGACTATTCTCAGCACTCTTTTCAGTTTTCCTTCCAGAACTTGATGGGACCGCCGATCGTGCCTTTCTGGAAGATTGAACTTATCACTCAAACGTATTGATTCGTGGGCGCCCGGTTTCTCAGTAGCTCAGGGGCGGGGCGGGGGACTATAGAGGGAAGTGCGCATTGGGTCATTCAATTCGATAATAATGGAAAACTTCGGAGGCCCTTCTTGCGTTTTAGTGAGCTTACGACGCACTCTAGGAATGATGCAAATGGGCCTAGTGGCAGTCGGGGGCGTATCAACTTCTTACTTGTTGAAAACGTTGATGCGAGTGCCGAAGGTGATCGTGGTGTTGTCCACCAGGTCAGCCGTGCTGGAGTCGAACGGAAAATCGGCTGACAGCGAAAATGGTAGGTTCTCGGCGTTGCTCTTGTACTGGATGGCTCCTCTCTTGTCGCTTGGGTGTGCATGCAGGCCTACTTTGGCCCCGTTGTTCAACACTTTCTCAACCTAGGCCGCAGGCATCCACACAACTATTGTAAGGACTACTGCTAGAGTGGCGTTGGCAGCATCCAGCACGTTACTCACCGAAGCACGGAATCCGTCCAGCGCCTTGGCAGATGCTCTTGCTTCTCCCTGCAGAATGTAGCTGCCAGTCGTGTACCTGACCTTGCCCTTCAGGGACTGGCCCTGAACGGAATACTTTCCGGATAGCTTGATCTGCTGCTCAATGGAAAAAAAAAAGCTCCAGGTAAGGAGACCACCACTCAAGACCAAGCATCGCATGCTGCGACTAGCAGAAAGAACATAAGCTTACGTCGTCCTGGAGTTTCGACTGGACCCAAATATCTTCGTGGTGGTTGTCGAAGACTGCCTTGCTGAACTCCTTGAAGTTGAGCTCGGTTCCAATCTTCATGTTGCTCTCACCCCACTGAACCCGTGCACACGCGGAGTCACCCGATGGGGAGTAGACCAGCTCATTCATGAATTTCTGATCGGCGATATCGACCTGTGGTGATAGATAAACAATCACGCCTCAGCGATTGCCGACTCAGCCAACTGCCATCCCTGATCCAATCTCACCTGCTTAAGCTTGAGGCCAATTGCGGAGATTGCTCTGCCGATAGGATCTACCTCCGCAAAAACCTTCTGGTTGTCATTCACGTTGTAGAATCCCTTGACGTTGAGGGTCTGGCACTTGCTCAACTCCTTCAAGTTCTTCGACGTGTGGGTAACCAGCATCGAGACGTATCCATCCTCGAAGTTATCAGCGTATGTTGCTTTGGCGACCTTGACCTGCGTATCACACAAGACATACAAGGACCAAACCAGCAGCTCATCAGGTCAGCAAGATTCCTTTACCACACTAGACAACAGACCAAGCAAACGCCACAAACTTTCAGTCCGAAACCTACAGGCTCAGCCTTGGCGACCTCCTCGTTGCGC
This sequence comes from Rhodosorus marinus, assembly GCA_029953675.1. Lineage (NCBI taxonomy): Eukaryota > Rhodophyta > Stylonematophyceae > Stylonematales > Stylonemataceae > Rhodosorus > Rhodosorus marinus. Next base: position 745,670 of record JAMWBK010000010.1, read on the forward strand.
AGCTTCCAGAACATCTTTCCCTTATCTCCAACGAAAACAAACTACAGAATCACCCGCGGGGCAGCGAAACAAAAAAACTAAGAGCAGCCCAATCCCGTTCTTCTCAAAAACTCTCCTGCCCTTCCTCTGAATGACGCCAAGACCCCGATGTGCTCGCCTGCCTCTCACTCTTGCACCACCACATCCGAACCTGAACTGCCCCAACCTAAGAAGCCCATCGCCACATATACTGAAAAAAAATCACACACCCCCCAAAAAAGGTGACGATCCCCAATCCTCACCGAGCGATACCTACAAACATACCAAGCAGACACCCACAATCACACACCCCCTTTCGTCCAAAAAAAAAAGGAAGAAAAAGATCCAAGTATTAGAAGAAAAAAACCAGGCCCCTTATCCTATCTTCAAAAGTTACCATCCAAAAAAGTCCTAATATAAATTATTCAATAAAATAAAAATGGCCGTTGACCTGATTAGGAAAATATCTCTACCCCCCCTTCCCCCTCCCCTCATCTTAGTGGAAATCCTAAGCTTCAGATTGAAGTTCACCGTTGCAAAAAAATAAAAATATCGATAAAAAAAGCCTTAAATCCCCTCCCACCATGGAGGAGAGATAAGCCGGGGGTGGGGGGGGGTTTGTCTATATTGCGCAACCTGGCTTATGGTAGTTAAGTTGTGGTCGAGAGGAGGCGAAAGGTTGGTACTATTGAATTCCTGGAATTTAAAGAGGCACTGAACTATGGGGAATTTTTAGAAACTCGGAGCGACTAAATCAGTTTGATTAAAGTGATTGTATGAGATAGTGAGTAACGGGGGGAATGAGCTCGCAGATTTTGAAAAAAATGAATTATTTTTATTTATAGATGATCTGATAGTAATCCTACGGTTTTGGAAACCCCCGGGGTACTTGAGGAAGTGGCGTGGAATCTTATTTTATGGTGGATATGTGGAATTTGTAGGGTTTTTTAGTCCGTTTGAGGATTTAGGAGTAGAGTTTTTTAAATTTTTTTGCTTCCTGGTCTGCTGATTGTCGTGCCCTCTGTGTGGGGAAAAAATTGCTCCGAGTTGGATTTTGTTTTGGGGGGGCCGGGAAGGGGGAGAGAGAGAGTTGGGTGAGGTTAAGCAGTGCTAGAGAAAGGGGGGGAAAGATTTCACTGACATCGTTCCAATCAATCCGTCAGCACTTCGTTTTCCTGATCTTTAGTGTTTCCGAAAAGAAACTTTTCTGTTCTGAAGAGGATTTGGGTGATGGAGGCGGAAAGGGGCGGGAGGGGTGGGGACGCGGGGGGGGGGGAGGGGTTGGGGGGAGAATGGGGATGCTGATATGGTCGTGGGAGCTTTTATGACTTTGAATTGAAAAAAGGGTTTCCCACTGGAGATATCCATGCAGATGCGTTTCGGGATGAGGGGGCTTTTTTGGGCGGTTTTTACCCGGAAGCCGTATAGGTTGCTTCCAGCGTTGCGATGCAATCAGAGATCATCTCGATTGTGTTCTGCATTGTACACACCCCTTTGCACGCCTCTCTCCTTGCGCAAACCTCTTCCGAACGTGTTCTGGTGCATACTGATTGCACTGGCGAGATCAACACTGCGGTGAGCTAGCTCGTTGGAGGTTTGCCTGGTTTGGTACCTGTGCCGGTCGCAGCACCTCTCGTTCCCTTTTGTGCCTGTCTCTGGCACCTGCAGATCATGCAAAACGGGTTATTTCCTTTTTCTTGGACCAGCCTCAGCGCAACCCGCGAAACGATGGAGGGACGTTGAAGACCTGCCTGCGCCGGCCTAACTCTGTTGAGAACCTGAAATGGTCTGACGGCAATTGAGATGCAGAATTTCCTCTTTGGTTCTTTGGTGTTTTAACCCGTTTGCAAAGACGGAGACAGATGCTTACAGATCACGCTGTAGTGGTTTTTCGCGCGCATACGCAGACGAGTTCCCTCTAGACTCTTGTCTTCAAAAGGTTCTCAAGCGACCTATAACTGGCCCTTAGCATTGTCTCCGAGGGCCTGTGACGCAACCTGTCCACTGTCCACCGGAATAGATTTGTCATTTCAACTTCAAGTCGGTTCGGGAGGCCGCTGACAATGAAAGCCTCGCCACATTTCTCGAAAGCTGGATGGATTTCATGGTCATCAGGTCTGCTTTTAGGTCTGTGATCCTCCATCACTGCCGCTGGCAATCAAAAACCATTGCAAAATTGTTCGGGGGGTGGAAGAAGCATCCTCTTGACGCCACCAGGGTAGTCGCCAAGTTGGTAGTTGATACTGATTCATCCTGGCGCTCTCCTCTCGTCGTCCGCAACCTTTGCAGATCGATAAGACCTCCAAACCACATCTCCAGAGGTAATTTGGACTTTGCCAGCTTACGCTATTGCCCTATAGTTCACTGTTAAAACTCCCGGCCAGGTTTATGTCTGTGGAGGCCGTCTTTGTTCAGCAATCGAAAAGTCTGAGAATCGCCAGTCCGTTTTATAGCTTTGTACAACAGATCGTACTATCTTTGCGCGATAAAACTGCTTGGTGTGTCATAGCGTGGACGAGACAAGCAACACGAGAGCACACGGGGTTATGCAGACGTGATGGGTGCAAGCCGTTCACCTAAGTTTTCGCGGAATATTTTCACTTGAATGTTGTGACGGTTTTGTCGGGGTTCCATTAGCAGCACCAGCCGGCATTGGGACGAGCCGATCAAAAGCCGATCTGGATGCTGGGAGACAGCGGTGAAAACTACTATCTGGAAAGTCGAGTTTTCTCTCCTCAACTCTGGTTCAGCCTCTTGCCTGCGGCATTAGAATCTTCACTGGCAGCACATCGCCCTGCATTTCTTGGACAAACCGTAAGTCATACTTTCAACAGCTCTCATGGGGAACGAGGTCAAAATAATCCTCCAATCCCTGTACGCTTCCGCGTGCGCTTTGCACCTTCGGCTTGTCGAGGAAGGCCTTTGTCCTTCTTTTTTCAGGTATTGTACGGAACATATTGAAATCCCCATACTCGAAATTTTACACCCCTCCCCATCGGAACAGAAGCGTTTTTACGAAGTGCTATCTGGAGAGGCAACAATCTGTAAGAATCTTGGTGGTCAACCCGGCGTAGAAAATTTGGAGTAAAAGCTCACCGTCAGATTAGCTGGTGCAGACGAGCAAAACTCATCGGGCCGCTTTGACTGATTCTCTCAGAGGCTTTTAGCTGATTCCGTCCGTTTTGACGCCTGTTCTTCAACCCCCCAAATTTTGCTGAAGTGTCCTCCAACATTAAGAGGCTCTCGGCTAGTGCAACATGCGGCTGGGTGGACACCACTCAAAGGGTCGGATCTGGCTGCTTGCCTCTCAAAAAACCATAGCATCGACAAGCAGAGCTCAAGTACGATCCTGGAATTCAATCAAACTCGAGCAGAAGCTCGACAAGGTTTCACAGCTTAACGCCGCGAAGTCCGTTCCAGAATCCTCCACCAATCCATATAAAATAAACACAAATAAGATAAATATTATTAACCAGTTGCACAAGGAGCTTTTGTTTGAGAATATATTTTATCGAATAAATTAACCATGCGGCAGTTTTATTTGCATAATAGTTTTATTACTCAACTATTGACGAATAATAATTGGATATGTAAAATCCACCACAGAATGAATAGATAATAAAAATAGATCCAAATACTTCTAAAACTAACAATATATATGAAGTATTTTTGACGATATGGTCAAATAAATTCATCCTGTATTTATTTTATTCCAAAAATAGATTAATTGGTGAGGCTTATCGATTGTTAATTGGTTGCTAAATGAATAGAAATAATCAAGCTCTTAAGTCTAGCCAACAAAAAGCTTCTAAGTTTGTATATTCTAGAACAATATTGAAAGCATTGGTCCAAGTTCTTACTTTTATATAATTAATGAATACATTTAATCATCACTATATGTTATGATTGGATTGATCATGACTAAATCTACTTGGGTAAACTTCACTGGTTGTTTGGGCAACTAGAAAATGACGATTCGATATCCGAACCGTCAGTCTTGTAGAGGTGTCCGAAGAGCGTCTCTGCGTGTGGTGAACTGGGTTTGAGGGCGTGTGGATGGAGGAGGGATAGAGTATGCGTTGGTTGGGTGGAAGAGATTCTTGAACCACTTGGATTATAAAACACAGTAGAAGCCATGACTGATGACACTGAAGAGTATAGGGAGCTGGTTGCAAAGGCCAGGTAAGCGTTCTGAACTCGGAGGGATTGATATTTGCGTGGAGGGCTGAGCTGGGTCTGATATTTTTTATGGGGTGGGGGTTCTGAAGTATGTGAGTCTGTATATGCTTTTAGGGAAACCAACCTCGCGGATGTGGAGGTGCTGGGACACCTAGATGTCAGCCGTAAGCAAGCTTCCGGAATTTTTTTCTTCGGACTTCGCGGGTTTACCCATGAGAAAAGAAAGACTTTCTTGTTCTGACTTGGTGAGAGGTTCCTGTTTTTTGTGCGCCCTAAACAGATAGGGATGCTCTTGGAAGGCCTCTTGTCGTGGTGTATGGAAAGCGGCTTACCGTTCGAGAGGTACGAACGGCTTTTTCCTTAGAACGAGTACCATTGCCCAGCCGTATGCGTATTCTCAAGATGGTCCTCTTTGGGTTCAACTGCTCTTCTAGGTGAACATGCAAAACGTTTTTCTGCACTATATTCGTGAAATGGACGGAATTGCAAGTGAAGCCTACACTCTGGTCTACTTCAATTCAAAAGTCACGCGCGCAAATTTACCGAGCACGGGATGGCTCATACACATGTACCGGAAGCTCCCGTACAGGTACTCAAGTTCAACGTCCCTTTGTTTTCCCCTCTTGGCGTGAAGTGGATTGCAAGCTTAGCTCACTCCGACCCATGACGTAGAACCCAGCGACGCTGCTGCTTTCGACGTTTTGCTTAGTGATCGGCCGCTGCTTGTCCTTCTCGTAACATGCAAACAGGTACAGGAAAAACGTGGCGCATTTTTCGATAGTACATCCGTCTTTCTCGACACGGTTCCTTGTCTATACCATGTATCCTTTCCTGAGCTCGAAAGCATGGAAGAAGCTTCACTTTGCAGACCATCCAGACGTAGGTTTCGATTTCAGGAACAGAAGACTGAACATATCACGTCAAGCAATAGATGCAAGGATTGCGTTGCTGTCCTACTGCTAGCCTGGAGATTCTTGAGTGCCTGCATTCCAGAAGCTTTTCTAACAGCTTCATGAACAGTTTTGCGTCCCGAATTGTGCTTTGCTCATCCAGTGTCATCGTTTGTCACTTCAGGAGCTCTTCCTGGACGGTCTTGTGGAGAGAGGGGTAGTAGAGATCCCCACGGAGGCAGAAGAAGAACAAAAAGATACTGAGGAGTACTTGAAGGCTACCGAGAAGGCCTTTGAACAGGGATTGATGAGATGACAAAAGACAGAGCAATACACAGAGCTCTGCACGCTTGGCTGTGCGCGATTCCCTAGTTAGAAGTGGCATTTTTTGAATTGGCTTCGGTACAAAAACAGGCGGGAAGATGGCCTCAGGCCTTGGTAGAGTATGGAAACAGCTTTTAGGGATTCGATAGGTACTTTACATGTTACATCAACCTCAGTATCTCGTATTTGCAATGTGTTTAGAAAGTGGGCTATCTCAGTAGCTCGAATCCCTCGTCCTTCTTCCAACAGCATATCGGAGTAAGCTTAAAGACTGCCATCTGAATCCCTCTGTGCTCGAGCAGCTTCGCTTTCTCCGGAGTTAGCGTTTCCCCTTCTGTGCAAACCGTGTAGTCAGCCAGCAGGACAACATCACCCTTGACTATTGAGACGGGCAATCCCAGCTCCCGCAAATGGGCCTCCTGAGAAACTTTAAACTCCTCAAGCTTTCCCTTTAGCGCATGGAACAGAGACAGACAACGTCAGTTCTCCGCTGAACGAGATATTCTCCATGAGCTGGAAGCAGGACAGTCTTCAGAGTCAAGTTCATACCTTCTCAATAACGACCTTCTCACTTGAAACAAAGCCAGAACGGGCGAAAGTCGTGTCCTCACAGCTCTGCAGGTCGCTTTTAACCGTCTATGAACAAGGAGCACAATTGTAAGGTCGCGTTAGGTCGCGTTAGTTGAATCTGCTTTCCCTGTTCATTCTTGCAACGGTCCGCAATTGAAGTACCTCGAAATCTCTATCCGTGAACAACAAGCAAGTCTGACCACTCAGATGCTTCCCGATTTCACTGATACCATCAGCATACTCAGAGCTAGTATCCACCCCGAGCGCAACCTTACAGATCTGATTTCTACCGAAATAAAACTTGGAATTCTTGAAGACGCTCCGAGCATTGTTCAGCAGCTCGTTTCTGGAATTCTCTATCTCGAGGACGTAAGCATTGCCATATCGATCAACAGCCCCTCGAATCTCATCAACAATCTTGCTCTTGACGTCACGAGTTAGAACTTTCTTCCCGGCCTTCGCCAGAGTAACCCTTCGGTCACGCTTCGACCTGGGCATCGATCCTTAGCTTTTTACCACCTCACACCCTCCCCCCGTTCCAACCCAAAGCTATTCAAGAAACGCAGAGTCCCTCAAGAGCCAAACCCCGGTCACCAACCTTCAAGAACAACAGTTCCTCGTTTCTGAGACGTCGTCAAGAAGGATTTCAAAGCAGCAGAAGCTATTACAACATGTTGCTTCCGATACTCCCTGAAAATTCCCACCCCGACGACGAACACCGGCGATAATCCTAAGCCGAAAAAGAACTGGGTGGGCGTCCTTCACGAGAGTATCCGGGGGCCCTCGATTACTCGTTCCTGACGAGCTCCTATCCTACTGACTGATAGTTCACCTTCAAATTAACTAAGGTCTTGACACAGTTGATATGACCTTGAGTAAATAACCCAATCCTTTCTGAGCTTGTTTGCGAGGAAGGAGAGTGAGGACACCGTCGACGTCCATGTCGAGACGGTGTACATAGCCTTGTTAAGTAGTCCACGGCGGACAGACGAAAGCATTTTTCCTTAGTGGAAATGAGGAGCTGTACGGTAGAAGGCGTAGAGGAGTCTGATTGGCTTGATATGGAAAGCAATTTACAGTTTGGTGTTGGAGAAAACATCTATCCAGAAAGCTCCTCCGTTTCATACGTCCAAGTCAGAGTCAGAGCTGTGCTCCAAGTCATATCCTGGTTGAAGTTCTTGCGGGTGAAGCTCGAGGGCAGTGTTCGCGAGGTTTTCATCCTCGTGCTGGTAACCGAGGGGCACCTGTGTTTTAGAGCCGCCTATCAGATCGTAGGACACATGCAGTAGATGGGGTTTGGCAGTCTTGTTGATCAAACAAACCTGCGATCTTTCCCCTCGTTCCTTGTCTGTCAGGTTTATGTTGAAGGGGACGTTCAGGTCTGCGAGGGCGTCCTTTTCTTGAACTTGAGGTCGCACATCCTCCGCTTCAGCTATGGGTTCTGAGCGTATGGAGTCATCGACTAGTTTAACGAGGAACTGGGTTGTTGAAATCCGACCTGATGGCTTCTTTCTGACAATTTCCAAAACAACCTCATCCCTAGAGCGAAAGCAATGAACACAATCGTGTTAGTTCCAGACCGCTTTGGGGAAAGCGCTTTCGGATTAAGCAAAGCACACACCCGCTCATGACCACAACAGAGTAGTCGGAAACCGGTTTAGGGGACCTGAGCCTAGCGCAAATGAGCGCTGTCGCGACTGATTCAATTCCCGCTTTAACAGTTCTCTCGTGAGTGCTAGACCGCCACAACGCGACAATCCCTTTGAAGCCAGGGAGTAGCCTGCCTTCCATCAGAATTTCCCCGAATGCCCTGACGTTCCAGCGCCGAAGAAAAGAGGAGAGGGAGTCTACAACGACCAAGCATGGCTGAGGTTCCTGAAGAAACGCACGGAGATCCGCGAGACTCTTGGATGAAGTACAACAAAACACATCCACTCGGTTTTCGCTGTTAAGGAGAGCCCCAAGAACTCCCGGCTCTGTCTCAAAAGCAACGACTTTCGTTATACCTGTCCATCCAGTCGCATTTGTAGCAGTTGCTAAAAGTTTGTAGCACAGGTCTGCACCTAAGAAAGTCAGATGCTTCCGGTCGTCCTTGCCGGAGTTCCCTTGCAAATTCTCCGCGCTCACGTCGACTGCAATGAACGGAGCTAGTCCTATCTTCGAGAAGCAAGACTCAATCTCATCGTTCATCGTTCACTACTGGAATCAAACATCTGTAGATCCTTGATCCTCGTACAGGTCCTTCCCGCACATTAACGGCAGCGCCGACAACATTCTGCGAATGCCCGTTTCAGAAGTGAGTACCGAGTCGTGTTGTCCTCGAGGCCTCTATAGGGGAATGCTAAGGATTTGTCCTGGAAATTGTCCTTCGGCTTTTGCTTTTTTCTTGATCCCATGGCGGGTTCCTTAGTAGTAGTAGGGGGCAGCTCGCCATCAGATGGTTGGTTCTTTCCTTTTTTGGGGTTCGCTTAAGATTAAAAAGTTTTCTTGTGAAGCTGTGCTTCGTGGTCTGCTTAGTACCCGATGTGCTTGATAGGCTCGACTGGGTCAAGAGCCTGGGTTTCAGTTTGGGCCTCTAGCCACAGTTCCGGACCGAATACTACTCGTGTCCGTGAGACTGCTTTGTGTTCAAGTCAGGCTCTTGAAAAAACCGAGCTCTCTAAACGCGTTTGAACGAAAACGATTTTTCTGGCGCCTCCTCCATATCGGTTTCCACAGCTCCTAGCTTTCCAAGCTCCCATTCAACGTCTGTTCGTGATTCCAGATTACCGAGTCTTAGTTGATTTTTTGGAGCATGCTGGGATTGGCCATTGGGAGTGGAGTCGTGCTCACCGTCTGCATCTGTCTTCAACCCCTTAAAAGCACCTAGTCCGATAAAATTCTTCTTCACGATCCCATTGTAGTACACGAGCACCGTTGGTATTTTCTCATCTGGGTAGTTTGCAATCGCATCGGTTGCCTTGCATTTCACAAACTTCGTATGCTTGAATTTCTGTGATAAGTGTAGCAAAATGTCTTCCATCAGTGTAGACTGCTCAGTACCTTCCTGAAACTGTTAGCATAGAAGTTAGCAAGGGGGACAAATTCGTATAAGGCCACGTGTCGGTCTAGCTATTCGTTAGAGTTGACATCATTACCAGAAGAACTACAATGTGAAAGTCTGGACCCGCCTCGGAAACTTCAGGCTTCCAGTCCGCTGCCGAAATGTAGTGTATACCGGGAGAAAATCTCTTCCGAGACTGTGAAGCTTGCATCTGAAAGGTGATCATGTGCTTCTTCAGGTTTCAAAAGTGGATCGTAGTTTACTATTTTAAACGCGTACCTCCATCATGCGTGTTTCACGGTGCTTCATGAGAATCCTTTCCTCTTCAGAATCGGCATCTTCCAAGTCCTCGTCCAGCTCTTCCACAGTCTTTGAGGCGTTTGGGTCATACCTAGCCACGGATTCCTCAACCACTGTTTTCAGCTGCTCTTCGGCGATTTCCTCTTGAGTTTTTTCCGGAATAATCCCCTTCTCTTTCAGAATTTCTTCCCATTCCGTCGTTTCTTTGGCACCTCCAGTACCCAATGCAGCCATTGCTACGTCACTTCGACCCTATATTCAAAGTTCTCACTGGCAACCCTCTCCGAATGTACTGTTCGAGCTCAGTTAATGCGACCTGACCCTGTCATAATAAACTGTATTCTCATCGAACACCCCAGCCATGGAGAGCACCAGTCGACGACCGCATGACTCAGTTTCGTGTCAGGATTTGAGCCTAAATTTTCGATGCACCCACGGCTTCTAGGACCAGATCACTGCATCTTTTTGGCGATTACCGAGGGACACGGAAGGGGTTCGCTATTGTGGTGTCCTCGTCTCGTTCGACTACAATGTGCTCATCAATTTCGTAGGTGGCACCACCTGTCCTTGAATAGGAGCTGCCCCTCCGAGAACCGTCCACTGTCCGTAGGTTAAAGCCGGGGGATCCTGAAAACGGTTCCTCCTGGCTTTCAGGCGATGGGTGGACTTGTGCACTCGATCGGGATGATCGATTTTGCTCGGGACTCAAGCTCCTGAAGTGGCTTGAAAGATTGTCCTGAGCGTGGTCGTCTGATATTGGATGGTGTTGACCCCGCGGAGAGTAGCTTGGAGATCGTTCTGTGCGTACGAGAGTGACTTAGGAGTGGAAACTGTAGCAGATCTTGTTGAAACGTGCACTACCTCTATTTGGGACGCTATTGACAGCCGAATGGGGAACCGGCTGAGTCGGTTCATCATCCGTGACAGTGTCTTTCCTGACCGTTTTTGGACGGCGTCCGCCAGCTCGCATCTTGGAAACGTGGGTCAGAACATCTTCGAACGGTGCAATCTGGAAGAAGTCGACGCTTTTGATTTGAGAGCCATCTTCCTTGTGGGGCTGCACAGACTCAAGCGGAACCCCGAGATCGGCCAGGCCGGTTTCACTTGCAGATTCGCCACCTCCTCGCAGCATTTTCTGTCTCCTGAAATAGGCCTTTTGCCGCGATACGGGATCATTCTTCTGAAGATTCCGCTTGCGTCTAACCAGTGACGAACAAACACATACGTGTCATCAAACAGGCAAAAAACCGAATTGACGTAGGCCGATCAGCTACTTTCAGGACAGAACAGCATACTTCGCCCCGCCCATCCACGAGTTCATATTGGGAACCTTTTTCTTCAACAGAGAAGTACAAACTTACAGTTTCAATAACTTCTAAAAGGTTCTGACGCAATCTACTATTGGCTCCACCCAACACACACGTTCCCTTTCTTCAAACTCATTCTCAGAATGACCATAAATCCACCCCCAAAAAGGCAGATGTTTCAGTTCTCCTCAACAAACTGAATTTGAGAAACTTTTGATGGGCCAATGGACGTGATTTGAATTTGGCGAATGATACTTGCCCGAAAAGAAAAGCCTTCTGTTTTTTGAAAGAACGTATTTGGCCATTGGCAGGTCAATGTTACTAAAGAAGTTAAATTATTGTAGAAGTACACAGGGGAATGTTCCCTTTAGTGGGAAGCTGGGAGTACCACTCTCCCTCTGCTTTCAATGGCAGCAGTTTCTGGAGAGACTGACTCGAATTCCAGGAGCCTAACCAGAGCAGCACGATAAAGATCATGGCTTCCGTGGATAAGGTTTTCGTTCAGTTATAAGAGTTTGCTGTAGGCACGAGTCTGTTCAGGAACTACGTTTCTAAGGGGTTCGTAGTACACAAGACGAACACAGGGGGTTTCAGGCAGGACGTGGGATTAAATTCAGGCTATAGTGACCGATCCTCGGTCAACCGGCTGCCTCACCACTCGGTCGAATATATCCGTAGCGTCAGCTTTTTCGCTACGCAATGATCGTGCTACACGAAGGTCAATTAGGGACATGCCGCGAAAGCTTGGAAATCTGAGTTCCCCCATGAAGAGTGTCACGGCAGTGAATCCGGAACTTAAGGTCTTCAATTCAGTGCTGGACACAACGCCCGTCGCTTCAAGATCGTAGTTCTGAAGGAGAAGGAGACGTAGGTCGGTTGACTTTTGAAGACGTTTCGATAGCCAAGCTCTCAACACCGCAAGGAGTTTGGAGTTTGTCTCCACTTTCCACGACGAGCCGAGCAGTACTGTTCAAGACATAAACAAGCAATCACAGAAGAGTCCGGTCAATCTTCCAGGCAGGGGAAAAAGAAAAGCCTAGTACAAAGCCCGACGATCGCCTTGAGCTTTTGGAGATGAGGTGGATGGCGAGCGTCATGAAGACAAACTTTCTCGGTGAGGACAGCGCGCGATTGTTTTCGTAGGGGAGCAGCCAAGAGATACGACGAAACTGTACTTCTCGACGGTTTCTAGGGTGAACGTGTTGTGTTGAAGCGTTACAACCTCAGTACTCTGCCGTGCGCTTCTCAGCGTAGTGTTGAAATTCGCAGTTTTGGGCGGGTTTGTCTGAGGAGGAATCGTAGCTCTTGGTCAGGGCTTGCACTGTTCTTCTTGGTTGTATGAGGATCCGAGGAACTGCCCGCTAGCGCTGTGGAGGTACTGGGCCCATATCGTCGTTTTCTTGTACGCGTATCGGTGGGGTTTGAACTTGATTGCCCCTGATACGAGCGAGGCCAAGGTTTGTATCGTAGAGTGTGGAGTATTTTGGTTGTTTCTGGATCAAAGCAGAGTCTCTTGGAAAGGAGGTGCGGGTGATATTGCATGGGTTATGGATTCGTACAGCTGTTAACGATTTGAAAAGCGAAACGTGTTTAGGCAGGGTTTGTGCAATTGAGATATGACTTCGATTACTCCGACGGTGAGAAGGATCAACTTTTCCTCGCCATCGCAATCAAGATCGCCATACATTTCGGGATCAGCACAGAGGAGAACGCCTTCGAGCGTCGGGAAATCAACCCCTAGGACAAAAGTAAACATCAGGGCCACGCACTCCGCGGAGGATCGGCTTAGAGCTGCCGGCCTCGATGTTCTTGCTGCCTTTCAAAATGGAGATATCAAAAATCCAGAAGTTTTCGCGAAACAGATGCGCCTGGCAGTAGAAGCGCAGATGAAAGATACAGAAGGACTGTACTCGTCCTCGTTGCCCGCCGTTGACGTTCAATCGGCGCTGTTGAACCTTGACAGTGAAAGATGCCTGTGGCTCCTGGCGGAGAGGAGCATGAGAATGGAGCAAAGTTTTGCTGTAAATGACGTGGTCAGTCGTTTAGCAAAGGCTGAAGCATTTGGGGTCAACTCGATGCCGCTTCTCACTAGGTTGAGGATTGTATCAGAATGGCTTGAAACAATGGCTGGTGAGAGAATAGATGCGGCTGGAGGTGCAAACTTGAAGCCTCTAGATGATCCTGCATATACATGGCAGTATTCCTTTCCCGACATTACCCCAGTGGTGGACCACTACAATCTCACTGATGTAGAGGCGCGTGTGGAAGAACGTGCAAGTAGAGAGATGTGGAAACTTCTCCTGGCGGGGAGAGCTGAAGATGCAGAACAGCTAAGCCGAAGCATAGGGCAGGGCTGGCGCGCAGCGAGCTCCTTTGCAGCTGGTCGCGGTGTTTCATGGATCAGCAGCGATGGAACTGTCGGTGGGTCAAGAGCAAGCTGGGCGAAAGTTGCGGCGAAGATTGCGGAGGACAAAGATTCACCAATGTCCCCTTACGAAAAAGCTGCACTAGGGCTGCTGGCTGGCGTAGAGGCACCAGCGCTTGCCGTGTGCGCTCAATACGAAGAGCGCTTGTGGGTTCGGGCTTCTTGCGCGGCTTACGCTATGACCAAGGCCTTGGCGGAAGGTGCAGAAGAGGATCTGGATGTTGAAACCCTGTTGCACATATTTTTGCAGACAGAAGGAATTGGAGAAAGGGGTACGGAAATCCAGTCCGCCCGGAAGGTTCAGGCTTATCTGTCGCTTGGAAGAGACATACCGGAAGACGCCCTCTGCAACCTCCTGAGTGAGATGAACATGGCGGGTCGATCTGCCGAATGCAGTACATGGCTTCTTAGGATGAACGCTCACATAGCCCTCGTGTATAGACTCTGCGGACTAATTGACCAAGGGAACGACCTGGTCGTGGAGCTCTTTGAAGAGACGGTCAGGGCGTACATAGCTAGGCTAATCAAAATTGCTAAGGACGACGGTGGCGCGGGGCAAGGAAAAGTTGCGCTGGAGTTTTCGAGGCAAGCTCTCTTCGAGATGATAGCGAGATATGCGTCGCAATTGAGCGAGCCCCTTGCAGTAGAGCTTTGCTCGGAGGTGCTAGAGATATGTCTACATAGCGACCTGAAGCCTACCGCAGTCGAGAGAGATTCGAGGGCTCAATGTGTACATAAATTTTCGTCATGTTTCGAAAAGGATATCCTCAGACGGATTTCTAGTGCCGCCGTGGACAGAGTCTGGGCCACCTCGCTCCCAAAGGATGTAGACGTCTCACAAGGGAGTTCTGGCATGAAGCCAAAGGATGAGCTCGCAATTGGGATACTGGGGATCCTAATCCTTCCACCAGTGGACAACCCTAAGGAACTTCTGTGCCGGACAACACGGTTAGCCAGACTCTTTGGAATCGCTCAGAACAACATCGCCGCGAAGCGATTGCTGGAGGTTTTTCCAATCGATTGCTTGCAAAGTATTGCGTCAGAAGACTGTGTGAATGAGAGGCACGAGCTGGAGTGCTGGCATGCATTCTTTCATGCGCTCTCCAGACATAACGAATGGAGGCATCATTTTTACGGCAACAGGCCACTTCCACCACCGGAGTCGGTACGACAAGCGGCTGTTGCGGCGTCCGGCACAGTGGCGTACGAATCTCAGGCAGCGGCTAATGTGCAGATGTCCGCCTATCTGGAGTTACTGGAGGAGTACAACCGCGTTGGTCAGAGGCTTCGTGTCATCGCCGTTGATGCCTTGAATGGGGCGTTGATGATTCCTGGTGGATGGATGCGAGATATACTTTCAAGCGACTCTGCGGACGGGGAGAACCGAGAGCAAGAATTGCTGGTCGTGAGAGGGATTGGAGTCCCTACTTTGGTTTCTTTACTTCAAAACATTCTGGACGAATCGAGCTCTCACTCCGAGGCAACCCAGGTACGCTACCCTAAGCAGGAAACGAGTTTGCTCATTGCCTTATGTTCCTAAACCTTTCCTCTCCTTTGCTCAGCTTGTTGACCTTGTTGCAAGCGAGAGGTTGAAACTCTACGAAGACTTCCCCAGGAACGAGCTCAAGGCCTTTCTAACAAGGGCGCGTACTAGCTTTACAAATCTGGCGCAGAGCATGGCGGATCACCGGAAACCTGGTGAAGAGCTGTACAAGGGCGAGATCTTCCAGGACTTGGGATGACCAGATGATGCCGCTCATTTCGTTTAAACCTTCAACCCTGCGTAGACCCATCTACGTATTAGTGATTCACTTATCTACGAACCGATGTGGCTCCGTTCATGGATGTCAGTTTGGACCTCTCCTCATGCAGAAGCATCCAGCACCTCTTGAGGTCCCGTAGCAGCTCCTGCCCCTGCACGGATTGAAAGCGGAGCCCGAGTTCCGTGAACTCGCGGCAGGCAGCGTCGCACACCTAGTTTATGGAGAAATGGATCTGATCAGATAGTGGGTTTCGTTACAGCAGCGTTTGATGATGACAGCTTACGTTCAACATGGCTTTCCTGCAAAGCAACCGATGTTGCCAAGCCTTAACGGCAGCACCGACATAAGTACGGAAATAAATGATAGGCCTGCCCCTCACGCGCGCTTCTGCAACTTCCTCTTCTGTGTGAACAACGTGAAGGAACAATGCTCGCATACGCTCGGGCAGGTCCTGCAGAAGCCTCATTCCTGCCACCGGATCGTATTGTCCCGTGTCACCAATGAAAACGAACTTTACTCCTGGGTCTACCTGTCGAGAAAGGTTAATAATATTCTCATATTTTGTATGTCCCGTCCTAGGCAGAAACAGCCAGTCTATGATACAACCATACAATCGCTCACCGAGTCCCCAGTCGTGAAGGCCGTTCAATTCTCCACATCGCCTGTAGCCAACGGCGACTCGATGGTCCTCGTTCAACCCTAGGATAGGTTCGAGTTCCTTCGGTCTAGCGGTTGCTACGGAAACCCTGAGAGGGGAATATTCTGAATCACAGCTCCTTGCCAACTCCAGCCCAAACTGGTATGCCCCTGGATAAGCCACGCCATGGTAAAACCGCTGATCAATACCTCCGCTGATAGGAAGCCAGAGAAAGTTCTGCCCTCCAGAGCAGCAGATCGTGTCGTCAATATCTGAGATTACTTTGATCACGTCTTTTCCATTCGAGTCCGTTTCATTTCCGGCCATCCACTCCTCGAGGATACGATCTTTTACGTAGTGCTTTCTCCATCGACCCGTATCCATTGGAGATCTCCCACTCATCCTCCTCCCATCATTTCCTACTCGAAGGATCAGTCCCACAATGTAAAATTCTCACGTGTGAAGCCACCTTATAACAACCCCCTTGAGGAGTTTGCCGTTGAAAACAGACTAGCCACAATGACTCAAGACCAGGACGCTTGGTTACATCAAGTCTCTCTTAGTCCCTACCTCATCCAACAGAATTGTACTCCTTCCCCATTCTCAAACAGGGAAAACGTTTCCCCCACTCCGTCTCAAGATCCGGTAAAAAGAGCAACTGCTTACGATAAGAGGAGTTCCATTCAGCGGCACACCGTTCTGAGGAGGCTGGCTCCGAAGCCGATGTGGGGATGTCTCGAATATAAGCGATGCTTTCAGAAGCAAACTACGGCGTGGTACAGCTCGCTTGGCGAGTCACGCCAAGCATATAGAGGCGAAGTCTGGACACCGTTTCCCCTCGAGCCTAGCGTGCTACCCCAATACGCTACCTCCTCAACCTGCATTTTGGTTTGCGGGTCTTTCGAGTGCTTTGCGCGAACATTCGATTCATGTGCGTCACGTGAAGTGAAGCCTCACGGACGGAACTCTGGTGAAGGAAACTGGTCAACTGCTGCTGCTGGAAAAGTTTGAGCAGGCGGGACTATTTCTTGTTCAGGCCCTTTGATTTCCAACATGGGGAGGGTTTGTGACGACCTTCGGATAACAAACTGTCACCAGCTTTGGGTTGTAATAGATGCCTTGGAGAGAGAGGAGGGGGAGGACGAGTACGGAAACGCGTGATCCGTTGACTTGTGCGGTTTCTCTTTTATACAAAAGCGCTCCATAGTGTCGTCAACTCTCCCGTACTCGTCAGGGCAGGAGAGCTGGCCCGAAGGCTCTTGACTGGCCAACGAGAATCGATGCCTGCTCCATTCACAGACCGATAAACTCTCTACTACTACTAGCTATAGTGACAGAAACAAAGCAGAGGTCGTTCAAAAACTTGAGCATTCTTTCGATCATCAACTAGAACTTTACCGGGAATAAGAATTTCACCTTCGGCATCCCAAGGAGGTTCTAGGGTATCTGCAGGTATCCTTCAGATGCCTTTGTTCTCCACAGCCCTCGAACAACCGTTGAAAACTCCTTTTGCAAAGGCCGTGCGGCTTACACCATCGACTGTGGCATGTTTAGAACCATTTAGAATATATCGAGCATTTTAGGACTAGAATCAATTTTTTAACTTCTTGAAACAAAATAATAAGGATACTTGATCTAAATAAAGATCATAGTTCTATATTAGGGATTCTTACGAGGAGCGACAGTTCCGCGGTCGTTCGTCCTTGCAAAGGGGAAAGAGGACAGGGACTACTTGAAGGCGAAGAGGCCTTTCAGGCTAGAGCAGGGTTAGTCAGGAGTGAGTCGCGGGCTCTGTTAAGCTCTGATGAAATCGACTTTGTTCTCGGTCGTTTGAGTTTGTGGGTTGACTCTTGTTTGGGGGGTTTTGGGGCGAGCAAGATCGAGCTTTTTTGGGAGATCGAAAAGAGCTCTGCAAAGTTCTTTTTCGGCTTTTGTGTGGATTTTAAGAGGGACCTGTGGTGCCTCGTACGCCGCCCTTTTTGTATTAGGCCGCGATGATTAAAGGTATTATTATCGCCTCATACAAGAGCGGTGGGGTATTGTTTCAGAGGTACTACGGGAGGGACCTGAGCACGGTGAGCGCGCAGGCTCGCTTTTTGCAGAAAGTTCGCGACACGACGGCTATCGAATGGCCCGCTCTCATACAGGAGAGCCCTGAGGAGGTTTGGTTTGCTTCGTCAAAGGTTTTCCCAGGAGGGCTTCTGTCGTCTAAACACCCTTTTGTCGTCGGTTAATTTGCCAGTGCGCGTACGCTGATGGAATGCACATAACCTACAAGTTAATGGGAGATGTTGTTGTTACTGTGGTGGGGGTAGATGAGCACGACCAGATGCTGCTTCTCGAATTCTGCAGGGCATTTGAAGCCGCCGTCAAGAAAGTCCTGAAAATCAAACCCAACGCTGATGTTTCAATGGAATTGAGGATCTTGCAGAGCTACTCAAAGGTGTCCATGATCGTAGAGGAGATGATTATCGATGGAGACATAGACCATCTGGACGCGAACATGATCGCGGCGGTAATCAAAATGTAAGACAAATGCACCACGCTAGTGGGTTTCGCGTGAGAAAGAGCTCAGCTCAGAAACTACGTTCACGTTGCGTCTGGGACACTTCGGATATTGGGGTTTGAGTCCAAGGATCTCGTACAAGATACTTCTTTAGCAGAAGATTAAATTGTGTACTATAGTAATACAATCTTCGCGGGTTTCCGGTTGGACATCCGTTCCCTCCTCAACAGCTCGAGTTATTAAAATCACGATCCCAGCCACCCCCGCAGGTCCAGTCCGGTCCAGCGCCAACGCTCGAATTTGAGGACTGTACAGATCCATCAGGCGACGTCGCGGAGTACGCTCACACGCACACCAAGAGTCTCTTACAAGTTGATCTTTGCACTGATATGCCTAGTGGTCAAGGATGTGGAGGTTTCCAGTGATCACCTTGTTCTCCAAAACCGCACCCTTCGGGATCATGATCTTGCTCCCAGGATTAGCGACTATGATCACAGTACCCTTCAGCGATACCGATGACCCGAATGCAACGTCTCCGGACACCGTCAAGTGATCTAGCTCGAGCACATCCGGGGTGCTTCCGAACCTTTCCAAATAGCTGCCAACCTGTGTAAAGCAGAGGAACAGCAGTGAGATTACGGCTCCGCATCCATGTGAGCCGAGCTTTGCCTTTCAATCTTACCTTCTTGAACTCGGGACCGAGCTTGATAACAGGTACAGACGCAAACTGTCTGGCAGGGTTGGTCACCAAGGAGCCAGACTTCATTGTGTACAGGTTGGACTGAACCAGGAGTAGATCAGACGTTGTCTTCACTGGAAGGAAGCGAGACCGCGGGACGTTCACACCAATAGGGTTCTCGAAGAAGCTCATCGCGGCCCCAATAGCAGTTTCCAGCTGCAGCACCTTCTTGCCACCTACGGTTTTCGGGTTTGGGATAATGTCCAACTCCAGACTTTCGAATCGGTTCTTCAAAGACTTGAGATTGACCCAAATGTTGTTGGTATTGAACACCTTGAACTTCTTCACGGACTTGAACTCATCTAGGTATTTGGACGGAACCTGAGCCACTTCAAGAAGCTTGACCTTTCCATCATAGGAAATAAGCGTGCCTCCCTTGATATCAGCCCGAGTCTTGTCAGTCAGCTCCATGCAGTAGTCAACCTTCTCCTGGATCAAGAGACTCAAGATATTGGCATCAACCGTGGCGCCCAAATTGTCCACGTTGGAAACGAAGACGTACTCCTTGCCCTGGGCAATGAGTGTGTCAATCAAGCCCGAGTTCATTAAGGCTGCGAAAACATCTCCATGGCCTGGAGGATACCTGTGCATACCCAAGTTCATCAACCACGTTAGACATAATTCGACTAACAAAAAGCATCATGAGAGGCACCTTGTCATGCTCGCCTACCAGTCCCCAGAGTTGTAAGCAGTGTCAGGGTTTGCACACGGCTCAAAAGTATCCTTCAAAATTCTCGGATATCTGCTCTGCTGGAAAGTTGAAATGGATACGTTGGTGTCGGTGTACTTCTCAATAATCTTTGCCGTGTCCTCATCAGTTGAGAATGAGTTCATGAGGAGCAGAGGAACATTCGCCTTCGGGTACTTGTTGTTCAAAGTCTCAATCTGCTGTACTGTCAGATCAAGGAAGGTCGTGTCTCCGCGAACTTCGATAACGCTCTTCGGCCCCGTGCATCCCATAGAGGTTCCCAGACCACCATTCAGTTTCAGAACAGCAAGCTTGGACAGTACGCCAACAGCGTCCTCCCCGACTTCCGGCAGCTCAGAGTATGGTCTGAGAATGCTTGTATCAGGCTGCTTGATCAAATTCCAGTCGATCTCGGTCTTCGAGCTCCTCTCTTTCATGTACCTTCCATACAGCTTCAGGAATCCGGAAAGCTCACTTTCAGTCATTCTCGCATTCGGATCCACGTGCATAATAAGCTTGTCAAGCTTCTGCGAGCTCTGCTTCTCCATCGACATATCAGTGACGTGGGTGAAATCCAGCAGCGATTGCGTTTTCGTGTCTCCAAGACCCGTCATCCTTTCCTCTCCAAAGAAATACCGGAAAACTCTCACTAGTCACAAGGTATACACAATCTACGGCAACACAAAAATCCAAACCACGTTCATTCACACTCTTCCCAACCAGCCCACGCTCCCAAACTGCTCCCCCTCGACGATCGTATAGTCTGTTATATAGGCCCCAGCTCCTCCCTCATCAGCAAGGAGTAACAATCAGACATTTTCTTTGGTCCAAAAAATCTCCACTCCGAACAACCCCTCCTAAGAACACCCCATTAAATTTTCAATAGCTACAAATCACAAATAAAATAAGCCTTATTGAAAAACCTATCTACTTGCAAATACCCCCCTTCCAACCTCATCGTTGATTAAAAGGTTCTTGTAATCGTACCAAAATTAAGGCCCAACAAGATGAATTTTGATCTTGAGGGGGGTTCCATATTCCCAGAGCGTAAAACAGTATACAGCGAAAAAACAATGGCCTTTTGAGTAATCCCTGCAAATGAAGCATTAACAAACAGGGGTTCTCCTGTGACGCAGAAAGTCAGTTGGAGAATGATAATTCATTTGACCCCCCCTTATGATCTGCTCGCATGCAGAGGCTGTTCCCGTTCGATGCCTGGATAAATATATATTAATCAAGAGGTCGGAGGCGACCACCATCAAGTCGGGCAGCCTGGAGCCAGTCCAATACCACCCCTCCCCCTCGGGTGTAATTGGTGTGAAAAAGGAATCTTCACGGTCGGCTTTGATTTCCAATTGTTTTGTTAAGTATCGAGGAAATCCTGCGGCTCGGCTTCTTTCTTTTATCCAGTTATCGTCCACAGAACATAAATATTACTTTATTATGACAAATTTTCAATAGTAGTCGATAGGGAAAATCAACTAAAATATCCTTAAATGTGGAATTTTTTTCCAAGTTCTTTAAATAGGTTGACATCTTTAGACTGGATTCTGATGGAGGTTGGAATAATCTAAAGGAAAATTGCAATAGTTCCTAAAACTTGACCGATTAAGCAAAACTACCCAGATTGAGAATTTTGGTAGAGGATGAGTTCTTGAAATAGGTTCACCGGTGGGTGGCCTGCCCCGACAGCCTCTTTGGAGACGACATGGTTTGTACTGTGCGTCCTGAGCAGTGGTTGCTCCCCTACTAGCAGCAAGTACTCCCAAGCAATAAGTGATAAATCAAGGAGCCTGGTGAGAGCGGGAGCACAACATCATCAACACGCCGGCTTTTTCTAGAATTGTACGCAAGGTGCTGACTCGAATGGATTTGGTGGCAGTCGCGGAACGCACTTGTCAAAGCTCTGTCACAGTGAGGGAGAGACGCTCCTCTAAACTTGATATGATTGAAAGCTGGCTCACAAATTCTCAAGTGTAGGGACCGCGTGCGCAGGGTGAAGCCGCATCAGTAGGAAGAATTTCGAGCTGGGCCGGAGCTTTAGGAGTCTATCAAGTCGATTCGTAGTAAGCCTTCTGCTTTTCTGTATGCTGATGTATCCCACAGATTAGCTGCCCCTGAGCAGACAATCATGGAATACATCTGCTAGCGGTTTATTTGTTCTTAGTCTTTCCTGTTCTGCCTATGCTGATGATCGAGGAGCACCACATAGTGCGAACCAGGAAACTGCGACGCGGTCCAGCTGAGCCAAGTCGAGGCGCACCTCAATTCTCAGAGATGCTCAGGTACAGGATCATTGCGGCGATCACCCGCGATAGCAGAGGGATTGGAAAGGATGGGGTTATGCCATGGCCCAAACTGGGCGCGGATATGAAGCATTTTCGGGAGCTCACAGTGGGCGGCGTTGTTATCGTTGGCCGCGTTACCTTCGAGAAGATTGGTGTCTTGGAGAACAGGCTCAACGTGGTTCTTTGCAGATCACGAAATGAATACCGAGGGGAGAATCTGATCGGCGCTCGTTCACTGGAACAAGCCGAGATGTTGATCGGGTCTAGAGGTACGCATATGTGTTGAGTAAACATCAGAAACGGAAACTAATACTCACTACAACGTGACTCGCGTCTTCGCGCTGTCCGCCAATATTTGCATCTCGTTGAAGACGCGCTAAACGTGATTGCCACTTTCCACACCTTGACGCCCGCCAGGATTTCAAGTAGCGAACATTATCGGGGGTCAATCAGTCTACAAGACGGCCTTTGAAGTTCCAAGATATAGTCAAAGACTGCACCTCACGGAAATAGAAAACTCGTACGAATGCGACAGGTTCTTCCCGGCGTTTCACGATCACCAAAAGGTTCGACACCTCCCGAGAGCTGTCCAATCATCACTTACTCAAATATTTTGACTAGTGTTCGACATATGTCTCCTAAAACTACTATTATTCAGATATTTGAGTCCGTACAGCATGAAGAAAACGGAATAAGATTCACATTTTCGGAATGGGAGGCTCGGTAGTTGCAGAAGGTGACAGTTATTTGGCAAGTTTGGCCAGCTTCTAGAAGCAAATATTCTTTGTATTTTTTAAATTGTGCGTTTGAGGGTAGAGGTTAGTATTTAACTAGAAGCTTAAGTGTCACTGCCCGGGTCTTGGGGTGTGGATACATAAGTACTGGTTCGTCGACGATCGAGCGAAGAGGGAGGAGGTATAGGCAGGTTCTTGGGTAGGTCTTGGAGGTGTATGTGACTTCTGTCTGGTTTAAAATAGATACGTAACTTCAGTACAGAAGTTTCTTGAAGTATACTTATTGTTGAGGTTTGTCTTGCTATGACGGAGGAAGTTCATTCTGAGACGAGGATGCCCGAGGAGATGGAAGGTGCCATCCCTATGGACGAGGAAGACGTGGTTTTGGACGAGCAAAACTGCGAAGTTATTGAGCTGAACGAAGGTGACGGTGTAAATGATCACGATGATATGGACGAGGATGATGGGGAGGACGGTGAGGGGAGCCTTGACGAGCAGATTGATGACGATGTGGAGCCAGAAGCTGATGATACCATGATAGATCTGGAAGGGCACACTGAGTCCGTGTTCTGCGTAGTCTCATCACCCTCTGACAATAACGTCGTGGCTAGTGGTGGAGGCGATGACCGCGCGATTATTCACAACCTGAGGAACAACGAGGTGCAGGCCCAGATTCAGGACTTTGGGGACTCGGTCAGCGCCATTGCATTCAACCAGGATGGAAAGCTGGTCGCGTTTGGAGGCATGAATGGAAGGATAGTGGTCGTTGATGTGGCCACCGGGAAGCCAGTTTACGAGCCAGAAGGGCCCGCAGCTTCCGTTGAATGGCTAGACTTTCACAGCCGCGGCAATTGGCTCATAGGAGGAAGCGCGGATGCTTTTGTGTACATGTGGAACGAGAAAGGAGAGAACGCTATGATATATTCGGGGCACGCGACGATCGTGTCTTGTGGTGGCTTCAGCCCAGACGGCCGCAGCATTGTCACGGGCTCGGAGGATGGCACGGTTCGCATTTGGAATCCGAAGACCGGGGAATGTGTTGCCACCAGCGCACCAGCCAATTCAGAAAAGCCCGGCGTTTTATGCATGGATATGATGGACAACATCGCTATCGTGGGCTACGAGGATGGGTCTGTTCGACTGGTCAATCTGTCGGATGCCGCCTTCATTGCTTCACTTCCCAGCCACGCTGGGAGCGTTGAGTGCGTCAAGTTTGGGGCACCGGGTCTAGTGCCAAAGATATGCGCATCTACTGGGATGGATGGCGTGTTAAGGATCTGGGACATGGACCTGTCGAGAGAGCGCACATCTCTGGTACATGGTGCAGGAGTGGTTGCTTGCAGTTGGCACCAGCAGAAACCCGAGCTTATTATCACTGCCAGTGTGGACAGAAAGGTTCACGTCTGGGACGCGAGGAAGGGGGAGCACGTCGCTGTTTTTATGGGAAATCGGAACACGATTCTGTCCATGGACATTGGCCTCACGGGAGAATATGTCGTGACAGGCAGCGATGATCACCATGTGAGAGTATTCAATCTGTACCAGGCCTAATCGCTTTCTGGCCGTACTCGGGAATCGCGTTCTTAGCAACTCGGCGGGTCCGGACAAAAGCGAGACTCGTCTATCGGATGGGAATCAGCGTGATGGTTTTTTAGCGTTCAATGTACAAAATTGTGTACTTAACATCGTTATCTTAATGTACAGTAGCAGCGATTTCAACTCACTTAATAAACTCTTGTAGTGCCCGATGGGGTCCCAAACTTTCCAAAAATGTATCGCCCAGGCAGAAGAGAAAAAAAGTCAATCGCTAAAAGGGCGTCGCGGTTGCTTGGTTGATCAATGGTGATACCCAAAGTCGCTACTCGCCCATGCCACGTCCCGCGAGAAAGCCAGTGGTCCACGCTCCTTGAAGGTTGAACCCTCCAGTAATGCCATCGTAGTCACAGATTTCTCCAGCAAAAAACAAGCCGGGAACAATCTTGCTTTGCATTGTACGCATGTCAATTTCCTTTAAAGGTATGCCACCGCTCGTAACGAACTCTTCCTTGAACGCGCCTTTTCCTTCTACCGAAAATCTACACTCGTGAACTTCTTTCGCGAGCTTTCGCATTCCGTCGTTCTTGAGTTCCGCCCACGGACATTTCTCGTTCACTTCCGCCCTTCGGAGAAGCAACCTCCACAACCTAGCAGGAATGGCGCGGTACGGTGAAGCGCTCCCAACCAACCGCTTCTGACCTCTTTGTCTTCGAAGGTCTTCAAACAGATCCAGAGTCTTCGCTTTACTCGTTTCCGGATACCAATCTATGTTCAGCCCCACCTGGTATCCGAGCTCCTTCAAGATTCTTGCCCCGAACGCGCTCAGTCGAAGTATCGCGGGACCTGAGAAGCCCCAGTGCGTAATGAGAGTCGGGCCTCTCTGCAGAAGTCCAGAATCTTGCCTCCGACGTCCAGTCCCTTTCGGTAAAACCAAATTCACCACCGTGTTCCCGACACTGACGCCTGCGAGCTCGTGAAGTTCTTTATCCTTAATCTTGAAAGTGAACAGGCTCGGAATGGGGGAAATAATGCTATGTCCCAACTGCTCCGCCCAGCGATAGCCCAGTTTGGAGGATCCAGTCGCAATGAGGACCTTGTCACAGTTCTCTGTAACCGGCGTTCCAGCTGCGCTTTTGAACACCACGCTGAATGGATTCTTGCCATTCCCAGTGGAGATATCTGTTACTTTCGTTGATGCCGTCATCTGGACCCCGGATTCTCTGGCTGCTCGAACCAGAGCGTCCACGATCGTTGAGGAATCATCAGTAACTGGAAACATTCTTCCATCTTCTTCAGTCTTCAACTCGACGCCGCGGTTCTTGAACCATTCCACAGTATCGGCAGCATCAAATCCAGAAAAGGGTCCCCTCAGCTCCCTCCTGCCTCTTGGATATCCTCCTGACAGTGTCTCATGATTGAATGCAGCATGAGTCGTATTGCACCTTCCTCCACCGCTAATCCTTACCTTGTCCAAAAACTCCTTTCCGCCCTCCACGATTTTCACCCTCGCCTTCCCCCGCGCGGCACATTCTATCGCCGCGAAGAAACCAGCGGCCCCTCCACCCACGACGATCACCTTGTTCTCCGCAGAAATTCGGGATCTTATCCTCTTCGGATCCCAAACATTCAGTACAAAGGATACCATCATCTGCTAACCCATGCCTAGTGAACACCCAAGAGCGGCCACCGTTCCGACTTTCTGCCCCATCCCCACTTCTGCCCCATCCCCACTTCTGCCTCATCCCCATAGACGTCGTTCAGCTGGGGTTTCTTCTGATTTAGGACCTGCGCCCGATAGAATACTGGGTCTGATTTCCATAATATTTAGAGCATTTTCTGCTGATTATGAAAATACTGGACCTGAACTAAAAAATAAACGTTCTAAAAACACTGGCTCGTTCTTTATCTGTGCGATATTCAATCAACAAAAACGCTATTGATTAGATCGCAATCATTCACATAGCTTTGGTTTGAGTGCTCAAACAAGTTCACGACAGAGGCTATCCAATATGAGCTAGCCAGGCGTGGAACGCGCATGGGGGTCAAGACTCAATTCTAACTTCTGCAGAGACAAGACTCCACGAGTATCGCAGGCTTGTATACCCTGACGAAATGGAAAGAAGGTCTCTGCTGGAATCTGGTTAGAAGCACGAACTTCCAGTTGCATCAATTCTTTTTTTTCCCGGATCGCCAGCTTTGGAGAGCAGCTCTGGGGCTTGCCACGCTGTTGGTGCTTGGTTGAATGCCTGGGAATGGTAGGAGAACCCAGCATCGATGTGGTGGCATGAGGCCTGCTCATGGAGTTGAGAGTAGCTACCGCTGTGGTTCGGGAATATTCCATAAGAGAACCCCCGGGTCACAAGCTCTGACTGAGATGATAGTGTGTACGAACGCATGGCTGTTTCTGGTTGTAACCTGCCATGGTTCTTGCGTAGATACATCTGAAATGGTCATGAGTGATTCCCTGGTTGCCAAGGATCCCGGAACCGGACTTCACCTATAGCTCAGGTAGTGCAGGTAATTGATTGAACGAAAGTATTTTGATTGATAACAATCCAGCCTTGTACGAACAATCATGTTCGTACAGGGTCCTGGGAACTACTATTGAGTACAATGCACTCGATCCTTTCTGTTTGCTGGTACTTATTTTGCACTATCTCCGTTGACTTGTGATCGGCAGACATCCCAACCCCATCCCCGGGGGCGTATCTTTCGACTTAGTAAAAAACTTTTCTAAAACTAGCTCAATTAGTCTAAATCAGGAATGATCTGAGCGGCAGTCCATTTGACATACTCGGCCTATAAACTCTATGTAAATATCTATGTTATTCAATATCGGAACGCATGTTGGCGTGCTTCAGTGGTCGAGCCTTTCCGGGGATTTTTACGGAAACGGTGATGAAATTGTTGGAGAATGTGATTCGGGCTTTCCCATCTATTTTGTTCCGCCATACGTTAAAATCGGTATTCATGAGTTTTGAAAAGTTAACTACACCCACCCACCCACCCCATAAGAAAAAACACTTAGGACCAAAAAACGAATTTCCAAAAAATTGCAACGATCGAGCCAGGCTCAGAGACTTACGACAAATCCTAGTCACAATTTTGAAAAAAACCAAAAAAACCATCCCCACGACGAATAACAACAAGAAATGCCTCTCATTCAAAGAACATCCTCCCACCCCCTAAACACTAAACCTCCCAAAGTCAAAAAGCGTCTATTCAAGGGGTATCCCAAGCACCAACAGAAATCTACGCCTTTTCGTAACCCCGATTCTAAAGTGAAAAGGCAATGAAGCTATCCCCCCCCCCAAAAAAACACGAGATAAATCCTAGAAGACAGCCTGTCGTACTTCATTTTTTCATTTGTGTATTAAATCTATATGGTTCCCTATCTCCGATTTTTTTTGATCAGCCTTTTCCTCTTCAAACCATATCGATGCTAAACAGAGGAGGGGGTCTTGCTTAGGGGTCTTTCCTTATTGGGCGAAACGGTTTACAAAGAGATTTCGTGACCCTTTTTTTGAGTAGGACTTTAAACGGTTTCTTAAAATTTGAGAGGGAGTTTGGAGAGGGTGAGAAGTGAAGGAGAAGGGGGAGGGGGGATTGGGGAGAGAGAGAGAGAGAGAGAGAGAGAGAGAGAGAGAGAGAGAGAGAGAGAGAGAGAGAGAGAGAGAGAAGTGGTTCGTTGAAATCGAATTTTTTTGGTGGGGGTTCGTTTGGATTGAGGTGGTAAAAAGAACAAAAATTACTGGTATTGAAAAGGTCTGAGTGGATTGGGGCTGGTGGGCCATGGGATTACAGAGTTGAGATCTTTGGAAAGGCGGTTTTTGGGTGGGGGTTGTGTTGGTATGTGAGACTGTTTGTTTGTTTTGGTTTTAGGTTTTTTGCGGGGAGGAGCGGGTGGGGGTGGGGGTGGCTGGTTAGGGTTTTGGGTGATTGTGGATTGGATGGTTTTTGTCTGGGTTTGTTTGGGAGGGAGTAAGTTGTAGGTTTGGGGTTTGCAGGTTTGGGGGTAGGTAGATACAAAATAGAAGAAGTAAGGAGGACGATTTAACGAAGAACAGGACGGCGTCTTTTTATTTTCAAAAGGGGGACTGTTTCGGGGGAAGAGGTATGTCCGCGGGTGGCGAGGTGAGGTGGTGTTTTTCTTTTTTCTCTCTGCTTGCGATTGCTCACGGCGGATTTGGCTGGCTTGCCGTTCCATCGTTTAGTTAGGCGGGATGTTCTATCCTCTATTCGCCACTTTCGCTGATTTCTGGTTTTGGTTCTTTTTTCGCTCCCCCCTTTTTTTTTCTTGGAAGAACGGAATGGCTGGTTCAACTGCAATTGTAGCTGCTTCAGCATCCAAGTACCCTGAGCTGAGTGGTGTACGGGATGGACTCCTCAATCAACGCCTGGCTGAGCTCAACCGTAAGGGTGAGAGTATTTCAGTTATGGTGGTGGGTGATTGCGGGCTTGGGAAGTCCACGCTTCTCTCCAACCTGTTCGCAAAGCGCACATCCTACGAGCATAAAATGGAACCAACTAAGCGCGGAATCAGGGACTCTGTGGAGACTTTGGAAATTGAAGGGGTTCCTTTCAAAGTGAGGTTGATAGACACACCGGGATACGGTGACTATCCCAACCTGAACAAACATTTCAAGTCGATCACCAAATACCTGGACCAAGAAATGGTTGAAATGTACAAAAGAGAAAAATCCCCCACTGTACTTTCTGCCTTCAGCTGGGTCATCGAGGGTATCGACGTTCTCCTCTATTTCATATCTCCCCATCGATTGAAGCAGGTGAGTCCAACCTCGTGCCTTCTAAAACCGAGCACGGTTTTGCATGATTCCTACTGTGCTAGCCTTCTAATATGCCCGAAATTCGCCGTAGGTCGATATCGATCTTCTAAAGAAGCTCTCCGGCAAGGTGACAATCATTCCGGTCCTCGCAAAAGCTGATACCATGACTCCGAAGGAGTGTCAGGACTTCAAGAGAGCGGTAATGGACGCAATCGATAGGGAGTCCATTAAAATATTCCACGAGCCCTTTGCTGTGATCTCCTCGGAGAACAGCCATGACAGTACTAGTATGCCCTTGCTCCGTCGCCAGTGTGGAATTCTTTCGCCTTTCTGATCCTGGGCAAACGCTAATGCTGTCTTGATTTTCTTCTCAATGCTACAGCTTCTCGGTCTTCCGGAAGAACCTACCCCTGGGGAACTGCTGAATCTGAGAACGAAGAGTTTTCGGACCTGCCAGCACTTCGCCGATGCCTAGTGTACGATGGACTCACGGGCTTGCACTCAGAGAAGGTGAAGATTTACGAGGAGTACCGAAAAAAGCAATTGAGAGGCCTTCGACCCTTACGCAGAATGCTCAGGCTTGCCGTGAGGACAGCGATTCAGGTCGGAGTAGTTGCACTCATCTTCCCATATGCCAAGGAGGCTTTTGTTGAGTGGCGGGACAATGAGGAAGAGGAGAGGAACACAAAGCAGAATGATAGATACAGGAGGTCGAGGTGGAATAGCTAGTGAACACGGAGGTGGATTGAGAAAGAAACAAGCCAGCTTATCCGCATCAGGTGGCTGGCGTTTCTCGGTTTTTTGGGTCTTGAATTTGACTTGCTTTTTGGTCTTGCGCTTTCCGGATGACATGTTCTCCTTACGGGGCGTGGTTACATCGATGGGCGCATGGGTATTCTGCTTTGTGTGATTTTCTAGTACACAAGAAGTTAAAACCAAAAAGATTTGCTAGAGCTAGAGAAGGATAGAATTTGGTCTCCCTCCGGTTCAAGCTGCGACAAGGTCGAATACTGCCTCGACGCATCTCCACTTGTTCGGTAAATAGTACTTCTCGTGCACGAGTGGGAACGGCGTGTCGAATCCGCAGATGCGTCGAACTGGGGCTTCCAGGTTATAGAAGCAGTGCTCCTGAAGATCATACCAACGATTTAGGTTGTTAGGTGGTCACGGAAACGAAACCTGTCAAACGGCATTCTCGTACCTGAATTGTGGCGGCTACTTCAGCACCGAATCCATTAGTTATCGGTGCCTCATGGCTTACGATGGCTTTTCCAGTTCGCTTCACTGATTCCACGACAGTTTCAGCGTCCCAAGGTAACAGGGAAACCAAATCGATAACTTCGCAGGAAACCCCTTTTGCCTCAGCGAGTTGAGCTGTCTCCATCAGGACGTTGACCTGTGCTCCCCAGCCGATCAGAGTTACATCCTTTCCCGGTCGTACAACCTCTGCTGTTTCCAGGGGGATCTGTGAAGTCATCAAATCGCTCGTAGAGTAAGTCTTCTTGTTGGACGACACTGTAGGTTTTAGAAAGGACTGTATTACCGTGTAGTCCTCAACTGGAACTTCTGCGACCACCGAGCGATAGAGTATCTTCGGTTCGAAAAATATGACTGGGTTGGGGTCCCGTATTGAGGACAGCAGGAGGCCCTTGGCCCGAATTGGATCACGCGGCATTACAACCTTCAGCCCAGGGGTATGACAGAAGTAGGCCTCTGGGGATTGAGAATGATAGTGTCCGCCGTGGCCTACTGCTCCGCACGGAGCTCGTATTGTCAATCCTCCGACGTTGAACATTCCGCCTGATCGATATCGGTATTTGGCAGCCTCGTTCACAATCTGGTCGAAGGCGGGGTAAATATAGTCCGCAAACTGAATCTCTGCGACTGCTGTACAGTTCATAGCTGCGTATCCAATAGCAAAACCAACAATTCCTTGCTCCGAAAGTGGAGTATTGAACACTCGGTTGCGACCGAACTGCTCTCGGAGCTCTGACGTACACCTACTCGTTCGCGCGCATGGCAGGGTCAGTAGGTGCGCACGACTGCAGGAAATTGGCTTGCTCAATGACAGGCATAGAGCTCACCTGAACACTCCACCGAATGCAACGTCCTCTCCGAATACGATTGACGAGTCATCCTTCTTCAAAGTAATTCTAAGAGCATCGTTGACGGCCGCGCACAAGTTCATACGCTTCGTTGCCGTAACGGCCTCCGGCACGGAGCTCAGTTTTCTGAGAAATTGCAAGCTCTTCCCCATCGTCACGCATTATACAATATTTCTCGCGAGCTCGTCCTCTGCGAGCATACCGTCGTCTCTTCTTTCCCAGCATATTGTTATCCCAATCAAGACAACTGCCAACGTATGTAATGCGGAACCGGGTTGGCCTCCAACCGACTATGGCATGGAAGCATCGGATTTTCAGATTTCGGTGCTCAACTAGTGCGAACTGCGGTGCAATACGGACGGTGAAGCTTCTTTGAGTTCTCAGCTAAGCTATTCATGTTGGAGCCTTGCGCTTCGCGCAGAGGACCTGCGGTTCGACCCTCCAGTCATTGGGCAAACTACTTCACCATGGAAGAACTCATTTTTCCACGTGTTTTCCAACAACGTCCTCGTGAGGAATGTAAACATTCCGAACTGGAAGGCGACTTGCACAAGTACTAGGGGTAGGGGCTGACTACCTAGTCGACAAACTGAAATCTTCAATTCAGTTGGGATCTGTTCCGACGTAGACTCGGAAAAGACATGCCATGTCATGTCAACTTCAACGAGACAAATCTCTACTCAAGCCGGGAAAAAAAAGCATATACTGACAGGTGTTATTCTTCAATTAGCTAATTTTACACGGAAAATAACTAGTACATACTAAGTACCGAAATAATTCCCCAATATTTAAATATCGTGATACTTGGAAATCTCATCGGACACGCGTAAGCTTTTATTAGTTTAACGGAGCACGAGAGAATTTCAAGTCTAAATTTTTGGATTCTTATCAGTTGCTGCATCTAGTACATCCTACTAAGCGGTAAATAATTATCCAATATTTAAATACACAAATACTAGGAAATTTTTGAGGACACGCGTAGTTGTTTTATTAGTTTATAAGAACGGGTAGAATTTCAATTCTAATTTTTTGGATTCTTGGCGGAGAGGCAAGATAATCCATGTTTTTATCACAATACAAATGTTATGGTACTTTTTTTTGCTTCGACATCGCAATTGTCCTTGTTTTCCAATCAAATCAATTTGTAGGCGGATTTGTGGGTAATAAGTACACTCTGCATGCATTCGAAAGGACAAATACGCCAATGGTTGGGGAGGTCCGTTGAAATGCAAGTAGCTGATTGAATGGCCCAGAATAGTTGAATTTTGGTTCAAATGCATTTGAAAACTGGTTTTCGTGGCTGTATGTTTTCAAGAAGCCAAATTTTGGGACAGGGACATGGTTTAGAGCATGGGTGTGTTGATACTTCATTTCCAAGTATGCGTAGCTGGCTGGCATGCGACTGATGGGTTGATGCATGATACCATGATTCCTGGAGCCCAGCTTCGGACTATGATGGGTCGGTGCTCGATGAACTTCAGACATGGACGCAACCAAAGGGGAATCGTATTTCATTTTTTGCGGCGACGTGAGCCGACGTTTGGACCTCAAGAATAGAGTTCTCGAGTACGCTGTCGGCTTGACTGACAATCATAGAAGAATGTACTGTGAGGCATGTGAACAGCAAAACGCTCCCACTTGTGAGCCTATCGCGAGCACGTGGTGTTCAGCTTGTGAATTTCTTCAGCACAGGGCCGATCATTGGAGGTAGTGGTCAAGTGGAACTCATAGGGTTACATAGTGCCTAATTCACAACTTATTTGTACAGATGAGACCAGCTATGTTCCAGAAATCCTCTGTTCTCAAATCGGCACCTGCTGAGACAAGTCAATGTCATGCTGGAAAGGGGCTTAGAAGCGGGTTGCGCGACTGTTGAAGTAGTTTCCAGGAAATACTATGCTGTACAGTAATAGATAACGTACGAGATTCTCAGAATGTACCTTGTGACCATCGCACGTGGTTTGGGTGCGTGCAGTAGAACTCGTGTCCACCTCGCGACCCGAAATTGATTTGGGCTAGGTTCTCTAAGAGATGTTCGAAAATATGCCCAGGAACTCGAATACGTGACTCATAAAATTGGCAGCGACAGCGTTGTGCGGACTGTTACAATATTAAATCCAAAATTTCCGTTGTGAAAGGCTCTGCATAGCGGTGCTTTCAGTCAGGCATCAGTTAAACGCGGGTAGGATCCCAAAGCGGTGAATGGATTCATGTCATATGACGCTTGCAACTACCTCGTCGAAATAACTTTTTTACTAAATAATTGTTCGTCATCCGTACATCTACATTATCAAAATATTTAGATACAATGTACTTCTTGAAAATCAAAACTAAAACCAAAGTAAATACCCTTTCGACACAGTAATTGGTAGAACCTTCCTAGTCCAATCCGAATCGTATCTGCTCAATAAAATTAATAGATAAATTCAATACCCTAAAGCGCTCTATTCAGCCAGCATTCTGCTATTCACCTGAAGCTCACTTTTTTAATCCATAATAGCCAAGAATGAGAGAAATAGATCCGTAAACAAACATTGTGATGTCGTCGCGATGATATATATGAAATATCGCGGACCAAAATATCCTATAAAAAAATTTAATTTAAGGAGCTTCGACGGGCGGGGGGAGATCTGCCGGCTTTTGTTTTTAATATTTTTTCCCGAAAGTGGTGACAGCCGCCAGTGGCACCTCAGCGAGATTTCCCACGAACGGTACGAGCACAGGATAAATATGTTTCTGAAAAGTTTTTAGATAGATACTATGTTGTACTATTGTACTAGAAGATTCAGGCTGGTGAGTAGAGGGGTGAGTAGACGCTGTTCAGGAGCGCATTGGGGTTAGGGACGTAGAGATTGGGTTGTGGGCGAGGTTGGTTTGGCCTACGTCGACTGATCTGATCTGTTTTTGTGAGGAGAGTGGTGCACGAGTTTGTTTTTCCGGGAGGCACTTGAGCTCAGTCTCGGCTTTTCCGTTTTTATTGTTTCTTTAGCGTAAGTGTTTGGGCCGTGTGATGGAGGCGTTTGTTGGTGGTGGTGTTCTTCCCACGCATCGGCCTGGATCGAGGACTGTTGTCTCGAGAACGGGTCGAGCGAATGTGAGATTTTCTAGGGCTGTTAAAATGTGCGTTGAGGCGGACGCATCTTCGCCAGTTGCTGCGAGTGCCACGGAAGGAGTTACCGACTTGTACCAAGCTTTCTGGGACCATGCGGATGAGGTCATGAAATCAAAACTGCCCGACCTCGAGGACTATCCAATCCCTGAGGATTACCTGCACAAGGAGGAGATTACAGGAAAGGGGAAGAAAATGCAAAAAGTACGCACTAGATCGTTTGGTTATCGCACTCCGAAGTTGCGACAGATTAGGGCTGCCCATGTGCAAGGAGGACAGTCCTTGCAAGTTTTGAATTTCGTTATTTTTCCTGAACTGAAATACCGGGTGCCGTTCTTTGGGGCCGATTTGGTAAGCTTGAAAAGGGCCAGCTAGTCCCTCATGTTCTTTTCTAACTCAGTTCTATGCGATTGCCTGTGCAGGTGACGCTTCCTGGAGGTCATCTCATTGCGCTCGACATGCAACCCCTTTTCCACGACGATCAGTACAAGGAAGAGTTTTACAGTGGTTTGAAGCCCATATTCGACAAATACGCGGAGCAGCTTCCCTGGGGTGGCGACTTTCCGGAGGAAGCAAAGCAGTTCTTCTCGCCATGCTTTTTGTGGACGCGCCCTGCTGAAAATGAGAAGGTCCAGAATGAGGTATTCGATGCGTTTAAGGAATACCTTGATACCTATCTTTCCATTGTAGACGAAGCGCCGGAAATTACGGATCCGGAGGAACTAGCTCGTATCGAGAAGAGCCAGAAGGCATATCTGGCTTATCGTGCGGAGAAAGATCCCGCACGAGGAATGTTTCAGAGGTTCTATGGCCCTGAGTGGACCGAGGAGTACATTCACGGTGAGCGTTGCCCAACTCTCTGGAATCGATCATCAAGTCCTTGTCTACTTATCTGAATCACCGTGCTCTGCGACTAGGATTTCTGTTCGACCTGGAGGCAAAGATCGAAGACGGCAGCTATGTTCTTCCGCTCGAGAGAACGAACTAGCCTCCTCTCAAGGGGAGCACTGTACCATGGCAATGAAACAATCGAAGGGCAAGCACACTCCAGCTAGTTTCCGTGGTGCTTGAGGGCAGTTAGGGACTGATGAACCCATGCCTACGCAGACGGGTCCGGGAGTGTCCTCGTAGTTTTACTAAAAAGGTTTACTACTGAAGATTTCCAGAATTACTCTCACGCAAGACTGGATTGGCAAGATGCCGACGTGCAAGGCTGAGTTGACACGAATAAATGATGATGGTGATTAGTGGGAGAAACTGTCAACCTGGCGCTAGAACAAGTACGATGCTCGTGGATTCGCGCCAATGGTCCACAACAGGATGACGAAGAGCTTCATCCCCCCGACCACCTATGCCAGTCTCGTGCCCTCGAAGGGCAGCGCATTTTTGTTTTTTTTTTGGCAATTGACTCTTGAAATGAAATCGGATACAACACCAGCCAAGCCAGGGTTTTTGCGGGCGCTGCAACATAGGTGCGAGAGCCGACCCTCCGGTATTGTGGGAAACCGATGGCGATCGAAATTCATTGTACCCAAGCACGTTGGCTTGTTCCATATTAGAACTAATGGATCGTGTTCCACCAGCCAGGACATCCTCCCTTTTCGCACCCCTGAGAGAGGCGCGTCAGCATGTCTTTGTTCACAGCCACGAGCTGTCACGCAACTTTGTCCAGATGTGTCTGCATCTGGTAAGCACATCCGGGCGAAGACAGAACCGGACTCCTCCTCAACCAGGAACGCCCTTGGCGACGAAATCCCGCATCTGGATCCTTCCGTGTCGATCACCAACCTCCCAAGGGAAGCTCCTGACCAATGTACTAACCAGTACGTGATTCGGCGCATCGGGTAATCGCCAAAGCTCGGGGGGAGAATCATTGATTTTTCAATCGAAAACGACAGTATTTTTAGTTTCTTATTTCGAAGTATGTTTCTCTTCGGAGGCTACTAAATCCCCCCTTGGTGAAACACCTAATCATACTTCGTATTGGCAAACTGGAAGTAGAAAAACAGTAGTAGCTAGTAGTTACTAGTACCAACTCACCCACTTCAATTTGCAAGTGGAATTAGATTTATATCTCAAACGTTGTTCCCCCGTCGAAGTTTTAAAGCATTGTTCCCCTTGTTTTTGGAGCTTATAAATAAAACATAAGATTCATAACGCTTCTGGTCGTAAGTTAAGTAAAAATGGCGTATATCTGCGTAAATCCGTTGGATACAAAAGAAACTAAGGATTTTCTTTACGAGAGATATATTTCGAGCGAGTTAATTGGTAGATTATATATTGTTTATTTTTTAAATTTTGGTACAAGAGAAACGAAAGGGTGTGAATGAGTTCAAAAACAAGGGCTCCACGTGCATAGCCAACGTCAGGCCACCCCCTTCCCCCTCCCCCCTTGGCCCCCCCTAAATCCCAAATTCTACGAAATGCAGTCTTAACGCTACTCTTTCAAGGCATCCAAATAATGTACCGGCTACAATACAAAAAATTGAATTGTATTAATAATATCTTATATATATATATATAGCAACCTTCACCATACATTTTCGTTCACAGAGGGGGGTGGGTGACTTCATATTGTTCAACAAATTCGAACGATTTATATCCATAAAACGAGGATAGTACACATGCCTTGGACAAGCTGTCGACAAGAAAAATCGAATCAGAGTAATAATAGAGTATACAAAAAGCCCGTCCCGGGGTATTCTTCGTTGGCAGGGACCGGGGGAGGGGGGGGTGATAGTATATGGTAGTCACCCTATCGCTCGAATTATATCCATTAAACGAGAATACTACGCTTCCTTAAAAAGGACGAGCTGTCCTAATTGTTTTTCTGGATACTAAGAAACCGGTGGAAGTTATTGAAAAGTTTCTCCACCAGCGGATTTGATAGCCTTGGATTATGAGCGATTTCATATGATTTCTTGTTGTTTCAAGAGAGGGGGGGGGGTGGTGGTGGGTGGGCGAAAAAGTTTGATATCTGATGGGAAGAAAGGGGGTATGATTATTTTTAATTTGTTGTTGTTGTTGTTGTTGTTGTTGTTGTGGTAGTGGTAGTTTTTGAGATAGAAGAAGCATCTATTTGGGGTGATAGAAGAAGTATATATTTGAGGTGATCGAAGGAGGCAGCAGCCTCACAGCTTTGTTTGAGGAGGAATTTTGGAATGTGTGTTTAAAGGGAGGGTTAGGGATCTGCTGGTAATGGTGTGGAGAAAGAGGAGAAGGAGGAGGAGTGCTGTCTGTTAAGAGTTTTTGTTGTTGTTGTTGTTGGTTGTGTGTATTTTTGTGTTTGTGTGAGAGTTGGTGAGATTGAAAAAAGTTAAGAGGGTTTTTTGGGAGTTAAAAAAGTAGATGTTTGTCGGTGGAGCCTCTTAGGGTGCCTGTGGTTTGTTTGTTTTTTGCCGGGGTGGTTGTTGAGGTGTGTGCCCTTGGGTGCGGGGGTCTTGGTCCATTGGTTGCTGTTTTTGAAGACAAGAAGGATTGTAAAGAACGATTTCTAGGAGGATGTTGAGCAAAGCGGCGGATGAGTGAGAGTGTTATGGAATTTAGCAGTTGTTCTATAAAGCTGGGATGTTTGCCCGTAAGGAATTAGGAGGAGGGGCCTGGCTGGTCCTGGTTTATGTATTGTTGTGCGGAGTACAGGATGTTAGGTCACTTTTCATTGAAGGCGTCGATGGGATAAGACCAACTCTCTACCATCATGTCCTGGAAAATGTCGGGTGGGCACGGTCATACGATTATTTTATTAGGGCCAATGCAACCCTCATGACCAACATGGACCCATGCAAGGAACTTCAGAATCCACAGGTATACAAGGAAACGTTTTTGGTTTACGACAACGCGATGGAGTCTGAGGAGTGCACCGAATTCGTAAGTTTTGAAAACGGCAATTTTTGTTTCCCTCCAGAAGGGTTGGTATCGCAACCCCGAACTCAACTGAACGTTATGGAATAATTCATTTCTCTCACAGATGTTGACAGAGGCAGAGAACATTGGGGCAGCAGGGGTGTTGATGTGGTCATCCAAATTGCAGGGCAACTGGAATAGAAGCGTGACCGTAAGCACACGAGGTATATGCTCGATAATATTTTGCAACGAGCTTATCGAAACTTTTCCTACTCAGGTTTCAATTCCAGTGGCGTGGACTCAGCCACGATTTGTCCGGCAAGCACAGAGAGTAATCGAGAAACAGGGGTATGTGACTGTCGTTCTGGACAACAGGGGGGAGGAGTCGTGGAATGGTACAGGTATGTGCGGTGGACGATTCGACTTGTGTCCTGAGAACGTTCTCAAGAAGGTTTGGTCGTTGTTGGCTTATTTAATCGCTTATGATCCTTCGTTTATTGGGTTGTTTCGTAGCACTCACGAGAGTCTGGCAACCAATTTTCAGCCTCGTCCGGTATGCAATATGTACGTTGAGCAAGATATCCCTGGACCACCTGTGCGAGCCAAGTGTTCTCTGCCCCATGTCGCTAACTGTTTCACTTGTTTGTGTATTGATAGTTGCTGTGGTTTGGGCTACGGTCATGCTGCTCCTGGCGAATCTGTGCTCGTTCATGTATAGTAGAGTTCGAGAATGGTTCGCGACAAGATGGAGACTGCGTAGAATAAATCGGCTTCCATTCAAACAGTATGCTCCTGGACGAACGGAGGAGGAGGAAGCCTGTGTGATTTGCTTGGAGGACTTTCAACGAGGGGACAAGGTCAACGTGTTCCCGTGCACTCATATTTTTCATCGTAAGTATATTCGGCTGAGTTGACAGATGAGATGTACCCTTACAGAGTTGAAGTAACTTACGAACTACTTGCTTTGTTTTCTCTTACAAAGGAGATTGTATTATTACATGGTTGGTAGAAAGCCAGCTTTGTCCAGTTTGCAAGCGCGACGTATTTGGTACTACTGCGGAACTGGAATGTGCTGTTAGTGCACAGGAACAGCTCAGTGAAGAGGACGACCCAGCCGAAGCGGCAAGCGTGCCTGAGGACGATATTCCTCAAAGGGAACGACGAAGGAGACGCAGTCAATACCGCTCTGTCCAGCGGGTCGACGTGGAAGACTCGGAATCAGATGGAGCATCGGAGGGAACGCCGGAGGGAAATCGAAGGAAACGAAGAGATTATGTTACTGTAGACATCGAGGATCCTGCGGTCGAGGAGGAAGAGGTGGTGGTGACCAGCTCCGTCTCCACCTCGTGAGCTGGAGTACGAATGACGCGTACCCTTGCGGTGGTGGCCGTTCATATATTTCATGAATAAAATATGCTATAGGGCGCAAGGCTTTATTATACAAGGAGCCCGAGAAAGGGAAAGAGCTGACCTCGCCCACAACTACTGCTCGTACCAGTCTCCTTCCCAGAATTATAGCTGTCCTTTGCAAAGTCATTCTTGGATTGGTCGGTCAGAGGGGAGTAAAACTTCTGTGCACACCCTTTGTCTGCTTTGTTAACAGGAACGAATCGCTTCGGAGCGGGATAAGACGCAAGAGGATGGTACTCAGTCGTCGAAAATCTTATCTATCTCCTCATCCCAGTTCCGCTTCTGACTCGCGGGAGGTTCTGAAGTTGAAGTGGCGCCCTTGACATCCGCAGAAGACGGCTGCTCGACCACCTGTATTTCAACACCGTCACATAGCTGTCGCCCTGCGGGATTGAAATGTTTCGACAAGAACTTCAGGACCACGTTCAACACTTGGTGAGAGCGGTTTCGTGCTACCGTACTTAAGCGATCTACGTGGAAGAAATACTCGTCCCAGAACGCGCCCTCAGACAGAGCGCTTGGCACAAGCTCCGTCCTCAGCTCTCTCAAGTTCGGATCCGCATTAAGAGAACCTCGCGCATGCTTACCATCCTTCGCGTACTCAAACTTGAACTCGTTCTTCTTCGCTAGTCCTGCACCGGGAACTGCCATTAGCTTCATCCGCGAGAACTATTGTCCGTTGGAAAATACGATTTCGGATTTAAATACTCACCACTGAAGAACAGTTCGGTCCTCCGAGTTTCTGAATATATGCTGTCCGCGACAATCTTCATCATTTCATTCTCAAGTGCCATTGAATGTTCCGCCTCCGCTTCGGGCAGGTCGTTCCAAGGGGCAACATCTTCACCTTCCCACGCTAGTGTCTCTTCTTCTCCTTGAGTAAACACGACTTCTGGGACCTGGTTCGCTAGGGTTTTCGCGTTCTGCACAACAAGGACGTTTGGTGTTAGGGTTGCGAGGAGGAAGCGCCGGTGTTAACAACGAGCTCTAGGAACTATTATCTTATGACGCACTGCCAACAGGGATTGTGCGCCCTTCTCAAGAGCAGACTCGTCCACATTCATGGATTGC
Organism: Rhodosorus marinus; assembly: GCA_029953675.1. Taxonomy (NCBI): domain Eukaryota; phylum Rhodophyta; class Stylonematophyceae; order Stylonematales; family Stylonemataceae; genus Rhodosorus; species Rhodosorus marinus. The sequence continues at coordinate 785,942 of JAMWBK010000010.1, forward strand.
AAAGCCGTGCTCAGGGCGCTCGCTGCTGATTTTCCAACGATGTCCATGTTCTCCTGCACCTTTCGAGCATCCATGTTGTCTATCGATTCCGTAACGCTCCTTGCAGAAGGGAAGAGAGCCCTTGCGCATGAGAGAAATTGGGCGGAAGCATAGAGAATCGGGAAGGCAGATTCGGCGTACTTGATTACTCCGGACAGGAACTCGTCAGTTCTTCCTCCATCCTTGGTTTTCATCAGCGACGCATCAGCGCTTGGCTCGTCTTGAGGCGACGCATTCGGAATGACTCCTGTGAATTCTGATTCTAAGAATTCCGGCTGTAATTCTCGTGGTAGATCCGAATCCTCAAGACCGTCCGATATTGCTTCAAAATTTTTCGTCAAGCTCGACATAAAGGTATTCCATCCCCCTAGAACTGCCGTTGTTGCCGATTGTACAGTAGGCCCAGCCGTTCTCGCTGCACTGGATCCTTCGATACTCCCGCTACCTCCAGTCTTACTATCCGATGTTTCCGACGCAGATTGCGTTTGATGTTGGTTGACGCCTGTGTTCTCGTCGTCAAGAACCGTCTCCTGACTCTTCGACTGTTTCCCTACGGACGCCATCCTCCCTCCTTCAAAAAAACAAACAAACAAACAACCCACTCCTAAAACCCCCCACCCCCGCAGAAGCACGGATCTTTGCTCAGCCGTCAAAAACAAAACTCCACCAAACTCATAAGAATCTCACCATACGTCTGGCTAATCTCTTGCCAGTTTCCAAACCAAAGCCAAGAAAAAATTCTGTGACAGAGAGAACCCAAAGCTATCGCAGAAAAAGAAATCCTACCATAGAACTGTGCAGCCTCTAAAAAAAGAAAAATCAAGAAGAAGAAAAAAAAGCATATAAAACTTGTTCCCTGCCACCTCTCACCGTCCTCCTTCCCCAACACCCTTTTACCACACACCCTACAGCGCACCTGCATCCTCTGCCTCCATCCGGTGATTTCCGTTCAATATCCCAAAGGTGCTCAAAGCAAAGGAGTTCTATATCAGGACAGGTGACGCCCCCCTTTTCTAACCTTTTCAGAATCCCGGTAGGTTGCAACATATATTTTGTTTTCCAAACAAAATTCAGGGATTAAAAGTTAATATAGACTAAACAGAAAATTGGGTTTTTTACCAAGTGCGAAATTAATTTAAAGAAATGGGAGGTTCGGTATTGCTGATTGGATTAATAGATTTTCTTGTGAACGTTCATTGGTTTAAATTTTTCCCGGGAAAAAATAGAAATAGCTGTTAATCCACGGCGTGGATGGGTCACTCCATCTTGTCCTCCATCGCTCTCTTTCGTGACCCGGCAAAGTCCCCTTCAACCCCTGCGGTATCTGGCTTGTTTGTTACCGCTTTGCGGAAAGAGTTTTTTAAAAACAATTTACTGAACGGAATCGAATCACATTTTACAAAAGGGGAGGGGGTTATTTTGAAGGTACTTCACAAGATAATGAAATTGCAAAGAAAAATATTTCTGAGGCATATTTTAAAACGCTATTTTACTTCTTATTTAAGAAATTCAATAGTTGATGACCGTGTATTTTACAGAGAAAAAGTTTGGGTATGGACTTTTCCTTTAACATTATTTATGCTCATAATGGGAGTTTTCTCTCTGAATGAATGGGAAACGCGGCTTCTCTTAGTATATGAAGAGGGAGCGATCAACTGAGGTCTTGGGGAAGGGGAAGGGAAGGGTTTGGGGGAGGGTGGAGACGCTATAGGTATTTAGCAGTTGTTGTAGTGGATACGATGAAGATAAACTAGACACTTGGTGTGTGCTCCTTTTTGTATGGCAGCAAGCATTGGCTTTGGGGTAAATATTCAGGGTAGAGTGGGACGGGCTAGTAGGGCGACTCTGGGCGCGGGGTCGTGTTCAAGGATGGCGGAGACGGGAGGAATTGATTTCAGGTTGGTCGTGGCAGTTGATGTGAAGACCAATGGGATTGGAAGAAACGGGGATCTTCCTTGGAAAAGTATCCCGGAAGATATGAAGCACTTTAAGTCGATCACGATGGGTAACGCTGTTGTGATGGGCAGGAAAACCTTTGACAGCATCCCACGGAAGTTCCGGCCTTTGCAAGGCAGGAAAAACGTGGTCATCACCAGGAGTGTTTCCGAATTTCGAGCTCGTGACGATGTTGGAGATGACGTTCTAGTTGCTGGTTCCTTCCTGGCCGCAGAGGAACTACTGCGTGAGCATGGTAAGAGTTCTCGTTACGCGTAGTAGAGCTGAAATTACTCCGTAGGACGCTTGATTTTGCTTCGGGTAACTGAAAATCTGAACTACCCCCTAGGTGTCGATGTGGCCTATGTAATTGGCGGTGCGGACATCTACAAAACAGCGATGGAAAACTCGCATTGGAGTAGACGGGCCTATGTCACAGAGGTCATCGGGGAGGAGATGGGATGCGACGTATTTCTTCCGCAGATCTCCGGGAAAGACTGGAGGAAGGTTCGTTTGTTCAGGAACACTTTTTTGGTTGCAGGTAGACCTGTGCTAGCTCTTGAACCCACTCCAGCAGCGATTTAGCTAATCTTGAGTAACCTGCATGGATGCTCTTGCAGATAAGTCTTTCTGAGACGAAGCACCTTGGTGAACTTAAGTATCGATTTGTTGAGTATGTTCGTGCGAGTGATGAGGAGCGCTCGGAGGCGTTATTGGGATCCCCAATCTCAGTGAACGGAGAAGAGACTGTTCCGCCGCATGATGAATTGCAGTACTTGAACCTGGTCAGACAGATCATTGACAACGGACATGAGAAAGGCGACAGGTATGGCGTTAAGGTTCAAGTAGTGACGTTATCTTTGAAGATCAAGTTGACTGAACCCTAGAGGACTCTGCGTCCCTTGGGTCTAGGACTGGAACGGGAACCCTTTCCGTGTTCGGAGCGCAAATGCGATTCGACCTTCGGACAAGCTTTCCTTTGCTGACGACGAAAAGGGTATTTTGGCGAGGCGTAGCCGAGGAGTTGCTCTGGTTCCTACGTGGCTCGACTGACGCCAAACTGCTAAGTGACAAGGTAGGGAGGAGAAGGCCAAAACTGCTAGAACATTTTGCATTTTTGTTTAATGATGGCGCTCGTCTGTGAATTTGCCATTTAGAACATTCGCATATGGGATGGAAATGGGTCAAGGGAGTTCCTGGATAATCTCGGGTTTCAGGAGAGAAGAGAAGGTGATTTGGGGCCGGTTTACGGCTTCCAATGGAGACACTTTGGAGCAGATTATGAGGGACCGGATGCTGACTATTCCGAAAAGGTGCGCTGCGACCGTGGTTGTCTCTTCGTGTTTCCTCTTCATGTGTGCGATCAAACTATTGAATCATCGACTTGTGCAAAACGCAGGGTGTCGATCAGTTGATAGAATGTATAGAGACCATCAAGACGAACCCTAACGATCGAAGAATAATAATGTCAGCCTGGAATCCAGTTGACTTGAAAAAGATGGCCCTTCCACCGTGCCATATGATTTGTCAGTTCTACGTAGCCAATGGCGAATTGTCCTGCCATATGTACCAGAGATCATGTGACATGGGGCTGGGGGTCCCCTTTAACATTGCATCATATGCACTCCTAACTTATCTGGTACGTTTGAGCTCACTGATGCGTGGGTAGGAGGGAACGTCTGAACTTTACGTACTAAGTCAGCTTCTCCGTTCCTTTCATCGACAGGTTGCCCACGAGTGCAATCTGAAACCGGGAGATTTTGTACATACCTTAGGGGACGCGCACGTGTACGCGAACCATGTCGAAGCCCTCAAGATCCAGCTCGAGAGGAAACCGAAACCATTCCCCCAGCTCGTTATCAAAGACCGGGAAGGGAGGAGGGGAATTGAAGACTACGAGTTCTCCGATTTGGAGATGATCGGTTACGACTGTCATAAAACAATAAAGATGGACATGGCCGTCTAGACTTCTTGCTTAGGTTTGAAGAAATGCTGGCTGCCCCTTCGTGACATGTGTTGTTTGTCCTGGTGAAGACTGATAGAACTCCGTAAATTAAAACTCGCTTTCCCCCTTACAAAATCTCAAACGACCTCCGTCGGACAAGCAGCATGTACCATATAACATATTAACAGTCAGCCCATCCTTGGTGTCCCTAAATATTTGCAGCAATTGTAATTTAAGAGTCACTGTCCACAGATCAAAAGTAGGACCACACCAGGCCTCTGAAACCGTTATTTTGAGGCCTTTCAAATTCTAAGCATCTTGACAAAATTTTATGCCTCTAGATGACCCCGCATGGGTCCACTGGGAAGCATTGTATGATGACACTTAACGTGTGTTTCGAGCAAATTTTTTTCGAGGTCAGAAACCATTGTCTTCAGCGGCTGTGAGGATTCAAAAATGGCGACGGGATGGACGCGTGCAACGACGGATGGGTTCTGGCTATGAACTCATAAGGATATTCTAAGAATAATGGAGGAGTGCAGGAGTGAAAGTGGCTGGAGCATGATGACGAGTGTGTGCTTCCTGTCTAGCCCAGTGGCTCCGGCTCGAGCTGGTGCGACGAAGCAGGGAAGGAGCCGAACTCCGGCTCGGATGTCAGTACCAATGTCGCAGAGGGCAAAGAACATGCAATCGTTTCGAGCGGATGAGAAGCTTCTGTTTACGCCCAACGTTGGAGCTGGGAGAACGGATTTTGAGGGGGAAAGTGTCCGTGTGGTATACGCATATCCCAACCAGTACGCGGTGGGGATTTGCTCCCTAGGGTATCAGGTAAGCATTCCTCCCCAGCCGGGCCCCAGATCTTTCGAGAATTTTTCTGTCCTTTTTTATTAAGATGTGCTCCCTGCCGCCCCTCCCCCCCGCGCAAGATTGTGTGGGCTACGATAAGTGATCTACCTGGAGTCTCAGTGAGCAGGATGTTCACAAACGCGAGTGAGATGCTACCAAGCAAGATCGACCTTTTAGGATTTTCAATGTCATGGGAGCTGGATTTCCCGGGCCTTTTTGAAAGCCTGTCCGTATTGGACGTCCCGAGACGGTCTTCTGAAAGAAGCGTTGACGATCCGATAGTTTTCGGCGGCGGGCCAGTCTTAACTGCAAACGCAGAGCCATTCGTGAGTTTTTGCGAAGTAGACACAGAGAAGGTGACTGAATTCGGGCCTTCCTCTGAAGCTGTGGAATGAAAACTGTTCTGAAAAAACGACAGGCTGACTTCTTCGACGTCATCCTAGTCGGAGATGGCGAAGAACTACTCGAAGAGTTCATTTCTGAGTGGCAGAAATTGAAAGGCTTGAATATCAGTCGTTTGGAGGCCTTAACCCGTCTTGCCGCAACAGTAGAAGGGACTTATGTGCCAGAATTGTATGAGGTTGAGTATGAATGCGCCGATGGTCCAGTGAGGTCCGTTAAACCGGTCTCTTCGGACGTTCCCTCAGTGGTCAAGAAGAGAACGTTTCGTAGTAAAACTCTGGCCGCGTCAACCGTGATAACTCCAATGTAAGCGTCTGCTTTCTTCAATGAATTTGAACCCTCCTTGCGTTTCTTCAAGGAATTTAGACCCTCCTCCGTACTTCTTACTGCCTTGCTTGTTTAGATCAGCATGGGAGAATATACATATGGTAGAGGCCGTGAGAAGCTGTCCTGAGATGTGTAGGTTTTGCCTTGCAAGCTATTCTACTCTCCCCTTCAGATCTGCGTCAATAGAAGAGGGTTTGATACCAGCCATTGAACGAGGTCTTGAGGTGAGAAAGACTTGTTGTCGATGAATGCTTGTGGGTGTTACCTCCACCGGATTTGGAGTGAGCTGACTGGAGCCCATTTCACTTTATTAACGGTATTGAATTAGCACACGCGACGGATTGGTATTCTTGGTGCGTCCGTGACCCAACATCCACAATTTGACGAGCTCGTCGACAGACTGTCGGATAAAAAGTACGACGATGTAAGAATATCGCTCTCGTCCGTAAGGACGAACTCTGTCACGGAGAAACTAGCTCGGATGCTCTCAACGCATGATTCTCGATCCATCACTGTCGCGGTGGAGAGCGGAAGCGAGCGTTTGAGAAAAGTTATCAATAAGAAACTTGAAAATGATCAGATTGTGGAGGCTGCTCGCGTCGCTCAGATTGGAGGTTTGCGCCCAATACCTTGATTCTGGCTTAAGATGTGAAGCTCAAAAGCTGAGCAATCTGATCTCTCCAACAGGTCTGTCCTCAATGAAGTTGTACGGCATGGCTGGACTGCCGAGCGAGAGTATGGATGACGTCGAGGAGACCCTAGAAATGTTCAGAAAACTCAAGTCTGAGTCTGCGAAGCTGAAGAGCAGTTTCCGCTTCACGTTCGGATGCTCCACCTTTGTACCAAAGGCACATACTCCCTTTCAGTGGTTCCCAGTCAGGAAAGACTCCGATAAGAAATTGAAATACTTGGACAAAGAATTGAGGAAAATTGGTGTAGATTTTAGACCAGAGTCGTACAAGTGGTCAGTCATCCAGGTAAGAATCCTCCCCTTGAACCAAGAACCGTGAGGTCGCTCCTCAATGGACCTTAAAATTTGGGTTTTGAGCAGGCCCTTATCTCGCGTGGGGATAGGCGAGTGTCGATGGTCCTGGAGAAAGCTGCAGAGTATGGAGGCAGCCAGGGAAGTATTAAGCGGGCCATGAAGGACTTGAAAGGCAAGCTTCCTCCGCTTGAGTACTACGCACACGAGGAGTGGGACATAAGCACCTGCTTGCCCTGGTCTGCGGTGCAAATGAGCTTGTCAGACAACCTCTTGAGGGACCACCGGGAACAGGCGATGAGCCTCGTTTAAATACAAATCCTAGTTAATGTTTAGTTGATTATAGCTTTTTATCTTGTTGCGGTTTTTTGTTTTGATACATAACTTGGGTAGCGGATAACTTCTTCTAGTATATATTAACACGTCAACATCAACACATTAGTCACCTCAAGCGATGATCCCCGTCGACTACCCATCAGCTTCCGACAGACGACGATCGCCACGGGCGCTGGCGACAGAGTTCGCTCCCAAGATGATAAGCACCGCATCCCCATTCATTCGGACGGCTGACCATCGCAAACCTTCGTATCCTTCAAGACTCAACTCGTACCAGAAGGTCCTGTCCTTCCAGTTAGCTTCAACCATTTCCAGCTACATGTTTCGTCTTTCTCTTCTTCTCTGCACTTCCCCCAGCGGAATTCGGGCTCCTCTTCTTCGTTTTCCTGCTAATCTTTTTCTCTTTTACACTTTCAGGTCGCGTTGCCGTGTCCGCTTCCCTCTTCTTCTTTGATCGGCGTATCTCAGCGGGAGTCTTTGTTTCCTTCAGTTCCTTTTCTTTCCTAGTCTTCTTCTTGCTCTCTTTCGGTGATGGATCCTCTTTTCTTCTTCCGTTCAGCTGATCGTCCTTGGCCGGCTGGTCAATGTACCTCTTCTTTTTCCTGGTCTTCTCTTTAGGCTTTGATTGATATGGGCTCCTCTCCGGTCGATCTTCATTCAGACTGTCACATGTTTTGTCCTCTTTCAGCCTTTTCTCAGCCTTCTTGTGTTTCTGTAGCAAAATGAGCGAGGAAAATACAATGTGATCGTGAGCCTCTTGCAAGAAAACGAAAGCTCAGTTCAAAGCAAAACCCGGAGACTTGCTACCTTGGAAGCCACGTGAATCTCAACATCTTTATCGTTCAACAGTCTCTTCTGCTTGCAGAGCGTGCAAACACGTGTCTTTGTCTCTTTCAGTTTTTCTGTCTTCAGCACCTGAATCACCTCTCCATCCTCCTCTTCTGGTAGCATCTGCGGCTCATCCTCTTCTTCCAGGGCATCTGCGTCAGAAATTCTTAACGTAGGATCATTAAATAAGAGCTTTCTAAGCACCTCAGTATCCTCATACTCCTCGTCACTCGAAGAGCGACCTCCAGGATCACCTTCTTTCCTCTCGTTCTCGTCGGCCGACAGCTCATCCGATGACGTCCCACTTTCGGACTCAGCGCCGTCGTCGTCATACACAAAGTTCCATTTCACTCGCTTGATCATTTGTAGTCAAAATCGAAGATCTCGATATATAAAAAGGAGACGCCTTTATAACCGCTGTTTGTGACTAAAGGAAAGCCGTTGTCTGTTCTATCTCTTCTAAACACTGTGCAAGTATCCGATTGACTTGATACCCCCCCCCGGCGCACATCGTGCAAACCGCTTTTCATCGCGTCCGCCGCGCTCATTTCCCAATCTAAAAATTAGACATTTTCATTCAAAGGACCTCGATGAAAAAAACTAATATTGAAATACAAAATAATTCAATAGGAGAATAATCTTCAATCCAAATACACAAAACTACATAATAAAAAAGTATATTTTGAGTACAAGTTGATATCAATTGGCTGTACTCCGTTCGTCTTTTACTAATTACAATATTTTTATTTCATAATATTCATTGTAGTTAATTTATTAACCGAGTTGTCTTACTGCAAAATTGATGATTCTTTATTGGTCGAGAAAAGGAATACATATAAATTAATATGCAATAGTCACAAATATATTTTGTCTTTTAGATATAAATAGTCTCAATAATGATTTTGTCATCTAATTTTTTTTTGTGTGAGCACGAAATTGTTTTTTTTTCTGAAAGTCTCGTCGACGTGGCAGTTGGGTTGATTAGTTCCGATGAGTTTGGGCAAAAGTGTGGGGTGAGGAAGAAGGTCTATCCTGCTCACGATTGAAGACAAGCAGGTTTCTGTTTCTGGTTGGAGTAATAGCCCATTGCTAGGGACTGCTTTGTATGCATATCAGTGACTTTAGAGCAAGCGGTTTTCCTCACCAGGTGGAATTGGGAGTGGACTGTTTTCGTGATGTGGAAAAGTCTGGTAACGCATCGCGCAGCAGTTCGATGGCAGAGTGGTCGTGGAATATTCGGGTTCAATAAGCGTAAGGAAGAAGAGAGGTACGTAAAAGCTGGAAGTAGTGTGTTAAGCCGCTGGTGAGCTGAGGAGGTCTGCTTAAGCTGGACGTGCGAATTGTTGTGTTCAGCCCCACCGCGGAGGAACCGAAGCCCGCTGAAGTCGCAGAGGAAGTAGGGGAGGAGTACGAAGACGTTGAAGTGAAGAGCATACCCGTGCCTAAATCTGCTTCGGAGTGCTTGGAGAATGAGGAACTGCTTGAGATTGTTTCTACACATGTGGGATCAAAGCTAGATCCCCATCAACTGGAAACGAAGACCTTGGATCCGTCTAAGCTTAGGGTCGATGTAAGTAGAGACCGATAATCCATGGATAACGAAGTTCAAAAACGTTTCTTCTCTGATTTTAGAAGGACTCTTTCATGGCAACGAACAAAGGTCTTGGCCCATTTCCGGACATCCTACGACGTTTTGTTCCCGAGCAACGTCTTCCCTACGCTTCGGACGGTTGGAGATGCTGCTGATTATGTCATTACCCAATTGAATCCACCCGCAACTCTATTTGAGCAGATCAAGGCCAAGGCGCCGTCGAATGTGCAGTACTTGCACAACCTCCACAGACCCAGAACAGGTGTGAAAGAGGACCGGAAAAGAGGAGAGAAGATCAGCTCGAATAGGGATTACAATAGATCGGCCGGCTCTCCGCCTTGAAAACAACATATTGGAAAGAGGATGTAGGATGTAGATACAATTAGAACACGCACGTCGGTGCAAAAACTGTTTAGCTAATGGAAACTTTGTTCTCGGGCGAAAGAATCGGTGCTCACGGCCGGTTCCCACAAACCAAAATCTAAATAATTCGTTAGTTCTTGTGAATGTTGAGCGAGAAACCACAGGATCAAAAATTGGCCAAAACCTAAGAAATCCCATCCAGTTTTAACGATTTGAAGGTTACCTTCAACTGAGACTGCCAGGTGTTCATCACACGTGCTTTTCTGTAGCTACAGATGGACACGACTGTCCCGTCCTCTCCCATCCTTCCGGTCCTCCCGGCAAGGTGCAGATACTCGTTCTGGTCGCTTGGACAATCGATAAGGAAGACAACATCAACATGGCTGAGATGGAGTCCACGTGCAGCAGCCTCGCTTGCTATGAGAAGAGGAGCACTCTGGCCTAGATCAGAGTCCCCGCCGTTAAAGCTCCTCATGAGCTTGTCGTACGTATCCGTAGATACGATGCTAACCTGGCCCTTTCCGAACCCGTAACCCTCGTGTAACGCCATGGCTTCCGCAAAGCCCCTTCCACGGAGTTCCCCGATGACCTTGGTGATACTTGCGTTTTTGTTGATGAATATTAAGGGCTTCTTTGGCTTCAGCTGTAACAAGGCGCAAGTAAGCGCATCCATCTTATCGCTGTCTTCATCGTTAATGACGGGCAAGCAGATGTGCTCGATATTCTGCGGTATCAAAATTCGAGGTCCATTGCCACTGTCCTCCTCTGGAAGTACCTCTAGGGCTGGCCGAATAACCGCCATTCCGTCCTTCATTGGTAGACTGAGAAGAGACGCAAGTTCTCTCTTTAGGGGTCTGCCTACAGTTGCCGACGCAGCAATGACTTGACATTCCATGCCATCGCGAGCTATTCTCTCCAGGATAGCTGATGCTGGTTTCGCGTGCCTCTTCTTCTTCTGCTTTACGGCGCGAGCAGCATGCTTTCCAACGGTGCCAATCAGTCGATCGACCTCGTCAAACACGATGACTTTGAACATATTGAAGAAACCCTTGAACCCGAATTTCTCAGACAAGGCATGAACCGTCTTCGCGGTACCTACCAAAAGCGTTCTTGTCTTTGGCATATTCAGTTCTTCGAGGTAACTGACCCTCCCGCTCTCATCACCCAGCAGCGCGCATGCTTCACTGTACACTTGCACGCCCAGCTCTCGAGTAGGTACGATAATGAGGTAGCCTTTCTTGACCTCAGATTCAAGCATGTTCTTGATAATCGGTAGCAAGTACGCGATTGTCTTTCCACTTCCTGTCTCCGCATGCAGAACAGCCGTCTCGCCCTTGAACAACCGCGCCATCGCGGCGCTTTGTATCGGACTGGGATCCCGGACATTCCTCCTAGCCAAGGCTTCAGAAACAGCGGAATCTATCTGGATGCCCCCAAATTCTACGCCAACATTTTCATCAGCTTCTTCACATGTGCTCAAGGCATTTGCAACCGTGACAGGTCTTCGGGCATCTCGGAATACTACACGTCTCGCCCGCCTTCCGCATCTCAAGCGCGACCGTGTAGAGTCGTTCCATTGAGCGAAGCAACCAACGAACCCGCTCATGGTGATGCCAGTCATGTTATTCAATCCAAGAAGCACTGAATTCTAATCATACCATGATAGATGGGGTTGACTGCTGCTATCCTCTCCTCATCCAAATATGTGCAACCTTCACCGTCGTCGTCAAATACAAGCGGGTTGCTTATCGATGCAGTAGACGATGATTAAAGAGGGATCTTGACTGGCTCTGTTTTGGGTAGTTTGGAACTCTGGAGACAGAGAAGAAAGGTTTAACAGCTCACGTGGAAGTGGAGACCATTTCCCAGGGCTTTCAGTCTTCACGCTGGTGTGGGGACCGTGTACCCCCTGGGTAGCTCCCAGCAGATAAGAGATGCGGTGGATAAGGTCTCTGAACGTCTCCAAATCCAGTGCTTCAGCGCTTATGGTGACAAAGGCAGAGTTTACGTCGGGTCATTTCCCGGGCAAACCGATTATTCCAGCGGTGATGCAGCTCCAGGCGCTTGAAGAGCTGGGACGGGCGTTCTGTGGACAAATGAGGTAAGGCCCACATGCGCCGATGGGGAGGGAGCACCCTAGCAGCTGCCGTCCTTTAGGAAAAAATCATAATGGGCTTCCTTTAAGCGCCTTATCTGATAACGTTCAATCTCTAATTCACGAAAACGTAGGCCCTCAGGAGCCAAGGGCACGTACGCTCTCGGGGCAGTTCTAAACGCGAGGTTTCGTAGCCCTCTCACACCGGACACAACCGCCAGCTTGAAGGTAACTCTACATAGTCAAGAGGGATCCGATTTTCTCATCAGCGGACTGGTTGAGACGACTCCAGAACCAGGACAGAAAATCGCAGAAGCCCTTCTTCGCTTCACCCTCACCCCAAACCGAGACTAGCAGCTTACAGTCCCCGTCCCACCATCTGAAGCCATTAGTTGGCGAACTGCTACCTAACCAATCCAATCATATCTCTTATACTTATAAGCCGATGGTATTTCACCAATTGATATCCATAACCTTCTCTAAATTCATGTTAGCAGATATAATTTGATAATACATAGACCAATTGAAACGCTTAAAATTTTAAACAACCAATACAAGAAGGAAAAGTATGCCTATTGACTTGTATACACCAATTATGGTGCTTATATTATTAATGTTTCGATAATTTGTGTATCGGCGTGGGTGTCCCGGTTTTTGATTTTTTGCCTTTTGGGGTTGGGGGAAGACGAACAAGTGCTGTGGTTGAATTTCTGTGATCTCTGCAGGCATTTTTTTTGGGGGGTGGGGTTTGGGAATAGCTGGCTTTGCAGAAGCTTGTTTTGTTTTGTTTGAGTTCTTCTCTTGGCTATTGAAGCTTATGTGAACGTTTTGTTGCTTTGTTTATTGTGCGAATTCAGTTAGATGTTTTTCTTGTCGTCAGTTATGGATCAGCGAGGATTTTCTTATCTGACTGATGAGGATGCCTGGGAGTCGATGAGTGACTTGCTTATTGGAGTTTAAGAATTCGGGTGCTTGTTTCGTGTGTGTGTGTGTGTGTATGTGTGTGTGTTTCCCCCTTTTTTATTTTTCGCGCTCTGTTGCTGTTTTCGGGAACGTTTTGCGCTTCTATTTGCTTTGTGATTTTTGGTATTGGGGTTGTGGGGCCTTGGTATGGATGCAACGGTGCTTGTGGCGTCGGGACATGCACGAGAGTTGCTGACACAGCTGAGGAGGAATTCGAGGTTTTCCGAATGGGGAGCTTCGTTCTCGTCGTCAAAGGAAGGAAAGCCTTTATCGCCCCTGGTACAGTCAGGCAGACTGCGAAAAGGACTGCATCCAACGGAGCATCGATTCGTTCAGGACCTTAAGCATGTTAGAAGAGCACCAGGACATTCGAATCTGCTCCTCATGCTGCAGCCCTTTCTTGAAATCATCCAATCTCCCGAGGCCAATGGGGTATGTTCCCTTCGTATCAAGCAGGCCGGATCCCAATAGATGACATCAGCGCGGAGAAAACCGTCGACGATCTGCTTTTACACGTCTGAGGCTGAAAATGTTCAAGTCTGATCTTCGGATTGCAGGTGATCACTTCCGCAGCTCTAAGAGCAGTGGTGGACATACTGGGAAGTGTACAGGAAATCTCTGAGGTTCACAAAGTAGTAGGGAATGTGGTGGAAGCTGTGCATTCTTGTCGTTTCGAACCCACGGATGCCAGCGTAGACGAATTGGTCCTCTCCCGGATAGTCGAGGTAACGCAAATCGACGAACCAAGAAGCTCTAGAATTCTCGGGAAATGGGATATTTGTTTTCTGAGCCGCGCCTGTAACCCAACGATCAAAAATTTCTGGTATTGCTTCTTTTTCAAGGTTCTCTCTGTGACAGTCACCGCAGAGAACTCTCCAGTATTATTTGATGAAATTATTCTTGCCGCGTTTGAGACATGTTTTCGTTTGTCAACCATCAAAAGAGCGACGGCGCTGCTCGTATCGGCGGCGACGAGAGAGCTCTCGTCCATAGTCGCTGCTGCCGTGAAATCACAGGTCTTAGAATCCAACAATTCTTCCTTGCATTTGCCTGCCGACTACTTTCGAAAACGCTTGAGGTCGAAAGGAAATGCTACGTTCGACTTTGAGAGAGACAAACTTAATCAAGAGCGGAGTTGTAGCTCCTATCCGCTGAGGGCGATGTTGCTGTTTGCCTCTTGCTTGGTGAGCAGGTCAAAGGGAGAAAATGGGCACTGAATACGAAGAATATCTCGCTGACCATTCGCGTGCTGTCGTCGCTCTTGATTCTGCAGGTTGACCCGGCAATGAAGCTATCTGCATCGTTGAGAATGACAGGTCTCCAAATCCTGAACACAGCATTGACAACAAAGCATCGGAATGAAAAGGGTACTAGCGCTCTGTTGGCAGATTCAGAGATACGTGATTTTCTCTTGCGAGATGTTTCCATCTCAGTATTAAGGACACTTGGGCTTGCTTCTGAGGCGAGCGTCGTCATCGCCCAGGCTTTTACTGTAGTTAACAACCTCTTAGTCGTTCTCGGTAAGCTCATTCCTGGTTGGTCCCATTCGTTTTTGAGCACATTTGGCTGACGGGTGAAGTTGTTCGCGCATTTTTCCGCATTTTGCAGGGCCCTACGGACTGCCGTTGTTGGAAACTTTACTGCTGCGCGTGTTCCCATCTTATGTCGACGGGTCCTCTGGTAACCTTCCAGTGACTGTGCAGAACAGAGAGGTCGGGTTGGAGGCTCTGGCATGCTTAATGTCACAACCTGGGCTGCTTTCAATGGGTTTCGCCGCGATTGATTGTGAGCTCGGCCTTTCGCATTTCACGGAGCTTTTAGCGGAAATTCTCATTCTTGAATTGAAAAGTAACTGTTTGAATGGATCACTATTGTAGGCGATCCGGTTAAGGAGGACGCGGTGGGTCCTCTTGCTGAAAAACTGGGGAAAGCTGTAGAGAATTCAATGACGGAACAGGACAGACTCATTCAGAGCGGTCCAGATGCTGTGGACGACGCAGATGAGATCTGGAACGAAATCATTGCGCCGGGGTTTCTGTGTGCTGATGCACTGCTCTCACTAACCGATTGGCTGGAGGAGAGGGTAAATGTGAGCTCGCTTGCTTTTCTTGCCCTAATGGACTAAGCATAGGCTCTGACGCATCGTTGGTTGCCCCTTAACTGCAGAGGAATCGCTCGACCGAGGAGAGCACTGCATACACGAAGCAGATTATGGAATCGAAGCGTCATAAGGATGAAAGCGCAAAGGCAGCTGCAGCCATCAACAAACTAGGATCAAAGGCAGACGGCAGACGCGTTCTCAACCTACTTACCGAGTACAAAATTTTTGAGGATGAGCTCATGGCTGTAAAGGGATCTGATCTCGATCGGCTAATCCCGCCGGCCGCTGAATACTTTCGAGTCACACCGAGCCTCGACAAGAGTGTCATCGGCACGGTGCTGGGTATGTCTGTGCCTCCGCGGAATGGAATCCATGCAGGTTGAAGCGTGCTAACACCGTCTGAACCTGGTTTTCGTGTGTTCCAAAGGCGAACCTGATGAGATCTCGCGGAAATTCCTTCAAAATTATACAAACTCTTTTGACTTCACTGACAATGACATAACTACAGCGTTGAGAATATACCTGGAGTCTTTCAGGCTCCCAGGGGAGGCGCAGAAGATTGATCGGATCATGCACAGTTTTGCTAACCGCTACATGCTACAAAATGAATCGAAAACTGAGCTGAAGAACACGGACGTAGCATACGTGGTTGCTTTCGCTATTGTTATGCTAAATACTGACCAACACAACGACTCTGTACGCTGTTCATCCCAAGGAAGCAACAATGTGTGATAGTGAGACCCGCGTGCTTTGGAGGCTAATTTTACCCTTTTTTCCCGCAGATTAAGAAAAAAATGTCTCTGGAGGACTTCGTTAGGAACAATCGTGGGATGAACGATACGGAGGACTTCTCGAAGGAGTTCCTTCTTGAGATCTTCGAGAGCATTAACGCTCTGGAGATCAAGATGAGCAACGAATCCGGCATTGACGAGTTGAATGAAATCCTGTGGGAGAAGATGCTCCAGAGTGCTGGATATGTATCTGCGGGTTCAAATCGAAGCATGACAGAAACAAGGTGAGGAAGAACAGGACAAACGGTTCAGTGCAGTCCGCCTTTCTTGACACTCATGCTGATACTCCGTCCTTGCGTTCTTCCTCTCTATTGATAAAAGATTCCTTCCAGAGTCTCCTCAAGCTCCAGATTCTGAGCTGTTCAATCTGTCCTGGGCACCGATCGTGAGCTCCGCGAAGATGGTATTGGCAGTGGGGACGAACGAGAACGAAGTACAGAGAGCCATTGACGGATTTTTGCGCGTTGCGAGGTATAAATTGACACGAGTTGGGAGCGACCAATGTATACACTCTTAGGCTCCTGCCCGTTCACATGGCTTTTCTTCTTTAGGTGCTCCGCTTCGTTGCATACGGACCAAGCGATTGATGAATGCGTTGCGGCGCTTTCCGAAGCCTCCGGCTTGTGCTCCAGTCCTCTTTACGGAGCAGCAGTTCGTTTTGGGGTCGATGTCCGAGCACAGCTGTCCTTTGTCGCTCTGTCTGGAATTGTACGAAACTGTGGAGATGGTGTCAGAGAAAACGGTAATCGTTTTTGTCGAAAACATGCAAGCACGGCATAAAGAGCGTATTGAAGCGAACTCATCCTTTTGTTATGCGGTTGATGTTCAGGATGGAGCCTGTTCTTGTCTTGCGCGACGCGTCTTCAATGCTTGGGCCTCTTAAGCTCTCCCGCATTTGACGAGATGAGTGGCTACGGTCCAGAGCTAGTAGACCTGGCCTCGATGCCCATCGCAGTCAGCCGGCTTCAACCGGACTGGTGGCCCTCTCGAATATCCGCTTTGGAGAAGGACAATGGGTCCAAGCCGATCGGTGGGCAACGCGCTGTCCGACTAGAACTAGACTTCCGGCAATATATCTGACGCGGCGAGTTTTGTTTGTTGTCAAGCTGTGAGGAGGAATCGAAACGATCCATCGAACTCCTTTTGGGCGTTGCTGGGAGTAGGAAATAATGCTGTACCAGAATCAGACAATCCATACAGATTTGCACCAGAGTATTTGATCTGCAGAAATTCTGCCGAAGTAAGCAGATTTCATGATCCACCGCGGGAAATATCATTGTTCTCATAAATGTTTCTGGACATGGATAGGAAGAGGCCCGCAATTTGGCTCAGAAGAGTGTTGAGGCCTGCCGCCTTGATGAAATCCTAGTCACTGAGAGCCGCATTCTTCAAGATGAATCGCTCGCAGCGTATGCTAGTGCAATTCGTACATCTGCATTGACGCTTCTGAGACACAAGGTCGGTATTCACAGGGCGAACAGGAAACCAGAGCAATCCAAGTCTCTATCTAAATGACTTTTCCGTGGAACAGGCCGATACTCGGTTCAGAGGGTCAGGAATAGTCAGTATCTTGGAGCCGATTGAGGACGCAGAAGATGACACGGAGGTAGCGAAATACTCCGCTCTTTCGTTCCTTATGGATCTTCTCACAGAGTTGACGCTTCGGAATCGAACAAGGGTGGGCCTAGTCTGGACCCACTTTCGTGAGGTATGCGTCGGTTGACACTGATTCATAACTCATCGGAATAAGTGGCTTACCCGGGAACCTCTAACATCTTGAACCGCAATGAACAACAAGGTTACCCAATGGCTTCTTGCGGACTCCTCATCAACTACGGTTGTCACAGAGAGAGCTGCTGTGGCGCTGCTTCGAGTTTCTGTTCGGCTGCTCCACCAGGACGATGTTCGCGACGACGTCTTGCGGGGTTTGAACCTCCTATTGAAGTTGGATCAGGACAATTTCGCGACGCTTGCACTGCCCGTTGCCGCCGGTGTTCTCCACTGTATCAGGACGCACTCTTCACAAATTCGAAAACCGAGCGCTTGGCACACGCTGTTGTCCATCATCGAATTGTTGCAGAGGTACCTTTTTCATTGAAATCGGAGCAGCGGGTGCGTTTCCCGTGTTTTGGCAATGCGCTAACTCAGAGTTTGGTCTGACATTCAATCCGCAAAGGTTTCCTAGCCCTTGCTTGGAGCTTGGCTTTGAGTCACTGCGGTTTTTACTGCTCGATGCTGTTGAAGTCTCTGCAGTCGCACTGGAGACTTTTTCGCCTTTCATCGACGCCGTGCTTGCGTATGCTCTGTCAACATCATCTACCGCCACGGCTTCTTTGGAGCTATTCTACGCGCTAGCCGAGAAGGTTCCATCAGTGCAGCGTGGCTACTCTGAGGTATTGACTGGGATTCCGAACGTCATAACGCGAGAATTCAGCTGCTCATTGGGTTTGGGTTCCATTTTACCGCTGTAGGACTCGCCTAGGAAGGAAGACAACTCGAGATGGGCGGAGCTCTGGAAACCACTGCTTCAGGCAATTGCTCAGGTTGTATTGCAGTCAGCAGAGTGGGAGATACGGCTTCACGCACTTGCAGTAGTTGAGCGCCTGAGCGCCGCTCAGGACGGTGAGAGGGCGCTGACTTCAGCCGAATATCGCCTGGCTATAGAGAATGTAGTTCTGCCCATGGTTGCTACCGTCTTCGACACGACAAAGGCCAATTCCACGGCCGAATTCTCGTTCAAGATCCGGCAGAAGGCTGTGACGCTTGTTCTGAAAACTTTTCTGCAGCACCACGTTGGGCTTTACAACGACCTAACGAGGGAACAATTTGCACAGCTGTGGCTAACGATTCTGGAAGGTACCGCGGGGAACCTGGACAACGCCAGTGACGGAGTCGCAGAGTACTTCAACGAGAGTCTTAAGAACCTCCTCCTCGTAAGTGTATATGGTCCACACACTTGAAGTCTTTTTCGTTAAGCCCACTAATGCTGGAGGACGGTTTTGATTGATTGGCCTCAGGTAATGGAAACTAACGAGGTGCTTACAAGGAGTGACACCGTCCTCTGGGAAAAGACCGCTACTTCCATCAAGAAATGGCTTCCGTCACTATACGAGGAGAAGTTCATGGATACTGAGCCAGATAAACTAATCCAAGAGGTTCCCGACGCGCAACTGCTACCTGTTGAAGAAGACGAACAGGTAGACCCGGCAACACTTTGCTTCCTTTCTTTTGATGTCGCGCTGGTAAGGGTTGTTGACAAGTGAGTGCTCTTGCGAAGCTCAGGTCCCGGTAGCAGATGAACCAAAAGGCCCTGAGAACGGTTCCTCTAGTGCGAGTTTGCCAGAGTAGCCATGGTGCTCCCCTTCGTTTCCGTTATATTTAATGCCAGATCGTGCCTAGTCGCGATCAAGTCCAACGGCTAGGGGCGTCAGCGACGAGTAATTTGTTTTGTCTGCGCTCTCCTTGGACGTGAGAATAGTGTGTCTGAGCACTTGATTCCTTAGACACGTTGCCATGAGTGGATTGTCAATGCTAACTGATAATGAATGCTAACTCACACTACCTAAGCAACTGCACGAGTCCACCAGAAAAGAGATGAGCAGGAGCTCTATGGCTTGATCAGGACACGTCGACGCGAGTTCGCATAGCCTTATACCAGCTAGTCAACTCCGCGCTGTTGACGAGGCTGGACAACTACCCAGTCTCTCCGAGGGGACAACCGCAGTAGGTAGGAAATTACAAGATATTCTTCTAAAGAAGCCTAAGGGACCTGCTACGACCTCGGCCTTCTTCCTTACTCCTGACTCGGATATCCGACATACTGCAAGCAAAGGGGGGCAGTCGCAGTATGTAGGAAACTACCAGATATTATTCTAAAGAAGCCCCCCCAGAGGACCAGAGGGACCCTTGCTATCTCCTTGACCTTCTTCCTCACGCCTGACTTAGATATCGGACATACTGCAAGCAAGGGGGGCAATCGCAGTATGTAGGAAATTACCTTCTCAAGAAGCCAAAGGGACCCTCGCTATCACCTTGACCTTCTTCCTTACTCCCGAATTGAATATCGACATACTGCAAGCAAGGGGGGCAATCGCAGTATGTCAGGAAAGTACCAGATATTCTTCTAAAGAAGCCAAAGGCTTGCTCGCTATCACCTTCACCTTCTTCCTCACCTGAAGTGGTGGGAATTTTGACTGATACTCTTCTAAGAATATAGAAAGCCTTCGGAAAGGGAAAAAGGGGGAGGGAGGGGGGGCGGAGTGCTTTGAAAAGCGGGAAGGGAAGCAGAGCTCTCAAATACGGAACAGGTGCGGAACGGAAGAGTCTAAGGAAGAAGATTTACTTATTTAATTCACGAAGGAAGAGGGGGAAGATTGGAAAGCGAGCTGAGAAGGGAACTGCTAAGTTGAAAAATTACGGATGAAGAGGTGAAGGGAGGGTTGAGAGGGAGGGGGATATTGTGAAAGTTTTGGAAGGGGGTGATTGTTGCCCTTCAAGCGCATTTTGTTTCTTGGTTCGTTTTAAGAGCCGAGAGGGTTTTCCATGGAGTAAATGCTGGTGTTTGGTTTTGTTATTTTGATACGGAATGGGTCTTCTGGGAACGGCGTTTCTGAAATTACCTTATGTTCTCGGGTTTGAGCTTTAAGGGGGGGCGGTGAGGGGTTTTGACTGTGTTGGAAGGTTTTGCTTGAGAAGAGTGTAACATCATGAAACTACAGGAGGCGGAAGGCAATAGATACCTTTTTGAATTACGAGTGTTATGGTTTGGGTGAGGATGATTTCTTTGAGAGTGTGGACAAAGAAGACGCGAGAGTTTTTGGACAAGGATTTCGTCCGATTTTTTGATGGGGGTCTGGTTGCCGGAGAAGAAACCAGCGGTTTGGAGTTACTCAGAAGTTGGAGAGTAGCTGTAAAAGTATAGAAACATGGGGGAAAATGAAGATCGATTCGACAAATTTGACGGGAAACCGACCTCTGATTTTAACGGATGGCTGCGGAGCCTGGAGATGCGTCTCGAGCGGGAAGGCCTTTGGGACGTTGTCAGCGATTATTTCCAATCGGAAGGTGGAAACAAGAGGTCCTCTGGAAGCCATGCGGTGATGTCTGAAACTAGAATGGAGTCCTTTAAAGACCCCGCAGTTGTCATGAAGGAAGGAAAGGCTTCCGCGCTGATTATCGAGGCCCTAGAGGAAAGGCCCCTCGCAATCGTTAACGGTTTTCTCCGAGATCCAGTCGAGATGCTTAACCGATTGAGGGAGCAGTACTCCATAGCAGATACGTTAGTTCAGTTGGCAGTTCAGGATGAATTGTTCGCTCTGGAATATTGCGGCGGAGATATCCTCGAGTACATCGAAGAGTTCGATGGTTGCGTCAGCCGTTTGCTAATAGCGGAACCGGACTTTCCGCAGGAATTGATTCTCAAGCAATTTTTCGAATCGCTGCGGAGCTTGTACGACACTCCGAGGCTGCATTTGCTGCGACGACAACATCTGACTGATCTGCACTGGGATAAAGTGTCGAGAATTCTCGTCGCAGAGGCAAATATTATTGCGAATCGCAGGCGGAACCGGAAGTCAACTCGCAGTGTCGCAAAAACGGGACCTTCCATCTCTAAAGTGATCACCGGGCCAGATGCATCGGACGCGGTTGCTGTTGGGGTGCTCGCGAAGAAGAAAAGCCCTGATCCGTCTCATGAAACCTCGGAGAACAACGTAAATGAACAAAACGTCCACGAGCGAGTTCCTGTCTCTGCAACTAACTTGCAACTTGTGGAAAAGTCGAAAATGGTCGCCGCAGATGCGGGTTTGTCACAGAATGCACTCCCGGGGCGAGAGAACGTTTCCGTAGACGAACGGAAAAGCTTGGAAGTGCCTACTCCGAAGGCACCGATTGCCGCTGAGGAAAGAACTAGTGATCAGCAGCCCTTACCAGCGATGCAAGTTGCAGAACGTACGATGACGGCGGCACAGTCATCCCATACCGAACAGGAGCCGATTGAGGCACTGGAGTCCAGCAAGCAGGGTACAGCGGGCGAACCTGTCGCAAGCCTGAGGCTGTCACCCAAACTACGTGCCTTGCAATCGAGCAAACCTCGCGAAACAGGAAAACCCGCTGGTGCGGAGCGTTCGAGCTCGAAGTCTGTCGGTGACCAAGCTGGTCACCGACAAGTGGCAAGGGACACGCAATCGACTGACAAGAACATGGAATCCGATACAGAAAACAAGAGTCGCGTGGATTCACGTGACGTCAAGAGAGAGAGGAACATTGTCGAGCGTGAAGTACAAAAGCAACCAGTTCAGAAACCGAAACTGCCGCAATCGACGACAGCGACATGTGGAGAGCAGCGAGTAGAACCGGAACAAGGAGCTGAGGCTGATTCCGATAGTACGGAGACGGACACTAGCACGGAGAGGAACCTGGTAGCGGAAGTTGAGCGATTGAGCGGTGGTGACAACCAGCACTCGTCCCCCGCCAAGAGCCCTAGAGCTGGTGGCTCGACTTCACAGGGAGCTACATCGGTTGGTGGCAATGTTGATGCCAGTACCAAACGGGTTTTGAGAAGCAGCATTAGGGCATCAGTAACTGCGCAGAGGAAGATGACGGCAAATGTCTCCAAACCAGGTTCGAGCGAGAAGCGTGAAGCTCCGGCGGTACAAAAGGGTGCCCAAGGGTACGCTCAGAGCGACATCGGTAGGACGCGAGTACAATCAGATCCGCTCCCTCACAATGAAATTCGAATGGCTCCGAAACTGCCCAAGAAAATGCCGATCGAGCCTCTGGTGCGAAGGAATAGGCAGTCGAATAGTTCTCGCAACGACCCAGGTTCGGATGAACAATTTGCACGCGGTGCACGCGACGTGCGCAGACGAGGGGTCCGGAGCAATGGCGTGGAAGCTCCCGATAATTCTGTTGTCAAAGCTGACATTGTCAAGAGCCCTGATGGGCCGTCCGCTGCTGCTCTGCCAAGTTCACCTATTGACCAAGTGACTGCCAAACGCCGGGAACCCTTCCATGCCCCGGTGCATGGCGAAAGCTCTGCTGATGATAGAGAGTCGCTGGGCAAAGAAAAGGGAACAGGCCGTCAAGGCCCAGATCCTGCCGCGGGGAGACTCAAAACCCCGGAAGAGCGGTTCTCTGTGCTTCCGAAGCTGATGAACCGTCAAACCCCAGATTCCGGGAGGTTGAGACTGATTACGGAAAGTCCACCGACTAGTAGGGTGCTCAGTCAGCCGGGAATGAACCCTAGAGCAGTGGGATCGAGCACGACGGGACATACGAGCGAACGCCGCATTGGGGATGCGACTGTGCTGAGAGCAAGTCAGGAAATGCAGAGAGGTAAGGACTGGTCAGGATCAGCGGCCGAGAAGACGAACAACTCAGTGGATAAACGCGGAGCAGGTGAGACACCTCTTCGTGTCTCTCCCGTATCGGATGAATATCAAATGGCAATAGAGAGACAACGGGCGGAACAAAAACGAAGAGACTCGCAAGCATCTGCGCACATTGAGAGGAAGACAAGCGTGTCCGCCCAAAGAACACCAGAGATGCGTTCTTTGCGCGATCCTAGGACGGCAGGCACGCCGAATGTGACGTATCGTGGCGCAGATCCCAGGTTGCGGCGAAATTATAATGATGGGGAAGACGCTGTACAAGGGGTAGAGAGGACGACCCCATCTCAGGAATCTGCTTTGCCAAAAAATTCTGGTGCTGGCACGAGCGGGACCGAAGCTCTGCTTGTGCAGACTGAGGAGGAAGCTGGACGATCCGCAGATGGACTTCGCGACGGTTCCCGGGCTAATCTCGGCAAGGAGAACTCCGCAAGTACTAGCCTGCCACCGGGCACCGACTCCAACGTCCGGGTTCAAGAGGAAGCGAAGGCGAGCTTACCTTCAGAAGCTGCTCAACGATCGTTGACAAAACCCAGCGACCGTGTTGCACCTGACGTAGAAAAAAGTGCTAAAACTTCCCCTGATCGGGACACGAATGAAGCGCAAGCCTTGGACCTCGCGCGTTCAAGTAAACAACTGGAACTCGGTACGGCTGATCCGCAAAGCCCACGTGGATCACGAATCAGGGATAACCAGGAGCTGGCTTCAGCTAAGCCCTCGGAGGAGTGTGTTGCAGGAGGTTCGAGGTCGAACCACGCACGAACTGCTTCCGCTCGTCGAGAAGCGAGTGGTGCGGTACATACGGACATGGGAATAAGTATTGTTGTTCGAGAGGCGGAAAGAAAGGTCAAGGATGAGCCAGGGCTGCACAGCGAGCAGCGGGCAGCACCTGAAGGGGAGCCTAGCCCCTCTTATGCAAATGCGCTAGATGCTCACTATACCGGACAGCAAGCGAACAAACCAACCGGTGTTGCGAGACCGAAGCTCACCATGGTCAAGGACGAACCCGTGCTACGAAGAGATCAATATCCTGACGCAGGAACGCAAGTCAGGACTGCTTCCGACAATGAGGAGCTGCTTCACGACTCTCAAAGCGTCGGGCCGACTGGTCGCCAGGGAAGCGCGTTTCCTAGGGCGTCGATTACCCCGTTCAGAATTAAGATAAGTGGAAAATTGGTGGGCGACAGCGACCCCTTTTCTAAATGGAGCGGAGCTGTGGACACAGCTAAAGAGGTACCGAAGGATACCACTCCTGATGTGGGCGTTGGTAGTAGTCCAATTGCTGAGGCCAAAATAGGTTTGACAGCAGAACCAGCAGCGTCTGGAGCAGAACCACAGTCGACGGTGAATGGAGCCGAAAGCCCAAAGGAAACGGTAGGCAGAAACCTTTTCGGAGTGGAGGCTGACAGCATGGCAATTGTAGGCGAAGCAGAAGAGGTGATCACGTCCGAGAAGAAAGCAGATCTTCTGAACGGGGATCAGGTGACATCCTCTGACGCGCCTGGGTCTGGCGGTGGAAAGAAAGTGGTCTGGGCGAAGGAGCTGACGAGAGAGTACGCACTGACTGAGGTCCTGCCATCTGCGGACATTGAAGCGAACGTCATGGATGACCAGCACAGTAAGGAGGTCGGGGCTGTGTCGATGCAGACGCCAGAGGACTGCAAAGCTCCACCTGAAGAATCGAACGAGGATTACGATTACGAAGACTACGAGTATCCTTTGGAGGAAACAAGAATGCGGAACAAGCACGCGAGAAAGAAGAAAAGGGACCTGGACAGACGAGACCAGGTTGATGTCGGGTTATGCCCAACTTGTAAACGATTTCATCCGGGAACTTGCCGCTACAATCCATCGCTCAACTCCAAGAGACGGAAGAGGATGGAAAAGAAGTCCAAGTTCCTAGAGAAAATCAATCAGCGATTCCATGCTGAGGAAATCACCAAAGCTAACTCCGGTTCGTCCCAGCCTTGACTGCGATCATTCCGCTGTCTTTTTACACGAACGGCTAGGGTTACTGGGGCGACATCCATTGTACTATAGTAACTAAAATTTTTGTTTATTATAATAACCGTTCTTGAGACTTCATAACTGGCCAGTGCTACCCCTTCACTGTACGATGAGTTCAATGCACAGATGATTCCTTCCCAGGTGCAAAACCCAATAGCGCTAACCCCAGCGTCATCGCGTTTTCATCGGGAGGTGATCTTTGTAGTGTAAAACGCAAACCAGTACGATCTAATACACCAAGGAACACACCCAGTCGATACCATCTGTCCAAGTCAGTCCAAGTCAGAACCGGCTTTGATGGATCAAGCCCACAATCGGCATCCAACGCGAAACGTCAAGCCAGGGTCTCAGCCAGGGTCTCAGTTGGTAAGGTGACTGAAGCGACTTCGTAGTCTTAGCACGATCTAAAAGATAGTTGATGCCATCTACTGCTATTTTCAAGGTTGAAGCAACCTAGACGCAACTAATTAAACGCAGCTGATCCCATCTACTGCTACAGTTCTGGCAGAAGCAAGGCAGCAATCGACACCCATAACACTAGCAGTCTGGATCCCCATGGTCAGTGTCATCGCGCTCTATCAAATGAAAACGATGAAAACGGAAAGAGGATCCGGAAAGGAAGGTGACTTTGTAGTCTACACTACGACCTGGAACCATAAAATTAAACGCAACTGATCCCATCTAGTGCTATTGTCCTGGCGGAAGCAAGGCAGCAATCGACACCCTCAGGTTAGCAAAGGCAACCTCGATCGTCCACGGTCGGTGACATCGATGAGCAAGTTGAAAAGATCTTGAACAGGAAATGAAGATGACGAGGGGGAGGTTGCCCATGACTGTGAAGCTTGGCCTTTGGTAGTCCAACGCCTTGGAGGGAGGGGGGGGAAGGGAATCCGTAGTAGAAGTGGATGGTATTGAGAAAGGGTGAAAACCATCTCTTCTTCCAAAGGAAAGAAAAGGCGTCGCTTGGGGGCTTTCTTTGTTGAGGTTGGGGTGGCGGGGTTGGGTTTGGGGGGTGAAACTTTTTTTTTTGAGGTTTTCGAATAAAACGAAGGGAATACAAGATGAATGCTTTAAGGTTAACGGTAAGTGCATTTGGTTCTGTTAGATTTTGGCTTCTTCTCGCTGTTTTTTTTTTTGTTTGGATGGTTGTTTAGAGGGCGCTCGTCGAGAAGCATGGGTGGCTGGGTGTGGGCTTGAGGATCTGAATGCGCTTCTTTTCGGAGTTTTCTTTAGAGATGTCTTGGTGCGTTCGGGAGATCGAGGGTGATCTTCGCTCGCGGAATGGCAGATTTCGTTAGGAATAAACCTCACATTGCTATCGGGACAATTGGACACGTCGATCATGGTAAGACGACGCTCACGGCAGCAATTACAAAGGTCCTTGCCGAGGAAGGCAAGGCAAAGTTCAAAGGATACGAGGAGATCGACAAGGTGAGTCAAATTGATTGGCTTTTGCCGAGATTTATCCTCTGCGAAATGTGACTGAAGAAATGCGCTCTGTTCTTCTATTGATCTGAATAATAAAAAGGCCCCAGAGGAGCGTAAAAGAGGTATTACGATCGCTACAGCGCACGTCGAGTACGAGACAGAGAAGCGCCACTACGCACACGTTGATTGTCCCGGACATGCAGATTACGTCAAGAACATGATTACTGGTGCTGCTACTATGGACGGTGCCATCCTAGTGGTGTCCGCTGCCGATGGACCTATGCCCCAGACTCGTGAACATATCCTCCTCGCTCGTCAGGTCGGTGTTCACAACATCGTGGTCTACCTGAACAAATGTGATATGGTTGACGATGAGGAGCTCATCGAACTTGTAGAACTGGAAGTTCGAGACCTTCTCACCTTCTACAAGTTCAATGGCGACGACATCCCCGTCATCCGAGGATCAGCTCTCGAAGCTCTCAACGGAGGCGATGCAAAGCTGGGGAAAGAGTCAGTCTTATCACTGATGAAGGAGGTGGATGAATCTATTCCCGAGCCAGTTCGAGAGCTAGACAAACCTTTCCTCATGTCCATTGAGGATACCTTCTCAATCCAGGGACGTGGAACAGTGGTTACCGGCAGAGTGGAAAGAGGAGTAGTGAAGACTGGGGAGGAAGCTGAAATCGTCGGGTTCAAGGAAAAGGCGGCAAAGACAACCGTTACTGGCATAGAGATGTTTAAGAAGAATCTTACTCAGGGCCAGGCTGGAGATACCCTCGGATGTCTGCTCCGGGGTGTTAAGAAGGAAGAAGTCTTCCGTGGTATGTCGCTCTCGAAGCCGGGTACTGTCAAAGCCCAGACGAGCTTCGAGGCCGAGCTTTATACCCTCACCAAGGAGGAAGGAGGAAGACACAAGCCGTTCTTTAAGAATTATAGGCCAGTGTTCTTCATCGGAACTGCAAACGTCACCGGCGGAATCAAGTTCAAGGATAAGCGAGAGATGGTACGTGTTCTTTCTTCCAATCCCTCATTCCAATACCGGAACAGAGCAAAGGCACCTCGTGGGAGCGCTCCTGCAAGATGACCATTAGACAGTCATTTCCAGCGCATCTTTCCTTCATCACGAGACGCTGCTCAAACGAGGTTGTCATTTCTCTTTGTGGATTTCGATTAGGTAATGCCTGGAGACAGCTTGACCGTAGACGTGAAGCTCGAAGAGCCAGTACCTGCGTTCGAAGGTCGACGATTCGCTGTTCGTGAGGGAGGTAGGACCGTTTGCGCTGGCGTCGTCAGCAAGGTCCATGATAAGTAGGAGATTGCGAATCACAACAGGATCTGTACATGCTGAGGTTCGTAGCTTGTGGGAAGCCCGAGATCTTACGGATACACAGAATACGCCGCTCACTTTCCCCACGGAGATCAAGGCCATAGATTGTCCACAGCTTCCGTTGTTCACCGTCTGTATTAGCCGTGACAGCAAAAAAAGTAAGTTGGGAGCGCTCAGAATCGGACGTGCCGTATAAGTGGCCACGATCGAGCTCGAGAGTCAAGTAGCACATGGCAGACATGGAATAAATGAACTTTTTTTTTCTATGATTCTGCTAACTCACCACCTTATCGAAGGGGATCCTACTTGAAAACAAAAAACGAATGCGCCTCAGTTTCTTGCAGAACTCGCTGTTCTCTTCTTTCCCTCAGGAAAATGTCGGGTGGTTCCATTCCACTCAAAGGCGCTCCTCCAACCCAAAGAAGCACAAGAAGTTTCTATATGTACACGGTGCGGGTTCCCAATCCGCACCAACAGGCTCACAGAAATCCAAACTCTTCCTCGTCCTCTGTGTTTCGCTCCTCTCTGCGCCGAAGCCAGTTCTGGACCTTACATTCCGCTATCTGCTCATCAAGCACCGCCGCATCGGTGTACCGCTCTTCTTTGATCGCCTTTGCGTGCTCAGCCTTAAGGTAGGCAAGGGGGTTCACCGATCGAAGCTCATGCATGAGCTTCTCCGCCTCCTGTTCGCGATTGAGTCTCAAAGCAAGATCCAGTTGGCTCTTCAGAATCGACGTTTCCTTGTCTTCCGGCAACCTCGCCTTCTCTGCGACTAAATCGAATAAATAAATCATACGGGTTAAACCTCGTTGTGAGATTGAAGAACAGACATGCAGGGCAGTTGCCATAGATGCAGGTTCTAACAACTCACGTATCATAGCGCTGGTCTTCGCCTTCTCATTGTACTTTGCAATCGTTGATGTTCCGTTCTCTATTTCCTTAGCGATGGCCTTTATAGAAACACCCCATTTAGCCAAGAGCCGCTTGTTCAGGTACAAAGGAGCTTGGTTCTTCAGGGCGAGAACGATCGCATCTGACGGCCTTGCGTCCATTCCAACCTGGTGGTAGGAGATTTCTTCAGGGTTAGCAATCTGTTTTGGCTTCACACATGTAAGAAAATACTTACTGTTCTGTAGCCAGTTCGAATCCAAATTCTCGCAAAGTATATCTCATTCTGAACGTGCGTGATAGCACATTTCGAAACAATCCCATTGTTGGCACGGATCACGTTGGTGAAAAGGTCCTGTGTGGAAGGTCTAGACGTCTTGTCTTTGGCACCCTGGAGAAGAAATCAATTTTTGAACACGACAAGAATAAGAACCTTTCGTTGTAAGGAAACATAATTCTCTTAAACGCAAAGGTCCATGGTTCCTTCACAGCAGAGTTCTAACCGAAAGTGCATATTTGATGGAGTCCACTTGAGACCCAGAGAGGGTCATCTTTAGCGCCTTGCTGTGCAATTTGATTGGTGCCAGAGAGATGAGGCACGTCGGGCAGACCTCTTCCTTGTAGCTGACCTTTCTGCTCATCGTCAACACCCGAACTTCAGTGTAGTCAGTGTCCTAATCGGCAAAAAAACAGAATCCAACCGCGGTGTTCGTGCGTTCGTCAGCTATGATCCTGATCAAGAGCAAAAAAGTCCAGTTGATATTTTGCTCACCTCTTCAGGCATCCATCCGCCCTTAAAATTCGGCGCTACAGTCGGATCCTGGCAAACCACCACCCTACTTCGACGCCAGCCTACAGTAGGCGTAAGTCCGGGGACAAACCCAGTGATGAAATCCATTCCAAAGGAACCCAGGAAAAAAAAATTACTCTTCAATGTAAACGATACGACAGGTCTAGAGTTTCCCATCCACCTCTTGCCCGCCTAAGACTCCCCTCCCTCTCCCACCTCACAAGCTACAAAAAAAAAAATGTCAACAGGAAACCAACACCAAAACACCATACCCAGCGTAGACTACTTAAGCCCCAGCAACACTTCTTCCACGACAACGAAAGGGCTGGTCTAAAATTCTTATCCACCTCTGCCAGCACAAACCAACTCCTTCCCCACCCCGACGAAAAAGAAAGCCTTTCTATATACTCCTCCTGCCCCCCAGATGAGATACTTAACACACAACAAAAGCGCTACTCATCGTCAACAATGTCATTTAAGGATATCCAAACCCAATACTCTATATCTAATAGTCATATCATATGTACGAGACTATTCAGATGAGGGGTATTATTCAGTTTGTAGAAAACATGTACATACCCTATTATATAACTTTAGAGACCTTTTCGCGAAACCACCAAGACTCATCTACAGGGTATTTTTTTGTGGAATGATGCATGCACCTGTTTGCTTGTAATTAGGACTATGACACTTAAAGATATATTCATTCTAGTATCGTTTAAGCGTCATCTGCGATCTGAGAAAAATCAGGTTATTGTCTGGGGGGTATGAGCCGTGTTTCGCGGGTCCCATTTTCCTTTTTCGGACAAATATTTGGGTATATTTGTTGGGTTTCTTGAAGGGTTCGGAAGGGACGAAAACTGCTCCTTGTGGGTGTTTCTTGGAGTGACTCTTACAGCAAACAAGATCATTGGCAGGATCAAATTATTTTTTTGAATTTTTGAGAGGAGGGATTCAGTCAATTACGTAAAGCTAGTTAGCGCCTTTACGTACTGCAATAAACTGTATTTTAATGTATATTTACTAGGAATTTGTACAAACTTATTTTTAATTGTCGAAATATTGATTTTTCATCCATAGGCTTTTCTCTCCTCTGTCGATAAAACTTTTACTAATGTGCTAGAAGCTGATGTACTAACACGTCGGAGGCTGACTCGAAAGACGTCTTTCGGGGAGCGTCGATGGACTCAGTGACTGGTACGCGGGCGAGCGATTCGACCGGTAAAAATGCTTCCGCGTATCCTCTCTTTCATAAAAGCATGTGATTCCTCGCGGTTCACGTTCTCCGGTCGTTCCACTGCACAAACTTGCGCGACTAGCATACCCGCGCGGTTAGAGGGGGGGGGGTCGTGTGGCCATTCCGCTCCAAACGTTCAGCATGTTCCTGAGCTACCTGGCGTGTAAGGTACACCGCTAAATCTACGTGTGTCATGGTCGAGCCACGAGGAAACCGTAAAGGCAGGAAGGACGCGGTCACCGCGCGACAAGAGGTTCAATCTGATGCCATCATCAGCCAACCTGCCCGGAGTATGGTATCCTGAGCGGACTAGTCGTCGGCTCTCTAATGGATTCCTGCCGCACGAGTGTGCTGAGCATATGAATGTTTAATGGTCGGCGGGAATGCTCAGACTGATCTGCCCGCGTTCTGATGGACGAAGTCTCCACGATCCATATCGGGCGGCTTTTCCTTTGCAGCCAGCAACCGAGGATCATTTATGCTCGACATGAGCTGTGCGGGGTGAGACGTAGCTGCCTATGAGGTTTTAGGCTCCAGTTCGCACATTATTTCCAATTGTTTACCTTCCACAAACATAAAAACAGTTCTCTAAATTATTCTTAAGTCCGCCCTTTTCACAACCAACATATGAGCTTCCTCATCCATTCTCCCATTCCCTTCCTTGGAGTACCACTCACAATCCCGCCTCAGGACTCTCGACATTCGCTTACTCGTCGCGAGGCAAGTTTTCCTTTCTATGGCCCTGATTGCGGGGACTCAATGTGGCGAGCACCGACTACGCCTTCGTTCGCTTCGGTGAGGCACCACATCCTCATGTTTCAAACCTGGCAATCAATTGCTTGAAGACTCCTTTGAAACGTCGCTTATCACACTCTTACTCACGTGAGGCTGGTTCTTCGCAATCGTCGGAGTTGGTGGATGCGCTTCGACAATCTTTTTCCTCCCACCGCTGTTCTCATGAGTTTTTTCGTGGCTCTTCAAGCTCGATCTCCATCGAAACGACTTCTTACAGTCTCCCCGAGAACACTTAAACGGTTCGTCACCAGTGTGCAATCGAACGTGCACCTTCAAGTTCCACTTTTTCGTGAACGTCTTCGAGCAGCTCTCCACTGGACATCGATAAACACTGTCCTTTACACTTCCTGCACCACCAAACCCTCGGCCACTCGCCACGCTCTCAGGTGCCCTCTCCGCTAGCAAAGACGCATGAATCAATACATCCAGTGGCTGGTGCCCACCAGAATACTCCGTTTTGCCTGACATCGTTCTCAACTACTCTCCCATCACCATTCCACAAAAGCGAGCAAACTATTCAATTGCTTTCCGAACAAGCCTTCCCCAAGCTCCTCCCAGTCCTCCTCTATTAATATATAATATTCCTCAGCTTCTCAAACGCAAACCCACCACAGATCATCAATCCTCCCCGACATACCCTCGTCTACCGAAATCCCCTAAGCCTGTTCTCGCATTCCTTCCCCTCCTGTTAGCAGCTCCTAACACTCCGTTGGCATCGTCATTGAAAATCCATCCAAAACGCACAAAAATCCAACATCTAACTTGGAACCTCATTTTTCGTCCATTTTCGGGATATATATGCACCCCCTTTTTTTATGAAGAAAGCTTTTCGCGAAGCCGTTTTGGATTCTTGTTTTCCTCATTTATCCAGTACCACCTTCCCCCCCACTCTCCCCTTCCCCTTTTCACACCCGTTACCCCCCCTTCCTCCTGCTATTTCCGCAACCTCAGCAAATGAGATGCTATAGGACAATGACGTAGATAATTGGTAATTATAGAATTTTCATGAGCGATATAGCCCTTTTCGACCGTCTTTCCTACTTCTCAAGGTGAAGTTGATTTCCAACCGTACTTAATTAAGCTCGATACGTCAAATAAATGCCAGGCTCGCTTCTATTTTTCTTACAGAATGGTCTTTTTCTCGATTTCAGGGGGTCCAAGAGTGAGGGGGGTCGAGTACGGCGGGTTGTGGTACGCACTGCTCACCCCCTGTAGGATAGTTTTTTGGAGTCTAAATATTGCTCAGTGGGGATTTGGGCCCCCCCCCTCACGGCACAAGATCTGCTTCTGGAGCTCTTAAATATAAATAATTAAGATATGTTGATGAATAGAGAAAAATAGGCATCCCCCCTCTCCCCCCTTACTACTGTTTGTGGAAACGTCGTCATCGTTGGAAGGGACTCCATCATGTTCGCAAATGGTATTTGCATAAATACGCGTTCAGACGCTGGGGCCTGCGGGGCCCGGCGAAAATGAGTTGCACGACGCGAAAGACAAAACTTTTAATAGTACTGTGGTCTGGGTCTGGGGTAGAAAAAATGCGTTTTGCCCAAGATTTCGTTCTGCACGAAGAGGTCAAATTTTGTGTTCCCGTCTCTAAATAGAGCTTATTTCTATGTTTTCGAATATAGAAGTATTAATATGGGGGGTAGTAGTTCACGAACATGTGGGGTGAAGTTGTTTTGTTCCGCGCAACAGCTAGCTTACCATCACACCACCAACCAACCCCCCTTCACTCCAATTTTTCGCAAGCATTTCTCGGCTGCTCACCGCTCGTCCACCCCTTGAGAACAAAGGTGATTGAACCATGAAAAAAGGCTGACAGGCTCAAAGCACTTCAAAACTACACCTTTGACCCAGTTGGAAGCATCAAGAATAGAACAAAAAGTTTCTATTATTCATAAAACATCGAAATGCCTTCAAGGAAGTGTCAGGAAAGGAGACCTGACTCCAAGTCCTTCTTACATCGTCGAAAAACAAAAAAAAATCGTTACCACCTGATAGTTCATCACGGGGTATGTTTCTTTGTGAGGTGATCCACAAGCTACTTATTCCATGTTCTCCAGGGGGTAAATACACAAGTCCTCTAGCATTGTATATATTGCTAGATATTACTTGATTCAACATATTTGTCTGTTGAGGCAAACCAAAGAGGGGACATAGGTTTGAGCAGGTGTAACCAACGCGCGAATATTCTAGCCTAGGGCCGCTTAGGTAAAATATTGCTTAGGTTTTCCTGGCTTCTTGTGCGTCCGTATCTCGAAATTTTTATGACAAACATAACTTTATGGTATTCAATTATGATAATTTTACAACCATCTCTGACACTTCCTAGGTGAACCAATCAGGAGGGAGAAGCAGATCAATCAATATTCTATGGCATTTTCGCTCTGAAAACGTTCTCATCGATGTTGTGAGAGCAGTGCGCACGTGACGTTCCGAGAGCACGTAGGAACAACATTCTCTGCCACGCTTCGTATTGAAGAACCGGTATTGTTGCGGCGATGTTACCGTTTATGACATATCCTCCCCCCTGCCTCTGGACTCAAGTTCAACTGTACTCGAACGTTTTCTGGCTCACGCGCCATAGGATACGGTTTTTGGATATTATGCGTCGGCATCTGGGGAAGTGTTGCGCGCGTTTCGCCCTCGCGCCATATCGATTTGGCGTGCTCGCATATTGTTCGCGTTGAAAATTTGTTCGCGAAGTCCCCTGCGTAGTGTTTCGTTGGGACGAACTCAGAACGTAGATGTAGCTAATGATCATGTTTTTTTTAAAGCATCCTTACAGTTTCCACCTCCCTTCAATGCCACGGTAGTGACGTTCTACGGACGTTGAGGCTTTGTCTGCTGGGAATGGTTGAGTGAAAAAGCGCTCCAACGAGGTCTAGTTAAGTGTATCCGAAGCTTGGATCTGACAACGAATAGGTAGACTTTCATGAAATTGGCGTGAATGCAAGCTGGCTTCTTGATCGCCTTCCTTACCACCACCATGAACATTCACGACGCCGGGTTGGGTCTGGTCCGTCGGTGCTAGATTCAGCTTCACACAGGATCCAGATTGATGCGAGAGCAAAGCAAGAAGGAAGCAAACCGAGGAACGTAGATGGATGGGCTACTGACTAGACCAGTATCTATTCGCTAGACAATTTCGCCTTACCCATTGTCAGCACCAGCTGGGTCCCTTCGACTTGAACTCTCTCTTACGAAGTATTTCGTTTTTTATGTAACCTAGCAAGGTGCAGCACCAAGCTTTTCCTCCCAACAGCGTTCCTAATGTAGAGGAAGTGAAGCTTGGCTTGTAGAAGAACTATATTCACAAACGGTGCTTGCAGAGCTAGTAGTAGTTCTCATCTCAAACAGATGACGCTGTACAGCGCTCACGTCGCGAAGTGACAAACGAGTTCAAAGGGACTCGCACCGGAAACTGAGAGGATCCAGCGTTCGAAGGATTCGATCGCCAGCAGCTGATCATCAACAAACGAGCGCCCCTTGGCACGGGTCGAGCGAGAGCGAACTCCACAATTCACCGCTAAGCTCTCTAGCACAACCGAGTTGAAAACTCGTTGATTGTACCAGGAGCAACAATAACTCCTTTCTTAGGAGTGGAATATGTACAAGGACGGGCCCGCCGCTACAGCGTAGACCTTTTCAGTCGGACTTGCATCGACGTGCATGATTCTCTTGACGGGTTCGACAAGTTCAGGCATGCCGGATTCCAAAATACCTGAACGGAATGGCCGAGGAAAGCGTTGTTAGGCAAAAGAAAACTACAAGTGGACACAGTTCATGTAAGCACATCATATGTCGTGAGGACTGAACGTACTAGCGTTGACTAGATCTGGAGCAGAAAGCAGATGCTTTCCATTCGCTCCAGAAACGAAGTCGACGCTTGCCTCGACAGCAAGATCATCCCCTCGCTCAAGCGAAAAGGAGCAGAAAAGTCCATTGTACGATCCAGTGACCACCGATGATCCATCGTTGGAGAATGCACATTGAAAGCGGTCAAAAATGCATTCGTTTTCATACAACTCGACAAGCCTTGAACTAGACCGAAGAACAATACACACAAGCGTTCAGAAATTCGTGCGAGGGCTCAAGATGATGAGTACAATACAGGAAAAAAGCTGAACGCTTACTTGATTTGCTCAAACACGGGAATTATCTTCAGGGGCTCCGTTTCCTTTCGCATATCCCAAATCCTGAGCGTCTACGAAGGTTAATCAAAAGGAACATTACCTCAGCATCGTGCGCTTCAGCTGAGAATGAGTTTGTTCCTGAAGCTGAGTACCTCGTAGTCTCTTGTGCAAAAGTACTTTCCGTCTTGAGAAAACTTGAGGTCGGCGATGGAAGCAACAATTTCAGAGAAGAAAGATTGGTTTCTCGAAACGTCCTAAAGATAGTGCAAAACAAAAAAACAGGACATCATTAGCTATTTCAGAAAATGGTTTCCTCAAACTGGGGTCGGGGAGGAATTGCAAACTTACGTCCGGCACAGTAAACTCCTTCGCAGAGCCTTCACAGAGCGCAGAAGCTCTCAAATCGTTGAGCTTCACAACAGCTCT
Source organism: Rhodosorus marinus (assembly GCA_029953675.1). Lineage (NCBI taxonomy): Eukaryota > Rhodophyta > Stylonematophyceae > Stylonematales > Stylonemataceae > Rhodosorus > Rhodosorus marinus. Next base: position 821,911 of record JAMWBK010000010.1, read on the forward strand.
GGACGTGCTGATAGCAAAAAGATTACAATGCTCCGGGTGGAACTGTGCGCATGTAATAACTTCGTTGAGGTCTTCCATATTCTCCGGCTTCAAATCAAGCACATTGAAGCCGCGTTCTCCTTTTTCTAGATGCCACAGGTTCACTCGAAGATCATCGGCACTCAAGAATGTTTCCTCATCAGAGCTCACACTATCACCGGCAAAGTAACGTGCATTCGTCAAACCACGCAATCATGATGCCCTATCGGACTACTCAAAGGGTTGCCCTTGCTTTCAGGATACTCATAACAGTGATTATATCCACCTACCTGACTGAGTTGATGTGATACGTATGAGCGTTCGCAAAGCTGCGAGTGCAGCTGCTGCTGATTATAGCCTCTCGTCCTTGAATCCTAGGAATGGTCAGTCTGAGAAGTTCAAACACATGCGTATTAGTTACTCAGTGTTTCATGCTCGAAAAACAAGCAGTCTATCTCAACAGCGGAACGGACGTGCCCTGATCCAACCATCTCTACTGCGGACTCCCGACTGCAAAATTCATCGAGTCCACTTTTGCAAAGCGGTTTCTATGCGGGAAGGGGCTTACTTGCTCGGGGAGGAACGTACAGGTACTGCTGCGTTTGAGATACCGTTGCGTCCTTGAAAATGGTCCATTGTTTGTACCCGGGTCACATTCTAATCGTTCGAACAAACCAAATCAAGTAAGTAACTCGGATCACAGAACAGACCAGCTTCCGCACTCCTTGGAAGCTCAGTCTTACCCGTTCGTCCACCTTGAAAAGCTTGATGGTTTTGTCATTGGTTGTTAAAAGGCGGCAGGCTCCTCCCGTCTGGAAATCAGAACAAGAACAAAATCGTCATTAAAATCAGTGACACGGGCTGCCGGACGGAATGAAAGCATTTCCGGTCTGGCCAGGGTTGTTCAACAAGTTAAATTGGAAAGACGACACCACTAACAATTCTTCAATATGTCTACAGTAAAAATCTTTCTTACCTGATCAAGCCAACAAATCCTGTTGATTTTCTCCTCGATCTCCATGCTCTTCAAATAATCGAACTCTGGCTCATGTGACTGAAACTGAGTCCAAAATCGGAACTCAACCTGTTTAGGATGAGCGTTGTCCTCCACCGCGCGAAGCAGAACAACTCGACCACCTTTATCACCGGTGGCCACCATATCTCCAGTATCAGAGAACTGCACAGCAGAAATCAAGTCGACATCCTGAATTCCTAATCCTCCATCCACTCCGCGCTCGCCGAACGCTTGAGCGAACTGTAACTTGGGACGCATCGGGCTGACAACAACAAAAAAAAGTGCCTGGGCAACTCTACGCGGCAAATTAACAAGTCAATTGTCGTCCCTCTCTGCCACCACTCCCTAAACCCTCCCTCCCCAAAAATCACGACCCGGGTCTCTTCTCCACAGCACTCTCCTCAAACTTTCTTACCCTTTGGGCCCTACTGTAACATTCGCCAAAACCAAAAACCCCAACTTTGGCCCGCACCCGTTTTCTCCGTGTAACATTCGCCAAGAGCAAAACACAGCGTTTGGCCCCTTCGCCAAATGTAACATCCGCCTAGAACAAAAATTTTAAACAGCTTTTTGGCCCAGTTACTTTAACAGTTTCGCCATAAACAAAAAGCGCTTCGGCACCGGCCAAGCGTTTTCCCTTCTGACCTCCTACCACGATCTACCACCACGTCCCCAACCCTGCCAGGCAACCCATTTTAAGCCGGAGAGAGAAGTTGAGAAAAAGCTGAATCCCATCTGTTGAGGAGGGTTTGGGGTTTTCCCTAATCAAGGATTTTGGGTCGGAGAACGCACGTCTTCTTTGAGCTCATGAGCAAGTTTCAAAGTATCCATTCTGAGGTTGAATCGGACTTGGAAGTTTCCTCCATTTATGAACGGATGGAGCAATGATCACCAAAAACGAGTTTACGTTGTGGATAGCGTGTTGACGACAGGGCAGAGTCTTCACATGGACAAGCAGGTCACATGGTGCTAAGGAGACGGAGACGGTGGGCTGATGTTTGGACCACCGCAACTTGGTCGGTGGTGATGATAAGATCCATCTCAGCTGAGCGCTTGGAAACATGTGGCCGGTGGCACGCTGGACTAGGGCAGTTTGCGCACGCGCACCGGCTGACGCAGATTTAGATCTATGTATACCAGAATCTTGGCGCTCGACCAGATTACATTGAAACGCAGCTGTTGGAAGGGTCTAGCTAGAAGGTCTCCCAAACCTGATACATTTTTACCGTGATTTATGCCTTGGAAAGGAATCAAATCCGGTCAAGGGGTTACGTTTACACGTGAGTGAGTGCTGCGGAGAGTGCGTAGTTGTCACCTACTCTCTGGTTCTTGCCGACTGCATGAAATACTAGCTGCACTGTAAATGGATAACTCCGAGCCAAGTGGAACTTGGGTGGGACCGAAGAGGCCCACCCCCACAGATTTGTGCATTCATCGAAACAGGTACGCCAAGATCCGCAGATTAGCAGGCGAACACTGGATGGAACCTTCTCCGCGCGACCGCGCTCTTGATGCTTCTGCTGTTTCTTCCCAGTTTGGAGGCCTAGTAGTCCAGTCCGGAGCCGCGAACCGTTCGGCTGAATGTGTGGATTAGACGTTTGCGGTATTTATTCAAAGTCAGTTCGGGTATCTGGCTGCTATCATGCCGGGTCGTACAGTTCACCCTTGCATGCAGTTCTGTACAGTAAACGGAGAGATTAAGCAGGTCTCGTAACCGGGAGACTCTGGAACTAGTCTCTGATCAACTGTCGATCTACAGTCCGTGTTCGGGAAACCGGCTTCTTCCATTTGCATTCGATCGATCGATTGACCTTAGCTTTTCCTTTTGTCAGATCAGCTCCGTTCTGGAATCGGCCCTCCCCACTTCTAGGAAGAGGGGAAAGGACTTCATGGCTTATTCGGACAGCAGCGAGTCCGCTCCTGCATTCGCAGCAAGATCCTCCATGACGCCGACTGCACGGTCCTTAGGAATAAGCCCTGGCGTGACTCGCGTTCCCGCTGTCTTCTTGAATGCAAAAAAGGCACAAGGTGTGTCAAACTAATTCAGCAGGGGACAGGCGTAAAACATTCGCCAATCCTGTCGCCAGGGAGATGAACAGCGAAGCTAAATGCTCTCACTTACAAGTGCGGTCCCTTGAATCACGCTTCATCGATGCCGAGTCATCCAAATCATCACCGTCGGCCATAACTCTCAGGGGACCAAAGCGCGATCTATGCGGCCGTACCGACTGTCGGAGCCATTCGCGAAACGAATCATCGAACGTGGCGTTCAAAATCAGCATGATCAGCTCGAGCGTATGCATCAATGCATATGGCATCCACGTCGATATTCGCTCATGTGTCCCAAACGCCTTTTCAACCGTCATGATGTAACCACCTGCGACATCCCAAAATCTGTCAGCCTTCTACTGAATACGCAAGGAACGAAAAAGAGCTGGAGAGACGCCGAGAATCCCCACCTAGAACATCAGGAAAGTACATCAGGTAGCTAATGGCCCCGCCTTCCTTTTGTGTCCAAGTCAAAAAAATCTGAGGCAGAAACTGTGCACACAAGAAGAATGCATTGAAGAAGCCAACAACATTGGCATAGGTCTGGAATGGACCGCACCGTCCCTCCTGAAGCATAAAAAAAAAAAATTGATGAGGCCCTCATGTTCAGATAAGCCCTACCGGGCACAAAAAAAATTTGGCAAAGGAATCCCATATTACTTGTATCACCATGACGAAAGGAGAGCCAACCAGGCCGATAATAAAAAATTGACAGAATAGACCAATCCAAAGTCTTCTGTAACTTGAAGGACCAGGAGTACCAAGAGCACTCGTTCTTCGACTATTCATTACACTAACGACAACATATAACGGAAACAGCGACAGGCAACCTGTCAAGCCGGAGTACAGCACGAGCAGTGAAGGCTGGCATTTTATCATCATTCCAGGTCCCGAGGAACACAACTGAATCTGTGAGCGACAAGTTCCACAGCCAGGACGCACATCAGCGATCATTAAATTCTGAGCATTCAGGATAGGGGAAAAGCGAGCCCGATAAAGCCGGTTCTTCTCAGTATCCACCGCACCTGATCATAATGAAGAATCAACAAGTTGATGACATTCAAGGCGCGTCCGATGTTTCCAATAAGTAACATCATTGAGCTAAAGCCTGCTGCCGACCCCCTTTTGTACAACTTGTAATATTGCGGCACGGGCTGTAGCAGGCAAAGTGGAATTGCCAGCAGCCCCACATATAAAGCCACCGAACTGACATCCTCCAGTTCGCTGAGGCATTTTAACTCAAAGATCTGATTCAAATTCACAGCCATCCATTCAGTCCATCCCCGACAACCCTAAATACTCCATCCAAACGATCAAGAACAAATCCTCCACGAGCAAACCCCACCGCCTACCTCCCCCAGACCACCCCCAAACCCCACAATTCGGGAAGGAGAGAAATAAAACAAAACCTCAATCTACTGTACAAATCATCAGCACCCTCTCCCACTCCAACAAACTTCAATGAGCACTTCTTCCTTTCATCGCCTTGAAATCAATTGCTTCAGAAACAAGGGGTTCAAAGGTAAGCAATGTCCCTAATCGCCCAAGCCCTTCTATTCTCCCCAATCCAAAAACTTAAGAAATGCATCAACAACTTTCTCAACAAACAACCGCTGACCCTCCCCTCCTCCACTCCACTCCCACTACCCCCTGGATCCCACCTTCCCCAAGCCCCTGTCAAGCTACGATATAGCAGCCAGAAATATTGCCCACCGCTCAGCGCATCCATTGAAACCATAAGACGTGTAACAATGGCCACATTGTTCCAATATTTCTTGCCCCGACACCATTAAACAGAAAAGGGAGTTTCTATTTTGAACCCTGTTCACCCCCAAAAAACATATTTGGCAAATAAAAAAAGGTGTATCGATTCTACTCAATACGAACTCCCCCCCCCTACTCACCTTTTACTTTGATGCAAGAAAATGTTTGATTGTCAAGGGGAGTCATCGAGGGGGAAACGTGTCACAGTTTCTGTATTTTTTATGGCAAATATGAGCATCCGGATCAAGAGGGTAAAAGTCAGGTAGGGGTATAAACTTGATAAACGAAAGGCATCCAGTAAAATTAGCACGGGGGTTGGTGCTCCTAGTGTTGGATGTCTGTTTTATCAAATACTTTATTGCTTCGAACAAACTTAATTGATTGAATGTGTCCGTAATGATTGAAAGTCATTTTGGAGTTTATTGAACTAATAATATTCTGCTGCATGGATTTTCCACGTGGATTTCCAAATTAGAGTTGTAAGTTCCTAAACTATTGTAGGCGTTGGACTTGACATAAATGAACAGACTGAAATTATTGATTTTTTGGTTCGTAGTCTGTGCACGCAATGTCATAATTTGAGGCTTTCGCATCCTAGCCGGTTTTTTTGTTTTTGTTGTTGCCATTTTCTCCTCCTGTCAGGAGCGAATGAGCTCATTGGATGCGATACTTTGTAGGGAGGGTTGTGGATAAGTTCTCATCCATAGCAGCTGTGTGCGAGCGTGGAGGAGGAGAAGGGCCTTGCTTTGCAAATCTGGCTAGGGATAAGTGAATAGAGCCGGTATACGTAACCAGCCATGTTTGGAGGGACATTGGTTCCAGGATTCAGTTTGAATATGGGCATGCTATCGAAGGAGACGGTGGAAAACCGCAGGCTGTGCCTTCTGGTTAGACATGGACAAACGGACTGGAACTCTCAAGGTCGCGTACAGGGGCAGATAGATGAGTCTAGACTGTTACGTGAGTATACTAGTCTCTGCACTGCCTGTTTTGTTCCTCGGCAATCTTACTCTCAGTGCCAACATGATTTTGTTTTATAGCGAAAGGGGAGGAGCAGGCCAGGATGGTTGGACGATATCTGAAAGGGGTCCAGTTCGATAGAGTGTACTCTTCCCCTCTAAACAGAGCGAAAAGGACTTCAGAAATAGCTTTGAAAGAAATGAGCGGACGGCTCACCAAAGACGATATCATTTTCATGGACGAACTGAAGGAGATCAAATTGCCCTGGCAGGGGATGTTTAAGTCGGACATACTGGTATGCTTTGCTAGCAGATTTCTCTCTATTGTCCTGGACATTGTGAAAGTCGAATTAGTTCTCAAGGGCTCATATTTTTCCGAAAACGTAGAGCAAGTACCCAGAGTACGAAACATACCACAACAGCCCAGACGAATTGGAAGTAGACGGCTTCACACCAGTTCATGACCTTCACGACCAAACCGAAGCTGCATGGAGGGAGATATTAAGTTCAGAGTTCGACTGCTGTCTAGTCATCGCCCACAACCAGACAAATCGAGCTCTTCTCGGAAAGGCTATGGGCCTCCCGGTCTCCAGACACCATTCCTTCTCGCAGGTATACGGAGTCGAAAGAAATTCTGGTTCTTTCCCGTCAAAATTTGTGAGAGGCTGAAGAAAATTAAGTTCTGTGTGGCTTCGATATCAGAACAACTGTTGTTTTAATCTTATTGAATCCCGCAACGGGGACCTTCGACTCCTTTGGAGCAATGTCTCTCATGACGGTGTTTATGTTCCAACAAAGGTATTCTGCACTCTTTTGTTGAACTGCGCTCACCTGAGGGTGAGATGTGCTGACACTGCTCCCACCCGTTGAACGCTTTGTAAATGAGCAGCAGCCTCCAAAAGATCACATTCGTCTGGAGATGCGAAGTATGGCCGGCTTAGAAACGATTATGAAAATAGATGGTGAAGAGTACAACTTTGAGGATGGCAGTTGCTCCGAGCTACTGGATCGTGTACAGACTTCCAGCTCTGGGCATGTTGTTCTTATGGGGAATTCGCTTTCAGATTTCTGTGCCGAAGTGATGCAGATGCCGTCTCTTAAACTTGGTGATGGAGGAGTGGCTTCAATCTTGTTGAATAGGAATGACCCGTCAATCTGCCCACATCTTGAGGTATTTTGTGCTTCGAAGGACGCCATGAACCTAATTGAGCGACCTACCGGCATGCAATCACCGGCCTTCCTATAGGCGGCTTTCTCTGCCGTTATGGTGGAGCCTGTGTACAGCGCTTTGGATATGCGTGAAACTTAACTTTGCTAACCCACTAGGAAGCCCGAGGAAGCAGTTGTCTTAAAGAGTAAACTACGGCTCTCGGCACTGAAAAAAGCAAATCAGTCTGAGATAAAGGAAAGTATGAGGACGTCAACGCGTTTTTTAGCACATTTGAACCTATTCAGGAATAGCAACCTTAGCAGAATGTTCGCTCACGTGATGGGCAGGGTTGACCCTTCGGCCACAGCGTTTAAACTCGGCGTTTTTAACTGCAGTAGCATTAGATTTTTGCAGTATAATCACTGCCTCTCGCGACCTTGCTCGTCATCACAAGCGCTCTCCTCTTCTCTGTTTTTCTGATTACTGTTCGTCACCCACTGGGAACGAACCTGACAAGTATGCTAGTGCCACAAAACTGCTAGACTCTACAGGTTTCCGTCTACGGGAATCCGAGGTCCTGGGGGTGCATTCGACATGGTTCGGCGAGATGCCAAAGTCAACTAGCGTTAACAATCAAAACGGATTCTTGGTTTACCTCAACACGAATGAAGCACTCCCGAAAATTCTTTCACTACACAGTACAAACCGCGATCATGGTAACTTCCTCATGTGTGCAGCAGAGGCTCGCATGAAGCGAGACCGGTGCTGATCAGCACACATAGTTCTTCAGCCTCGTTGTGCCTTTCCCCTCGAGCAAAGATCCTATGATATCAAAATCGCCAGAGAGGGACTGTACAATCATGTACTAACCAATACGAACGGCAATAGGAAATATTGTTCGATTCGTGCCTTCGCGATAATGTTGGACGAGCTGCGGTCTCGGAGGAGAAAGTTCAGCTCTCAGACAGGACTTACAGGGTTGCCAAGTAGAGGAACCATGGAGTCTCGCGATGAAGATCAAAAGAAGAGTCTACGCGATTTCATCCGAAGCTCTCGGGAGTATGTATCAGGTGGCTGGAATCGCGTGAAGAGTACTGTGGGGGCTCCGGTTGAACGGGCGGAGGAATTCTGGAATACTGGGTCCGCGCATTTGGATGGTAGGCACAACGAATACGCCGCGTTGAAACAGCAAAACGCGATGCTGACATCCATATTTTTTTCCTGCTTTTGTATTGTTTTGCAGCTGAAATTACGAGGCTAGTTAAACTGAGACATCAGTCAAACCCGCTTCTCTCCATGTCGATTGTTGCTTTGCTCGTCGGACTGCCTAGTATAAAGTGTAAGCAGGAATGTTGATCAGTCCCGCCGATCCTCCTCGTTCCTTGGTTAACTGAGACTGCGTGCTTTTTCCTGGGTTTCACCAGTGGCGGGACCTGGGCCGGCATCCAGATACGCGTTGATCACCTTTGCCGCGACGGGGCTCTTGTTCTATCCTGATTACGTCACTCAGCATGTTTTGGAGTATAGTTCCGAGAGCAAGAGGGAGTGAATTTTGTGCTTTGTGACGCGTGGCAAAGATATCAATGGTGCAGGAGGACAGAGGACTCAGGAAATCCCTACCACAATCTACTGCTCGGGTTCCCTATTTGAACGTTGACGGTGTGTTCAGATGTACTACGAGATCACTGTCTCCTTGCATCACGAATCTCTCTTGTAAAGAAGCAAAAAATCTGCGAAAACAGTTGTTTGATCTCTCACAGACTTGACGTGTTGTTTTCGGCTTCTAAGACCGAAATATTATCAGATGGCTACGAGGAGCCATGGACAGTTTCAAACCGGAATCATCGGGAGGTGGAAGAATTCAAGAGCTTTCACGAAGATTCTCCAAAGCAGCAGCTGATCAAGCCACGGTGGTCCCAAACTAACAATTTCCCAAACTAGAAGTTAACTTTCACTGACGGATTTAAGGCCTACGGTTGAGCTGAGCGTCCAGATTCAAACCAGAATCGTTCCGGGGATACAGAGAAACAGAGACCTTGGGGCCCAAGGTCATGTGAGTGGAGCGCAAACCATTGGATATTCCCGCCCCACGGCCTGAAGAAGAACAAGCAAGTCGGGTGAGGATCCTCGGAAGTCGAAGGGACAGCTGCGCTATCTTAACAGACTTCAGCGTACCGTTGCAGAGGACTCCAGGAGGCTCCTCACCAACGACAATGCTCATCCGAGCTCACCGTATGTAATGTAATGAATACCACAATCGCACCGTGCGCGCACCCTAAGGTGCGAAGGGTTTGGTGTATTGAGCAATCAGACCTGTTGGATTCCTGCAATCAAGGCTCAGCATTCCAGAGGACGGTGGGAGAGCCTTGTGATCCTAGTAGGCTCCCTTGCTCCAAAGGTCTCATGCTGTGCGGACTGGCACTTTGCGCAGCAAGCCTTCCAGCCAGAATTGTCAACCTTGCGAAAGGGGTGGAAAAAGAAGCTTCCCGGCGGGCAGTGCAAAATATATTTCAATAACTTTCAACCTTTTTTTTTAATACGATTGACGATTCAACTCCACCTCGGGGGTAAAACAAGGAACCCTGTCAGCACACCCATTTTTGAAAGCTCATGCGCTGCCGAAATTAAATTCAAAAAACACAGTTTCACTTTGATTGTGGTTGCAATCACCGTTGACCGTGAAAAGTCGCATAAGCGTCTTCGAGATATCGCGGATACTCCAAAATTATACCCCAAAGTTAAAATCTAAGAAATTTAAATTGAATTTGTTTTGTTTTATTCCCATAAGTTCTAGACTTGGTATACCATTGTTCTTGTTTTGTGCTCATTTTCTTATTTTTGTTTTTTTCGCCCGGTGGGGACCGCTGTTGGCTATTGACATTATTGCGGGCGGTGAATGTGACAGACCAGATGGTGCTAACACAAAATATCAGGAGCTGTGCTGTGCACAATCTTGGGCATGCTTTTCAAGAATTCTGGAAGGTTGAACAGTTCAGCTGGAAACGAATAGTTAAATGTGGGAACCTACAATTCTACTCGCCGTGCGTGCTGGACGACGTAAGAGATGGAGGTGGAAATTGTTAAGCAGCAAGGGTATAAGAGGATCCAGAGTGTCGAGCGAGGGAGTCCGGGACTGAGCGAAGCGAGTGTATAGTGTTGAATCAGCCGACTTTGGTGTCTACGGGAATTCTTACAAGATGGTTCATTTAGTTGTCGAGAGAGTCTTGGAGGTGAGCGTTGAGGATGCTTGGTCTCAGTTGGTGGATCTAGCAGGGGGACACCGCATCAGTTCCTCGCTGAGTGCCTCGACACAGCTGTCAGCAACGTCAGAGGATACTGGTTGTGAGCAGGAGTGCATCTTCCACTACGGGGCAAGGGCGACGAAGAGAATCAGCGAGTTCGATTCTGAGAAACGGGCAATGAAAGTCGAGCTTGTTCAGACGAGCTTGCCTGTGAAGAAAGCAGAGATCGAGTTCGCGGTAAAGAAAGTCGACGATGAACGATGCAAGGTTGTTGGAGACGCCAGCTATGTGTTGGATTACGGGCCTTTCGGCTCATTGCTTGGTTTGCTGGCAAAGCCAAAGGTGAATCGCACTCTGAACAACCTGTTCGATGGAGTGGAGTGTCGCGTAGATACTGGAAATGACGTTCCTCAAAATTGGAACGGAAGGCGAACATCTGTACTGGGCTCTCTTTCGCCAGAGTACATTCACAACGAAGCTTTTGACGTTTAGAGTATTCCACTTATCTGTTAAGATGTATATAGGTAGGGTAATTTAAATAGGTGAACACTTTTTCCTCAACAGTCGTTTTCGCTGGGTGACTACGTGACTATATCCAAACGCTAGCACAGATCTTCACACCGCTTAACGGCCTGGAGCCGCCAGCACGATATACGAATCGCCTGTCAGTACGTGACAGCGTGTTCTGAATGGTTCTCATCACTCGTCCTTCTGGTGGGTTTCGTTAATAAGCATGTTTTTTGTCTGAGCGGATACTTTTTGGCCGCACACATGTGAAATGTCTATTTTTCCCTGGACTTCTCAATCGCTGCCGTGATCTTGTCCATGGCAAGCATTGAGTCCGCCGCGGAAAGCTTGGAGCAGAGTGCACAATGAGCAAGCAACATCAGTAAACAGGCAATCGCATGTCAAGAGCATGCGCAAATGGACTAAATCGTATACCTTAATGCGATTCCTCATGTCTTCCTCGCAGCCAGAGAGCGAGGCACTGTCAAGCGCTCCATATCTGCTTTGGAAGCAAGAAACGGATAAGCGATTTGCGGACATTTGCATATTCTAACCTGAAGCGAGTACAAATATTTGGCGGGCTTCTCTTACTTGCTCAAAGCAGTCTCAAGGTCTTGAAGAGCAAACTGTTGGTAGCGTAGTACGAGGTCGCTTCTATGAGCGCGTTCCGTGGGGTCCATTTCTAGATATGCCTGTACCACGTTCAAATCAGTAGCCATGGTACTACTTCCGACGATTAGAGGGATCATAGACTTACCGTCGTTGCAGATTCTTCTATGCGACTCACACCTTCTAAGGCATTCGTCTATGAAATAATAAGAAACGTTCGTTAAGCCAGCTGTGCGTTTCTAGAACCAGACGTGATCAGCTTTCTTCATACCAGTGCAGTCCAGACTCGGCTGACCTCATTGTCTTTCCGAACAGAAAAAGAGCGTCGACCGCTACTTAGTACATTAAAATGCCTCCAAGTCCACGACATCCGTTTCAAACCGCCGACCAGAATTCCAGCACCGAGCGAGGTCCTGTGCAATAGAAAATCCTGTGGTCGCCGTACTAAGTCTTCCATACGGGAACGGAACGGACAAAAATTTACCGCTGCTTGGCACAGGGAGGCTTGGGCAGCACTAATACAATGGCTTTGGGAATTCTAGGCAGACAAAAGCGCATCTTAAAGTTATGCTAAGCAAGAGTAGCTCTGTCAGCGCTTCTCAAACCTGAGGAACTCTGCACGAGCTCCGGCTGGTGGTCGGGAGTTTAAAACCATGTACCGCTCTTCGGTTTTCACGGGAAGATAGGCCCTTGCTCAGGTCCAAGAGTCGTGTGAACCAGAATGAAACCTAAACCGAACTATTTATTTCACTCTTGTGGACCACCACCAGACTCCGTCCATCTAGGTCCCACCTCCGGCTATCCGCGCGCTCGCGGAAGATTAGTACAGATCCTAATACAGAAGCGTTTACTACCAACGAATTTTAGGACATGTGTCTGTAATTGATTGGATTCCAAACTTCATCCTAAAGAAATTTAGGACAACTCCAAAAACTCAAAAAACGCAGTGTACAAAAACAATCTATTTTCAATCTTTCGTGCGCCAAGGTGTAAGTTGTTGGATTGGTTCGATATTTTTTTTTTTTGCTTCCCCCCTTACCCGATTCTATTTCAATTTTGTTATATTCAAAAAAAATATAAAGGAGCATATTTAGATTAGTTCCTAACCCCTTCCAAAACTGACAATTTCGCCAGCCTTCCAGTTCAGTTTAACGGAAAAAAAATTCTCCGACCACGGCACCCCCTCTTCAACTTTCTGAAACATAGCTTGCAAAATAATTTTTTTAATTCATTGTTTGCAACGAATGTTGTATCGACTACCACCCCCCCCCCTCGTCTATAGTGATTTGAATCCAAAGCCAGTGAGGAGAAATCTTCTGTTATATTTTGCGCTGAGGGAGGCTGGTCGCGGGGAGAATAGGCTTATCGCTGCGATAGAGATGGTCGGTTAGTGCTCGGGCACCCGGGGCTGTTGAGTGGTGGGAGGATAGACGGAGGTATCATGAGCTTCTAATGAAGCTACTGTGAGCGAAGGAAGATCCCGCTTTTCGTTTTGGTCGGGTTCTAACCTCTTTTGGCTTGTAGCCTATATCTGTGCGGATTGAGAGAGTGTATCAGCCGGCGAGTGAAGGGGGGCGGGGGTCGGGGGTTGGCCTATTGACTGAGGTGGAGTGTAGACTTGCTGTGGCGCCGAAAAGCGTTTTTTTTTCCTGCAGCAGTTTGCTGATGCGGGAGTTTTGCTTGGGTGTGAAGTTTGGTCCAATTCGTCGTGATGGTTGAAAGCGTGTGGTGGGGTTGGGATCTGCCCCACGAAATGGTTTCGGACAATGCAGATGAACTGAGCATGGAATCCTCCTTGATCTAGAGTTCTTTTGCGTCGTATCCTTGTTTTTTTGTTTTTGTTTTAATTTTAGAAAGGAGCGGGAGAGCGTGGGGCTGAGTTATGACGAGTCCGGGTGTGGATCTTGCACGTCGCCGATGGGCGGTATACGTACCGGCGACGTTGCTGATAATGCTACCTTCTGGAGTGCCCTTTTCACTGGGAATACTGGCTAGCGGACTGTCCGATCACGATCCGTTAATGGTACCTGCATTTGTTTCCGGTCTGGGTGTCAGATCGTTTGTTTCCGCGGTATTCGTTCTCCTCGGGAGCCTTCTGCTCGATACTAGACCTGAATCAATCCAGGTGCTAGGAATCATCGGATTGGCCTTATGTGCACTACACGTAAGTCGAGGCTACTGAACTCATGTCCGGTCAGAAACCCCTCACCGCCACCAAATCTTTGTACTTCCAGGTGCTCGTCGGATATGGTATACAGCATGGTGTCCCGTATATGATCTACTTGGGCAACAGTTTGTTTGGAATCAGCAACGGCTTGTTCTATATCATCGGGTAAGAACTGAGCTCCGGTCACCCTCGCACAAGGGTTGGCTAGTTCTGATTCAGCGCTTTGTCAACTTTTAGAGTGATCCATGCCGCAGCGTGGATCCCGGAACTGCCCAGTCTTGCTATGGGTTTATGTTTCGGTGCTCTCGGTGCTGGTGCAATAGTTGGAGCAATCGTGCTTGACCTCCTTGTTCGGATGTGGGGCGTCGTGCAAGCAACATATGCAATATCTGTTACTCTTTTGATCCTTTTCGGGGTTGGAACAGTGGGCTTGAGAATGCCACCATTTAGCTGGGATCCGAGATCAGACTCGGAAGCCCTAGTGGAAAGAAACTTGGCCTACTCAGGAACAAGGCTCGGAAACAGGATCTTCTTGCATCATCAAGTGTATCTAATGATGATTATTGTTGCCGGTAAGCTAGTGGGTAGCGACCCTGGAGGGACTGATACTGTACTTGTATACCAGAACCCCCAACACCGTCTGATCTGAATTGTTCTCATCCACGAATTAACAGCTGGAACTGGGCCTGCGTTTGGATTTTACACTGCCTTCTCGAACGTTGCGCGAGGTGTAATCGGTATGTCGGCAGAAACTGCGAACCTCTGGTTTGTAGCGATGAACTTTGTGGTCTTGATCGGACGGTTTGGAGGCGGGTACCTGGTGAACTTTTGTGGCTTTGGGAGAGGCTTTTTTTGGTCGGGTGCCAAGAACCTGACGATCCTCCTGATGGCAGCGCAGACCCTGGCATCAATCTTGGTCGTCCGTGCTGAGGAGGAAGCCAGTGCTTCGTTGTTTCTGGTTGCAGTGGGCATTTACTTTCTAACTTTCGCGTCCGAGTCGACGCTTGCGGCAGTTCTTGCGAGACATGTGTTTTCCGCCGTAAACGGAGGGTGAGCAGATTAGCAATTTTTTGGGCTTTTCTGTATTGTTGCCTAACGTGCTCACCGTTGTTTTTTTCCCCGGTTTTTCCATGATGCAGGATTGTGTTTGGCTTTTCCATGGTGTCCTCGGGACTCGCAACGATGGCCTTCTCGTTGCTTATGGCTAGTGGTCTGCAGCAAGCTGCAACGAGCGGAAGCTTTGGGGTCGAAATGTTCAAATCGTACAACGATGCGTGCACTGTAGTATCGATCATTGGCTTAATTGCTTCCTTGCTTATCACGAGTTGCAAAGCCGCCACCGAAGACTTCAGGCTCCGGAAGGACCCCGACCAGCGATATGGTTCTGTATGACGAATTCGAATGTGCGGGGATCGATGCGAGGACATTGGGTACAGCGAATTTTCTACTCCATAGCGAAGGCTAATAACTTCGCAGACAACACGCCGGTCAAAGTATACTAATAAGAGTAGGAACTGAGGTCCAACCCCAAGCCGACATACGTGCCGGAACGAAAGGGCCCTCAACTGAAACAAATAGAACGTGAACATGCTAAATTATATATTGTTAATCAAAATCTTACATATTATGTAAAAGAACTACTCTACATCAGTCTATTTCGTCTCTATATTTTGATTCTTCATTCTTAATCTGAGTAGCAAGACGCAAGCTAGAGACCAGGGATTGCCAAATGGGAAAAATCTGGAGCTGTAAATTTTTTCATGAAGTTACAGAAAAAGCACATATCTACAGTTTTGTGATGAAAAATGTCCTTAATATGGATCCAAGCTGCTTAGATAAAAGAGAGAATACGCAAAGCTGATCCTGGACATCCTGGTTGTTTTGTTTATTTTATACCCCTGGAAAATTTCTCCAACCATGTCCGACAATAGGCTCCAAATATTATTTGAATATGTAATCGCCATATTTAACGTGCTCCCATGGGATGGGTGGATTTTGACTTTCATAAACGAGAGGAAGTAGATGCTTTTTTTTTGTTTTTGTTTATATTTTTGACGTCGATGGGAAACGCGGTGAACCAAAAAAAATTGAGGGCGTTTCTGATGAGGAAGGTTGGAAGTTAGGAATCGACTTGGATTGTGGAGAGCTTGAGGCCTTTTGGGTGTTTGTGTGTTTGCTTGGTGAGATTTTGGGGATCTTGAGGTAGTTAAGGAGAAGTTCAGTTAAGGATAAGAGGTATTGGGTGAACTAGTTGTTGGCGTGAGAACTTATTCCGCTTCGGTTGTTGTCTTTAGGGTAGATCTGGTCTCGATGTTGTGTTGACGCCGTTTGAAACAGTGACTCTTTTTTCCGGGGAGGAAGGAGAGGAGGGGGGTTTGGGTGGGTGGGTGGGGGGATGAGGTTTGGATGAGCGGAAATTGATTTAACGTGGGGGACCTTTTGGGGTCTGGAGGAGGTGTCCAATGAGCGCGGCGTCTGGGGAACCAGCAGCGGCGCCTCCTTCGAGTCCGTTGGCGAATGAAGAGCTTGAAGAGGAAGGGGTCAGAGCTGACAGCGAAGTTTTCGCTGATGAAAAAGTTGGCCAGATGGAGGATACCGCAGGCGAAAACGGTTCTATGCACAGAGAAGAAGACGATCTGGACGAAGACCCCTTCACTGATCCACCACACGGAATCTTCGCAAGAACGTTCAAGAAAATTATCACTGGCGTTCTGAGATCAGTTCCGTCAACTCCTGCGAAGGGAGGCGATGACAGCACTGAGGAAGCTGGAGAAACTCCAGAGGAAAGGGAGGAGCGTGATGATAATGCGGATGCTCCCCAGGAGGTTGCGGAGGTGAAGAGAACAAGCGGTCCTACCGAAGGTGAGATAAAACAGGGACGGTATTTGGTGAGTCTGAGAATTGACTGAACCTCTTGTTGGATCTTTTTGTTTGAACTAGAACCTGTGAAAGTTGAGGAAAGGAAGAATCTGGACCTTCTTCCGATGGTTTTGAGAACTCGAAGCAGGGATCGGGATCCGGTCAGCTCAAAGGAGTTGCGAAGTGTTAAAGAAACAACGCCAGCTGCTCATCAGAGGACTGGCATGAGCGTCACTCACTCACAGGACTCAAGACCGGGGTCAGGTGAGATTATCTCCTTCTAGCAGCTCCCAGCTTTCAATGGATATTTTTAGGGACTCACGTGTTGCCTATCACATTCGCTATCCGTAGTGAGAACCGAAAATATTAACCTGGAGGACCTTGACTCGATTGAGGTGCATAGACTAACCTATAAGCAACTGCAGCACGTCTGCAAGCATCACAAACTGCTTGCAAACGGAAAGAAGGTAGTTTTGCGACAACGTCTGAGAAATTATATTAACAAGCAGCGTAAGGTCGACCATATGTCGACGCGGAACACGGAACAGGAAATGCGTGAAATTTATCCGAAAGTAGCAGTTGATCAGGCATTTGATGGGCGATATGAGGAAGATGGCATGAGTCGTGTTGACACTTCTGGCCCCGCAAAAATGCCGCTGCCGATGACAACCAGGAAGCGGACGAGAGAGATTGGATCGATTGAACCAATAGTTACCGGAGAAAACTCGATCCAGAAAAGCCAAGGTACGGGATGCACTTAGGGCAGAGCGGTTTTTTTCAGAGGGCTGAAACGCTGAAAAATCCGCCGCGGCGCCGCTCTTGTCGACTGTAGATGGAACAGTTAGAGAGGATAACAAGGATCCTCAAGGAGACCTAATTGGCTCGGGTTTGAACTACGTGGTAGAAATCTCCAGCGCTGTCAAGCGGCAGCGAAAATCCATCACTGCCTCAGAGTTTGAGGTTTTTACACGAGTGCTACTGGATGGGGTTCAATCAGAAGATCGGGACCAAGCAGTGGACACACTGAACAAGCTTTACCAGAAAGCATCGCCAACACCTAGAAAGCAGAAAATGAGTGTGGACGACGTGCATTCTGTGACGAAAGAGCATGGTAGGGGAATTCGGTCTCTACCGAAAATCACGGATTCCAACGAAAACCTGTATAACTTCAAAACTTAATGGGCCAACGTGATCGCTTTTGGAATACCCATCGTCCGCAGGAGAAGCGCCTCTGGAACATGCCACCCAAATGGATACCCAGATGCTGGTTGGAGAAGGGCAGAGCTCCTTGCCCCCGTTGTCCGCAGAGAGATTGCAGGGACTCCCCAAAACCCGCCAACCTAGAAGCCGGCACCTAGGACAAACGGTCACACAACAACGGGCAGCACCGAAACAGAAGCCGGGGGTCGAGTCCCGAGAGGAGATCGATGCTGTGTCCCCCGTCGAATTTGAATTTCGGACACCAACCAATCAACGTCAGAATGTGCCCTCTTCAATAGTACCAATTGCCTCCGAAGCGAAAGGTTCTCCCGGCCCAAGCCCTAGGATTCGGAAGTCGTCTGAAATGGCTGAGCCAGAGGTTAAGGTTCGTGTCTAAAAGAAACGGGAATGACGTGTATTGTGCTAACAGCCTTACTTGCTTGCAGGCGATACCGGTGAAATCGACAGAGGATGGTTACCCTGAAGGTCACGCTGAGAAGACGCCTTTACCAAACCCGAGACGAACGCCTCGAAAAACTGCAGGGAACATCGTGGAAGAGTTCCTGCAAAGTTCGTCGACTTTCATTCCGAAGTCCGCTGATAGAGCTGGTGAGGTGGTGCACATAACAGGAAACAAAAACAAAGTTCAGCTTCTGATGGGAAACTTGCTGCTACTCTTCACAGGAGCTAATGGCTTCATGGACGGTGGTTTCACTTTTGAGAAGGGAACTTCTGCGAGCGCACCTAGGAGATCACGAAGGAGACCACCATCCCGAGTCTCATTAGGACAGTGGCGTAGGAAGACCGAAATAAGAGAACCGGAGAACGTTCAATACAGTGACCTGCGCGGATCCTATACGAGTCCTGCGTCAAAGGAAGGTAAACAATTTTAAACCTCACGTCCTGTGAGTCCTTTTTTTTGTTCTTATGGGAAATACGTCTTGCCGTTGTGGTGATGTCTCCAGTTGTTTTCAGCGCTTCGTCGAAGCGAATCATGGAAAGCTTGGAGAAGCTGTCAACCCCACAGGTTGGAAGCAAGCGCTCCAGAACTGCTAATTTTGGAGAGGGTTCAGGTCCGTATACTGAACCAAAGATGCAAACGAGGAGGGAGCTGAACAACAAACCCCTTCAACCCGGAGCTCTATTTATCAACTCGCCCGTCGAGGAGGTAAGGAACTTATTCGCAGATGGGCCAATACACGAGGGCATGAAATTTAAAAGAAATCTATAATGGTCTTTCAGGATAAGAGAGAGCAAGTCGCGGAGGAGAGTACGGATGTACACGAAGCAGAGCCTGAGAGCCGGTTGCAGCGTATACGACGCCAGGCAAAGACGAGGATAGCTGAGAACAAGGCCACCGCAGTAAATGCGAAGCCAATATACGTACCGGAGCCGGACGAACAGGACGAAGCGCGGGACAAGTTGGCTGAGGCCCTGAAGCAGAAATCAGAGCAGCCCGCTGCAAATGTAGTAGGACATAGAAGCGCAGCAACAAATTGTTCAGTTATCCCACGCCAATGGAATCTGACTAGTGCGAACTTTACCAACTCCGAATAGGTCGGTTTGGAGCCTACGAAGAAGAGGCGGTTCGTGAGCAGCGCAGGGGATTCACCAAGTACATTCAAACCCCCAGTTGGTGTGGCGCCACCAGTGACGAGAGCTAAGGCAGCGTTGCTTGCCAAGGCGGGAACGACGGCACCAGACGCATCGATAGGCACCTCAGGGGCTCGTGCAAAAACTGTTGGGTTCGATCCCGTCGTCGTATCAGCCAAGCCTGATTTCAAGTTCGCCGTTCCGTCCGAGCCAAAGAAGACGAATTTCGGAACCGGGTTCGGATTCTCCGCGGTAGACGCAAAAAAAGCAGTTCCGGCCACGACGGAATCAGGCGAGAAGGACGAAGAGGTGGACATATTCAACCAACCGAAGAACGAAGAGGAGGAGAAGCAAACGGCGGAGGCGGATAAAACTGAGGGCGAACAGGACGAACAAAGCGAAAAGGTTTGCACACACCTTGAAAATCGTGTAGTCAGGAGTTCGAAGGATTCTTACTAACCGGATATGATATTCCTACCCCAGTCGGACGAAGGTACACCTCCTCCGATAGTCCTTGGTGGAGTCGCGCCGCTACCGGAACCAAACTTCACCACCACTCCTCTTGCAACATTCAGCGGTTTTGAAACGAGCCAGCCTACTGGTGGATCTTCTGCTCTTCTGCCCACGGGCACTGAGTTTATCTTTGGAGGAGCCCAGGAATCTGCGAAAGAGGAAGCTGATCAGAAAAAAGAGGGACAGAATGGTGTTGAGGCTGACGAGGACCAAACCCAGAAAACCGCAGTTGCGAAGGACCTTGAAGATGTGAAGAAGGAAGCTCCTGTGCAGATCCCGTCCAGTGGCTTCGTATTTACACCCCCCAAAGCAGAGCCGGAGAAACCCTCGAAGCCACTTAGTACCGGAACCACCTGGAGCCAGCCTTCAACGTTTGCTCTCAGTTCTAGCTCGGGGGAAGCAAAGAGTTTCTCGTTCACCGCTGCTTCGTCTTCAGGCGATGCAAAGGATGCTTTGCTTCAAGGAACATTGAACTCTGGAACCATGAAGCCGTTGAGTGAAGCGGAGACGAAGACTTCTTCTGGGGCCATGCCACCAAGTTTTTCGATACCAGTTGCCAGTGCAGCCCCACCAGACGGTAAAGACAATGCTATTGGCGAACTACATCGAAAGACAGATGCGGCTGAAAAATCTTCGGGAAGTGATGCGTTCGGAGCTTCTGGCACTGCGGGAAGTGCAGGTGTTGCTTTCGGGTTAGGAAAGGGGTTGAAGAGTCCTGAGTCTACCCTGACAACGGCTCCCTCGTTGATATCAAGCGCCTTTATGACGTCCGGAACTGACTCAGAAGCTGCTTCTACACCGAACGCTGGATTCTCTGCGTCATTGGGGCGTAGTGCTTTGGAGTCAGCGGCACCTTTGTTCTCAACAGCTACACAAGCGAGCGCACCAGTAACAACATTGCCGTCTAGTTCTGCGGCGAATGCGTCAGCTGCAGCTCTAGCTGCATCGTCTGCATCGCAATCAACTGAGGCTGATGCCAAAGCTGCGTTTTCCACACCCGATTCGTTTCCGAAGCCTTCGTTTACCGCTAGTACCATGACGACGGCAGCGACGTCTGGGTTCGGAGTCGCGACAGGGTCATCTTTTCGGAGCCCATTCTCTTCTACTGCAGAAGTAGCGGGAGCGTCAACCGGGTTCACTTTTGGATCGGTAGGTACGTTTGGGTCGAAGCCTGAAGCTGCGAAGGAGAACGAGACAGCTGATGCGGTCGGTGCAGGGGTTTCAGCTCCAGCCATTGGGTCAGGAGTCGCCTTTGGTGGCTTAGCAGCCGCCAGCGGGGCGTCAGCGGCTAGTGCCCTTGCATCGATTTCGACAGGGTCAACGAGCGCAACTCCGGCCTTCTCGTCAGTTCTTGGTAATGCACTAAGCAGTGGCACAGGCTCGATAGCAGCGGCGACATCTGAGAAACCTGCTTTTGGATCTGGAGTTGGCACTGCGTTCATGTCCTTCACCACTGCATCCACAACCGTGGACGGGGGCTCGAACAATTTGGGCATGGGCACACCGGCAGGAGGGAATCAATCGGCAGCAGCGAAAGACGCAACTCCGTCGATGGCATTCCCCGCGTTCGGAGCTGCATCTTCTGCGGCACCATCGTTTTCAACGAATTTTGGTTCTACCATTGGCTCGGCGCCTGCGTTTGGGACGAGCAACTTCTCATTTCAGCCTGCGTCAGAATCCTTCGGCCAGGGTCAATCATCATCCGCTTTTCAGGCTCCGACGTTTGGTAGTGCGCCGTCGACAGCGGCCAGCAGCGCACCGGGAGGTTTTGGTAGCAGTAGCGTCTTCAATGCGAACATGCCTCCACCAACGAGTGTTTTTACAGCCAGCGCCTCGACAGGCATGTCCGGGTTTTCTAGTAGTAGTGGTGCTATGAGCGGAAATGCCTCAAGCACTGCCCCTGCGTTTGGTGCATCTACTGTTGCGTTTGGAGCGGGCGCTGGGACTGCTCCTGCCTTCACGGCGAATGCACCTGCGGGCGGCTTCTCGTTTAGCGGATCAACCTCGAGCCAACCTGCTTTTTCCGGATTTGGTCAAGGACATCAAGCACCCCAGAGCGGTAGTGCTCCAATGGGATTCGAAAGTGGACAGAATAATTCGTTCTCATTTGGAGGGTCAAGCGGAGGAGGTATACCATGTTGCTCTTCTACAGAAACAAGATACTCTACTACCCTAGCGATGAGCTAACGGTTTTCTTCCTTGTGTGTTTTGCGTTTCTATTTTCATATCGAATTAGATGGATCAGGTGAAGGTGGTTTCTCAGTAGGAGCGAACGCGGCCAGAGGGAGGAAGATATTTAGAGCTAACAGAAGACGACGTGGATGAAGGAACTGTGATGTGAAGGTGACGGCCCGCGTGGAAGACTTCGTGATGAATGGAGTTGGAACCTCATGACGCTGTTATGTGGATGGCAGGCTCCTGAATATCCTCATGGTGTTTTTTTTCGTTTCGTTTTGACGCTGTGACAGCGTTCGAGGATGTAAGAGTTTGACTTTTTGAGTTGTGGAAATATGTCTACGAAGACTTTCAGAGATGACATAATCGTGTAAAGATAAGCCGCCCCGAAAAATACTTGAGGACTCACTTGTGAGCAAGGGTTGGCGTACTTTCATCAAACGGATCCTAGAGTGTTGCTGATTGTCGACAGACCCCCGACAGTTCAAAATCTGAGAGCATTATGGAAAGGTAGTTCTACCCACGAGGCTATTCCGAAAATTCCTCTTGCCATTTCTCAAGCCTATAGACTCGCACTGTATTTAACGTAGAGAGTCCCACAACTTCGTGGTATATTTTATCAAACTACCTGATTTTGAATGA
Source organism: Rhodosorus marinus (assembly GCA_029953675.1). Classification (NCBI taxonomy): domain Eukaryota; phylum Rhodophyta; class Stylonematophyceae; order Stylonematales; family Stylonemataceae; genus Rhodosorus; species Rhodosorus marinus. The sequence continues at coordinate 844,373 of JAMWBK010000010.1, forward strand.
GGTCGGCACGAGGACTGCAAAAGTCCTCTCGCTGCTCCGGGTGTGTGCAAGTACTCAGGCAACCATACCTACCACGCATCCACTTAATCTGACAGTCTTCTAGCCCTTTCAGAGGTGCTTCGAGGACAGAGGACGGCAATGCATTGGAAAACAACTCAGTTGGTTCACTAGAGCAGTGTGATCTCTAGGCCCGAAGTTAGGATCACTTCCGCTAGTGTGACCCGCCGTCCGAGACTCTTGCCGTTTTCAAGTGCCAAGAGCAGTGGGGCTGGAGTGACTTTCCACAGATACATTCAGGGCACTGCCAAAACGTAAGGGTCTTGCTCAAACAATGACTTGAATCTTTATTTACTGTATGTTACTGAGTTATACCATACCCATCGGCATCGGCCGCTGAACTTCCTCTTCCTTCGGCTCTAGAACAATAACAGAGTCAGGAATGGCCTTGGACGGGCCAGATTTGCCCTCAGGGTCATACGGCAACATAATCTTAACCTGGAGTTACAATTGGTCGGTTTGCACTTTGTCAGGAAAGGTTCTCGTTCTCTATTGTGTTGTCATATTCGTTTATAAAGTGCCAAAAACATACCTTGATTCCAAGTACTCCTTGTCGAAGCATGACATGTCTAAACGCGTACTGAACGTAGTCCTTGCAGGGCTGTCCGGACGAGAGCAGATATCCGTCCATGAACTTCATTGTCTTAGCACGCTGTGCTCGCAGTTTTCCACTGACGGCAACTTCACAACCCTGTCATTGTTATCACCAAGGACGATCAGATTCATTCAGATTCCGTGCTCTGCTTAACGAAAAAATGGGGAACTTGAAAGATCTTGCGGTCGCTTTTATACCTTTGCACCTGCTTCCATCACGAAGCGGACAACACCGTAGCACGCACGACGAACGGCGAGGCCTCCGATAAGCTTGTATTTGAGAGACTCGGCTTGGGCAATTGCGCAAAGTCCACGGTTGTTGATCTTGTCCACGTACAACACAATCGAATCATCGGTAAGGTTGAACCTCTTCTGGACCAACGCGGTCAACTCGTGAATCCTCCTGGACCTCTCTCCGAGCACGTTCTGCGGGCGTGTCGCCAGAATCCTAACTTCCTTCCTTGTCGGAGTTTCAGGGGTCGCTCTCACATCGAACCCAGCGTACCCATCCTCAGGTAGCTCCCTCATAAAAAACTCATTCATCTCAGCGTAAAACACGCCGTCCATAATGAAACGGCGCTTCTTCGATACTTGGTTCATCATGTTGGCTTTTCTGTGCCTTTCCTTCTTCCAAATTCCTCGTCCTTTCTTAAATTAAACAAAAAAGACCGCACACCACACCCCCACAAAAACCTCTCCAACTCACAAGACTTAACTCCACCCACCCCACCCCACTAACAGGAACAAATAATAAAAATTACCAACCAACTACAACAACGCAAAGGTTCACTCCTCCTACCTAGTAAGAAAGAAATCAGCTCACAAAACCCATAGACAAGCCTCCTCCTCCTCCTCCTCCTCCAAGATCATCTACCAGAACACCAACGCCAACCTCCCCGCTCCTCATTCCTTCCTCCCCAACCAAACCATCACCAAATTCCCAAATCAACGCATTCCTTCCCCCTTCCCCCCACCCCATCCTTTAGCATCTTTTACCCCCCCTAATTGATTTTTCCTCATCAACGTTCGTTCATTTACCTTCCAACCCCTGTCTTCTCCAACCAAAATTCCTCTTTTCTTCTTTCACAAAAAACATTTTTACCCCTTTATTAATCACTTTACTCTTTCTTCATTTCAAAAATTAAAAGTATGAAACGTGATAAATATCCATGTGTGGACTTCTCGCTGCCGGGGGGTATGGCCGATTCGTTTCTGGTGGATATCCTATTTCGTTTTTCTAGGGGGTGAGTTGCAAACCTTTTTTTGGGTGGGCTGGGGGGTTTGAATAAAAAAGAGGGGTAGGGAGGTTTAGGGCGTTGATTTCCGCCCCCCGCGGCGTGGTAACGACGGTGAACGTGGATTTTTCACCGCCTTTGCGTTTTGTTTATTTTATTTTAAATTTTTGTGCTGTTCATGTGCGAAGAGTTTTTTGGGGAACAGCTATCCTTTTTTTAGTGAGCAAATTGCCCAGGCTTGGCAAATGTCATGTTTCCGTTGGATATATGGATTTGTTTTTAGTACAGTTAACGGGATAGTGAGTGATTTGTTCATCTAGGGCTTTTTGAGATACCTAAATACGAGTGTCTGGATTCAATTAGGGAATATTGTATGTATTTTTAGTCTATCAATCTGTTGGCGACAACCGGCTCATCGTCTATTGATCGTTTTTTTTGTTGGCGGTGGCAAGTACTCCCATACTGTTGTGAGGATACCAGCCTGGTGGGGGCTGGTGGGGGAGGGTGGAGGATGCCGCCGGAACATAGGTTGCCTGCACTTTTGTCTGATAGATAAGGTAACAGGACTTCTGTTGGGAGGTAGAAGTTCCGGATACTCACATATTTGAACACACCTAGTAGTACAGGAACGTAGTCGATAGGGATGACCCATTGGACGTGGCGTTCAGGGAGGTCAACCTTGTCTGATCCGGTTACAGAGTTTCTCCAAGAAGTCCATGTGCTTTGACGTTTTTGTTCGTCAATTTGAGAATCGTGATGATTATTTTTGGTTGCACCGAAGAGTTTTCTTGAAAGCAGAGGGTTTTTTACCAAGAGATTCGGACATCCACCGTAACTCCAGTTTACGGGCGTGGTCCGCTGGGTTGAAGATGGTTACGGGAAACAACTCAGCTCTGAAGCTCTACATTCAGAAGCTCCCATGCTTACTTATCCGCCAGTTGTTGAGGCAATGACGTCTTTCATCTAAGGATCTACGGTTCCATGAAGAAGGGCCTTTCAGCCCAGGAGCTAGACTTATCGTCGCAAACGCGTGAATTAGTGACCACAACCCAAGATATAGCGGGAGCCCGCGACACCATCTACAGATCCAGTCAGATAACGAAAGAAGAAGCGCATAATTATTCATCAGGGGCGTTGGGCGGACTTTCAGTGCCAACGAGCCAGTGCCCCTCGGATTGTGCCATCTACTCTATGCTCTTTTTCACCCTCAGAAGCTCATCTTTTGTTTCAGCAGTATCCTAACACCTAAAGCATTCCTTGAGATAAGCAGAAATGCTTCGCAAGCGTACCCAAACCTTCCATTGTGAAACTTTCCACGGGCACGATCGCATTGACCTTCAAAGATTCCCACACATAGCTGACACAACCTTTGTTTACCAATTATATTATAGGACGTGTCCTTACAAAAAGGTCCCCTTATATGATTGGGTTTTTCTACTTACTTCTACCCATTCCCCTCTGTAATTGGATAGTTAGATATTTTCAATCCGGAATTGATGAAGAATATCAAAAATCTCAATATTTCTTGTGTTTTCTTAAGTTTTGTGCGGCGGCACATTTGTCAATTCCGGCTTTTTGTGCTTAATTGAAGCCTTATGATGTGCTTACTGGGATCGAAAGTTCAAGGCGGCTGTGGCCAATGGACCTGCAGGCGAGGAGCCCGCAGGCGATTTAAACTACATTCCGTCGCAGGGCTTTGTTCTCTTCTGTAGATTTGTACTTGAACAGTTCCAAATGAGCTAGGTTGTGGAGAGTCCGCGGAAGATACTTACCATCCTGCTGTTGAGAGGACGAAGGTGTATGTGAAACCCCAAAATGGCTGGGTTTTGGAAAGCAAGGATGCTGTGCGATCCATTTGGCAAAGATAAGGTAAAGAAAGAGTTCTATGGGTTGGTAGCTATTTCGTTGATCTTATCGATCTCTGCCCTGAGCTACATCGCCGGTTTGCTGGTGAGCATGGCAGGCAGTGAGCCCCTTTTTCTTAATCATACCACGGAAAAGTTTCAAGGTGATCTTCAGTCTCATCAACTCGATTTTCAGTACGGAAAAGTTCACTATCTGTCACACAGAAGGAGTGACTCGAAGGTTCACCTTTTCGCCCTTCACGGACCAAATATGACGACCCAGAGTGCATCCCACTGGATTCCCAACTGTGCTCTCTTTGACCGAATGGGAAACTTCCATATCCTGGATCTGCCGGGTTTTGGCGAGAGCCCGATCGACCGAGGACTACAGAGCGTTCCTTCAACAGTCTCTGCCCACGCGCTCCACAGGACGATGGAGGAAGAGGGAGTTTTATCGGATCCTAACATAAGGATTGTGTTTATGGCGCGAAGTTGGGGTGCGGAGGTAGTTATGATGCTGTTTCGGCGATACCCGGAGGTGCTTGACTTGAGAATTCAGCTGGTGCTCATATCACCTACACCGAACCTCAAACTGATAGCACCCTTCATAAAGGACAAAATACGCGCTATCAGCGGGCTTATAGTTTGGGGCGAGAGGGACAAAGTGATTCCGTCCAGTTTCTCAAGAGTACTAACAAGGTTCCTGCCCAAGTTCGACCTGTATATATTGAAGGGAGTAAGCTCACATCAACCTGAGACCGACTTTCCTGGTACGTTCGCCAGGATTGTCTCCGAATGGTGGGAGAAACAAGTGGAGAAAGGAATACCAACGCATTCGAGCAGTGCATGATGTCATATGTTCAAACTGTGTCAAAAACCTTTTCATTTTCGAAGTCCTGACCAAAAAAAAATTTAACACATACCTGAACGCCCATTTCGCTCGAGTTGCATGCGCACTTCTAGGCCGTATATATTCCAGTCGCCTGATAACTACTTGCGACGGACAGGCGTTCAATATTGCAGCACACTTTCCATCGCGTAATGATCAGCGCATATCGCTTCTCCCATCTTTTCTGGGAAATTGTCTTGTTTCAAGCGGAAACCAGAACTTTGCTTGTAAGGCTTTGAAGGTTCTTGTTCCGAACATGGTTAGACGCCTCCTCAAACTTGTTTTTCTCCGTCATCATCTGCACAAACTCATCGTAGTCAATAACTCCGTCGTTATTTAAGTCTGCTTCCCTCACAATTTCGGCAGCCGCTTCCTCCTGAACTCCAATATCCTTGAGCGCATCCAGAACCTCATCAACCGTAATGCTTCCGTCGCCATCCTTATCGAACTTCTTGAACGCATAGCGGAAGTTGTCCGCCGTGTTCACCTTTTTCAGATCGGTAGTTGCAGTCAAAAATTCTTCATAGTCTATGGTTCCGTTTCCTGTTTGGCACATCGAACAACCATGGGGTCAAAAGCCGTGGACTTCGTTCGCGCTCGACCGTTAATATGCAGTCTACTGAGTAGCTCATTGGAGCTGTGCGGGAACGCTAGCATGCACTACCTACGTAATGTAGTGCATACGCCAAGGATAACTCAGGCCGAACAGGAAATCTTACCGTCCAGATCGAAAGTCTTCCACATATCCAAAAGCTCAGATTCGGCCACCTTGTTCCCTAGCTTTTCAAGAGCAGCTCTCATTTCCTCCAGGGTGATTGTTCCCGATCCATCCAAATCGACCTCGTCGAATGCCTGCACCGCCAAACATGTCGTGGAGAGGGAAAGGAAACGGGTCAGGATCGAACACTCGTGACTAGAGTCGTATCAGGATCCCTTTTCATTGTAGAATCTGACCTTCCGGACAGCCCGTAGGTCTCCCTCGTCCATGTTGCAAGCCATTAGCTGGAGCGCCTTCTTCTTGAACTTGTTCATTTCGTTGAACTGGTGGAGGTTATCTAGAACCGACGCCACCAACGGTTTGTCCGTAGCGGTACCATCCTCTCTCATCCAACGGTGTCCTACGAGCGGGAATCACGAGAAGGACATCTTTCAACTAAGCATCAACGGACGTAAAAGACCATCCGCAGCTTTAATCGCTCACCAAGCATTTCTTTGGCTTCTGGTCTTTGGGCCGGGTCCCAGGTCAACATAGTGCGCACACACTCCTTGGCGTCCTCCGATATGTGCGGCCAAGGCTCTTTTTCCAGGTTGTAGTGCCCACGCAGAGTCATACGCAGAATTTCTTCGTCGGTTCTGCCGTAGAAGGGAACTTTTCCCGATAGCAATATGTACAAAACGACTCCTGTGCGTGACACAGAGGGCTTTTTCAGAACCATTTCCCCCGGGTAGGAGGATCGTGATGGGCTTATACGTTGCATGCTCGTAACATCTCAGCAGCGTGCTCTTTATGCCCGAATTAAATCAACCGAGTAAGTCCTCAGTTAATTTGGTTCTGCCGTTCGAACGGCAGAACCAAATTTCAAGTGGTGCCCATAGAAGTCATTACCTGCGGACCATATATCGGCCTTATGGGTGTATTTACCCTTAATAACCTCTGGCGCAATGTACATTGGAGTTCCGCAGGGGTCGGAGAGGAAGTCCGGTCCTTTGTAGAAGCAAGATAAACCAAAATCTGTAGCTTTCAAATTCGCGCTTTCCCGATTCGAGTCCAGCAGGAAGTTCTCAGGTTTCAAATCCCTGTGCACAACACCCCGTGCATGACAGTGTTCGACCATCTCCAGCATCTGACGGCACAAGTTTGCGCAATCCTTCTCAGAATACTTTCCTGTGCGAGCTTGAAGTATGTTCAACGCGTGAGCAAAGTCCCGGGTGAGCATCAAGTGGGAGTCGCTGACCTTGGGCAATAACACGCTCGAACAGATCCCCGCCTGTGCAGAGCTCCAGGACAATATGAACATTATCTGCGTCCTCGTAGGCTCCAAAAATTTTGACAATATTGCTATGCCCAGAAACAGCCTCCATGATCAAGATCTCGTTCCGAATATCATCAATATCTGTCTTTGCCATGATCTTCCCTGTAGCCGAGTGATCCTGGCAAGTTCAGCATGTCTCCCATGCCTAGGTGAAGAACTGCTCTCGATCACAAACCTTTGCTTATTGTCTTGATTGCTACGTTCTGCTGTGTCCTCTTGTGCGTGCCTAGGTAACACGTACCGAAGGAGCCTTCCCCAAGCAGTTTTCCAAAGTCATACACCTCATATATGGCTTCAGTATGTTTGTCCAATACCTTTAAGCGAGAGTTTCAAACAAAAGCCCAACTAGTTCAGTAAGATCCAGCGCTACAGGAGCCCATATTTCGGATATCAAAGTACCGTGACAGCATATTTCTTCGGCTTGGACTGAGTCTTAGGGATTATCCCAATGTTCATGAAATTCTTGGGCTCCCTCGTGCTAGTACTCTTCCCAGCGGCGCGTTTCCCAGCCTTCCCTTCTGCCTTACCTTTCCGTCCGCCATTGCGTCCTCTTGACTGCTCGTTACCCATCCTGAAAACCCACCTATCAAGCTCGCCCAAATAAAAAAAGAGCAGTAAAGCCGTGTCTCGAGAACCCCTCAACGACCCCCCGGTCAATCTATTAAGAGAGATTCAAATTCAAACCCGGGTCGTCATCATCACAAGCTTAACAAAAACATCCTCGTTAGCCCGACATACTCCTTCCTCGCTGTTCGAAAGGTAGACCAGACTTTCCACACTCGCTCCCAAATCGAAAAAAAAATTGAAAAAAAGTGCTTGCCCTACACACCTCCCCTCCCAGCACAGCACCTAAGAAAAAAAAATACAAGGGTCTCAAAGCTACTTTGCTCAACTTTCCAGAATCTCAAGCCTTCACCTCCTCCACCACCTACCCCTTCACACACACACACATACACACACACAAACGCCTAGGTAGTCCCCGGTTATGCACACTTCACCCCCTCCTCAAACAATAAAAACTACTTTCCAACTCATCCCCATCTCCTGCCATCACACATCCTAAAAGAGTCCCACGTCAAACCAACCCCTCTCTCCCTCCCCCTCACCCTCCCCGCCCATTTATTTTAAAAAACAATTCCCATCCGTATCTACCATTCATTTTAAAAATATTTTTGGCAATATAGCCCTTTTTTCTTGCTATAAGTAAATATAAGTAAAACAGTACTTTTCATTTTTCCCATCAAAAACTTTTCTTTCAACTTTTAGAAGAAAATGCAGGTGCTGATTCTCGTGCAGTGAATTCTTTCCAACGGATCTGAATGAATTTCAGTTTATCCCTTTCAAAATTAGTTAAATTCCTTTATAGCACTTATTTGGTGTTTGCCTATTCCCCCCACCCCCCCCCCCACCCCTCGTCTTCTCTCGGTAAGGTAATTTCTTTTCGTTTATTGGTTGGTTAGAGGCGCTTATCGGGATGATCAATCAGTCAAAAAGATGATAAATAGTTACGTATTTTCAAGATAGAGGGAGATCTTGACTGACTATCATCTTGATTGCTATGCGCTTTTGCAATGTGTAGTGGATGAATCTTGGAAGGGCGTGATGAAGGATCGCACAACCAACGAAGCAGGGTCACTTTGCGTCTGATCTTCTCCAAAGTCTACAATCTTGGGTTTTACTGTGAAACTAGCAACCCCGGATCGTGTACGCTCTTGGGTGCAATTATCTGACATGCTACCGCCCCTGTCTGTATGGTACTAGCCCGTGCCCTCCTTGCCATCACCCCACCTTCAGAACTCCCATGACCACAGCGGTGGAGTTTGTACATTCTGTACCGAGGATCCATTGAACGAAGCATTGAAGATATAGTTCTCGTTGTTTTTTTGCGCCCTGCAGTAAATGCTACTAGTCCTTCCCTTATCCTACATGAACTTTGCTATCGCTTCTCAACATAAGTCTTCTCAACATAAGTCTTCTCGTGGATCGATCGAATTCAGATCCGACGGTTTCATTTCAACAAAGTGCGGGCCTCTATCGCACACGACAGTGAGATCCGCTTCCTTTAATCAAACAGTTGATCGTTTATCGTTTATGTGATCATCTTTCTCAAATATTGTGTTATGAATAATTTTGATCAATAAAAATGTCATGGATCGTTTTTTTTGTGGGACACGAAAGATCCCCCTTTTTTATAGGGTTCGATTGTGCGTTCCCCTTTGTTTTTAGTTTTTGGGCGCATAAGCCTTGGGCTCTGCCGTTTGGAGATAGATGACGCGTGTTTTTTTTGGAATGCTCTGTTTTTAAAGGGTACATATTCTATTTGATGGAATACAGCTTTTTTGCCCCTTTTTAGAGGGCTCGATGGTGTGTTCTCGTTTTGTTTTAGTTTTTGGACGCATTCTTCACGCCCTCTCGGGCGTGTTGCCATTTGGAGGTAGATGACGTGATTTTTTTGGAATGAGCCGTCCGTCTTAGAAAAACTTTTTAGAAGGTACATATTTTATTTGATGGAATACAGCTTTTTTATGGGACATGAAAAAGGGCCCTTTTTGGAGGTTTTCGGGGTTCCCAATTCTGATTTTGTTTGTTTTTAAGTTTAGTTAAGCGTATTCTGTCACGAAGACGCGCGCGGTGAGTTTTCAGAATGTTGTGATTTGAATACTTTTTTAAGGGTAAAAATGAACTCTTGATGTCATGCGTGCATAGAATTGCGTGATGTTTCGTGGGACATGAAAAGCGCCTTTTTTGGACTGGTTCATGGAATTTGTTTGTTTGTAGTTTTTAGATGCTTTGTGATGCAAAGTGTTTGGCAAAAGCACATGAAAGGCGGTTTAGGGCCAGCTTGGCTTGGAGCCCAACGGCTCCAAGCAGGTGCCTAGTAGTGCTGAATAACGTTGGGCAAGGGATGCCCCCAGCGGAGATATGGAGAATGTTGGTGGCAACTACAGGGGTTCAAGGATTCCGATAGGAACGTGATGTTGCTGACAGTCATTGCCCGGTGAAATCTACTAGGCGGTAATCAACTCTGTTTGTTGTTTTCTTCTGTTGGTTTTTGTTTATGCCCTCCTGACCTAGGTATCAATCGTCCAACCATAACACATGGAAGGAATCTTTATATCCAGGGCCTATGACAGCTTTTTGAGACTACACTGATCCACCCACACCTTTCGGTTCGAGTTCGTCTTAATGATAAATTCGTATTGTCCCTTCTCAAGAGTCCTGAACACATTTCCCTCCCACGTCCAGTTGCGGACGATCCCTGGCATTCCCTTGTTCCTCACAATCAGAGTATGGCCGCGAAAGACGAACATTTGCAATGGCCCCTCTCCCCTTGTGAAGCACGAAAACCGAAACGCCGTATTCCCTTCCAGGACAACATTCTGAAGCATTCGTGCACTTTTTCCGTTGAGCTCGACAGCATAGGGAGGATTGTAAGTCGGACTGCTAACGTACTTTGCTCCATTGATGTTGAACCAAGCAGCTGACTTGTAGTCAAACTTGTTGTTCCTAAAGTACTCACCATTGCTTGGCTTCGACAGCACTAGATACTCTTTCAAAAAACAATCATCGACGAGTCCACTACCCGTCGATTGTACCTTAAACCTGTGCTTCGCCTTGAACTTTGTCTTAAACCTGATTTGCACTTTTTTGTATGAACCGCGTCCCGTGAATTGCCGTCTGGCAACTTCGCTCTTTCCTTTCTCTACCACAAGGTTCAGCTTTCCCGATCCCTTGTAGTAGCATCCGTACAACCAAATCCTGTAACGATCCAGTGCCTTCTTCTGCGTAACCACGTTGGGAAGTTTCAAGGCATATTTCCCGCTCCGAGCTTGACTCGAATCAAACTCACTCGTCGTCGTCATCGACCACTGCTGTGTTCTTTTCTCAAATCCACCGTTGGATAAATAATTCCCGCTTGAGTCCGGAAGATCCAGAGGCAGGTCGTTCACTGGGTCAATAAACCTCCTAGAGACCTCGTTTCGTTGCATATCGTCACTAGCCAGGACGAGATATCCTCCCGCTAAGAACACGATGCTGACAAAGCGGATAAAGTATATTTCCGAAGACCTCACCATGGTGCTTGGATACAGCTTCAACTCTAGAAACCACCACGAGCAATACCCATGCAGCCTCAATCGGCACCCCCTGCCTCCCACTGGTGCGAGCGCCGCATTCCTTTAATACCTTTTCGGAAACATACCTACTGTTACAACTCAGCTGTGAGACGAACCTATCTAAAAAAAACTGCCTTCAGCGCCCACTACGTAATACAAGGAGTACACAACAGCCAAGGAGTCGACAGTGAAACATCCTCTAATACTCCGAACTCGTCGATTCCTAATCCTGGCTGTCATCTAGAACAAATCTGCACTTCTTCCAGATTTTGTCAGTTTTGAGGTGAAAACTGGAGAACCAGCATAAAAGCCAAACAACTCTCTGCATGAAATAGATCCGGTTAGCTCCATTTTGACGAGACAACTCCTATCCAAAGCAAGCACGCCGACTCCCAGTCAGCAAACTGGTCTGCTTAACGCGCAACCCCTCCAGCAGCTTTTCCCAAATATTTATTTACTCAATACAACCTCCGCCCGCGTAGCAAACAACTCGAAAGGGGGGGAAGGGGTACAAACAAAATTGTCCCTAACATACACGGAAGGGGTTCTCAGCTTTTACGAACGGGGAATTGTTAAGCAATCCGAGGTTTTAAGGGGTCTGACTGAATTCATTCGAAAATTTTTTTTAAGGGGTCTGACTGAATTCATTCGAAAAAAATTTATTTAGGCAATTCGATACACGAGTGAGAACGTTGAATATTTAAAATACAAAAATTAGTAGCAACTATTCCCCTCCTCAGAAAAGCTCCATATTTTACTAAAATTCCCAACGAGCACTGGAAACGGAAAAAATAGACAGGAAATTTCGTCGTGTCGATTGATGTTATAAAACAATAATATTTCGAGCAGTGCTTCAAAATATTACATAATTGCATTCATGCGGAGGATGTCAGTCCAATCAACATCAATGCCTGGTACGCGTTGATATTGAAATAAAATTGTTTTAGACAGAGCTTGTCTTTTCTGAGGTTTAATAAGTAAATTGTAGGAAAAAGCGACGTTCTAGAAATTTGTCTCATTCTAAATTTTATCCAGAACAAAGAAAATAAGTAGAAAAGGGACTCCGCGTTGTTTGCTCTTGAAATATTTGAGTAAAAAAGGAGAAATACGTATTCTCCCTTTTTATATTAAAACTAGGATTGTATAAACGTATGGAAGTTGATTGGCCGAAAATGGAAGTGTATTGAAACACAGCGAAATTCAATGGCTTCGCCCTCCGCAGTGGATTCAACCAATACCCTACACTCGTTCAGGTTTTTTGGTTATATTTAAGTGGATATGGACTGGCAAAAAAAATTGACCTTCTCGGTGATAAGCCTTCGTTGGAGACTGTTTATTCGCTACACCGACGGTGAGAAGTTAGTTCTGTGGGCATAATCCGAAGCATGTGGTGAAAGCTCTTGGCTGTCTGTTAAGATCACACTAAAGGGGACTGACCTCCTTTGCACTGGCGGTCGAGTGCTAGAGAAAAATTTGGCTGATAATCAGAGCAATGTGCGAACCCCAGGCCCAAATAATCCATTGCCACGGATTTGTACATAGAACCCCGGGGCGTGGATGCTGTGTGTAGGCCAAACCCCATATAGCCATCAAGAGTCAAGTGATCGTCGTCACCTTCGTTTAGTATCAGTGGAGACTGGTGTAGATTTTTTTTTTGCGCCCAGGGTGCTCAAGTCGCTTTTGGTATGCCTTACCGTATCTGAGGGCCAACTTTCGACAGAATAAAGAGAAAGGGAGGGTCCCCACGACCTAAAGCTGCACATTTCAAACCTCCACAATAGACACGTAAGAACCGTGCCGGGGAGAAAAGAGACTGAGCACATTCCGTCTGCACAACTGTTGTTATGTATGTCAAGAATATGATAATGAGGCAACGTCCTCCGTTCACTTCGGAAGCACTTGGGGATCATTTGCTCATACAACGGGAGTGATGAGCCATCAAAGGCGTACCTCAGGACGTTGAAATGCTCGAAACGCCGTTGTATTCTTGGGCAGCGCATGCTCCCAGCAGAAGAGAGTCATCATCCATTCCAAGGATCTGCGTTGGTGAAAAAATATCCCTAAATGGATTCTGAAGAGTAGAAGCATGGGCCTCGTTCTGTCCCTTGGCTACCGCCGTGCGAACCATAAAATGGACGTCATGTTCTATGGATCCTTTGGAAGAGATGATTAGATGGAGAATGAGATCTTGCTTTCTGCGCGGCCGTTCAGCTGGTGCTTTGAAATTATGGTCAGGACCTTCATGTAACGCATCCGCAAAACGACAGGCTTGAAGGTTAGTCGGAGTCTTTCAACTTACGCTGTGACTTGGGCTTCGTGGTCCCAGCTTCTACACGACGAAAGAACATTACCACCTGCCAGTCTCAGAAGGAGGCTGCAACATGCATTCGGTAGGGGTTAACTTGTGGTAAACAGGGCGGGGTGGAACTTGGTGAGAGGATCACGGTCGTGGACGTTCAAAACAAAATGACCCACAAAGTCATGGCGTTCGCAAGGGGAATGACACAAATCATTATTCATCAAGAGACGTAGGGATGGGCGCCGCTCAGCAGCCGTAGACTTTTGAATTCAGCGTCTTCATGGGAACTCGTGAGCACGGAAGCCCATCTGATCAGCAATGAGAACTCTCTGGAAAATTCTTCATTGACTTTTTAGTTGGGCGGTAAAGACCTCCCGCCGTGTATGTCCTTTCATTATTAACGCATCAGAGATGTACAAATCTATCTACAGGTTAAACTTTCTTTAGAGAGCACTGGTCGACGATTATTTTGTCGTCCTTCTTGGCTTTGACGTACATTCTGTAGAAGCCAAACCTTGGGACCGTGAACCTAACCGTAGTCCTGGTCCATTCTAGTACAGGACAACTTTCACCCTTCCCTTCGGCCACATTCTTCCCACCGACCCTGGAAACGATGAGCATCAAAGGACCACTTCCTTTGGAGTAGCACCCAAAGACGTACCGATCTCCTTGCTCAAGTAGCAACAGCTGATACGCCCGCGCGCCTCCCCTCGGGAGCACCATACTGTACCTGCCATTCAACGGTTCTGCTTCCGAAGCAAATGACCCCTTGTCTCTAACCCATTCATGGTTCTGCCGCTCAAAGTCCCTGTTCAGTAGGAACTCTCCACCAATCCTCTTCGGCCTTGCGGGCTCCTCAGTCTTCTTAACACTGCAAAAGTCCACAAAACCTATACTGTCCGACATGACTGTAACTGTGAACTTGTACTTGCCCAGCACTCCGAGTTCCCCGACTGTTGAGTACGGTTCGAACTTATCAGTTACTTCCAGGTACTGTTTTCGCATCAACACCTCTGACCCACGAGTAGCTTTGAGTGACACTGGCCCATTGCCCTTGTAGCGACATTCGAAGACGTACCATCCACTTTCGAGAACAACGTATTGAGCTACTGAGGAGTTTCCATTCGGCAGTTTTACCGAGCGCTCTCCGGAATACTTCTCATCCTCCGAATACTCGCCTTCGCCTTGCAAAATCCAACTCAGTGAAGACGGTTCGAAATCTGGAGAGCTGAGGTAGTTCCCATAGTTGTTTGGCGATGATAAGGTCAGGTCGGGGGCTTCTGTAGGCGTCGGAGGGTTCGAGGGCGACGGTTCTAAGGAAACAGTGGGAGTCGCTGAAGCACTGGGCTCCTCGGACACAGAGGGTTCGGGTGACTCCGTTGCCTCAAGTGCCTCCTTGGCCGCTGTAGTGCCCATAGATATGAAATGTGCACTAAAGTCCTTTCGGTACTCGTCATCTGCACTCACGAAAGCAATGATCTTGATCTCGTCTCCTTCCTGGAACTCGTCAGGCATGGGCAATTCTCCGGCAACAGTAACAAAGTCATCAGGGCCAAGTTGAGACTCTTCGACAAAAGAGTCGATGAAGTCCAGATCTTTCCTGAAATCAGGAAGTAACTCAAGCCGAACTCTCGCGGGTACGTAGTAGAAGCTGACCACGAACCTATCCGCTGCTTTTTGCCCTCTGTTTACCACAGATAGCTTGAACATCAGACTACCGCCACTGTGGAAAGTGGGACTCACGGAAGCCGCTTCTGATTTGGAAACGTCCTTAGGGTCAAAGTACCAAATGACATACGGGCGCAAGCTTTCCCTGGTCTCCGTCTCGATAATCTTCTCGATAGCACTTCTTCGGCTTTTCGTCACCGCCACAATGCCGCTTAAGGGGAAGCAGCAAGGGAAAACAAAAGGGCAGATGTTGTAAGAAATCACACCCCAAGTCTTGTACGTGCAGTCATCGTCGCAATTGGTCTTGAAAACGTTGGCCCCGCTATAGCCTTGGCAGTTGATAGAATCTGCCTCCCTAATAAGCTTGGAATCGTCAAAAATAACATTCCCCGTTGACTTGACCAGAGTACGGGAATCAAAATCTACTGCTGGATATCCCGAGAATGTAACCTCTTCCCCCAGCGAGGGAATAGACGTTGTGTCTCCCATAGCGCCAGCAAACGTCATCGGACGATCCAACTGGATCAAGCCAAAGTCGTACTGCAGGTCACCAAACGTTTGCACATATCCAAAGGTAAACATGTTCACTGAATGAGCAACACCGTATGGCTTCTCGCTCATCAGCACACCATCTGGATCTATGAAATCGTTCATTCCCGGAATGATAACATAACTCTTGAAGAACTTTTCCGTGTTGACGTCGTATACGCAATGAGCAGCTGTGAGTACGAAGTAGGGGTCAATCAGAGCGCCCGAGCACTCAAATTCCGTTTCTTCCAATTGCTGGGCGCCTTTGGATGCGCTGAAGTACACCTTCACAACGGATGAATCCGGAAAAGCTGGTACGCCAGGCGCTATTTCATTAAGTTCATATCTTTCGCTTGAATACAGGAAAGGGTGAGAAACTCTACTGCTCTGATTCAGCATCCTTCTTTGGCCACGAGTAGCACTATTGCGCTCAACGGTGGAGAAAGCCTTTCTAGATCCAGTTTCGGCAATATCAGGATTCTTGTCAGGTCCCTTCATACCGGGTTTGGGGTCTTCAAGTACGTCAGGCAGCCACCCAGCTTGGATTTTACTTCTGACCGCAGCAATCGCATCCTCGGAAGGGCCCAGCGGTGACGCCTCTAGCGCTCGTTTCTGAAGCGATTTCGTTCCAATCTGCGACATCACGTGCCGGAACAGTGGATCCCTCCGCTGCCATTCGAATAGTTTTCTTCCTGTGCTCTTAGCACTTACAGTCACTGCCTGCACAGCATACAACGTCGCTAGCAGCAACACTAAGATGTACCACATTCGCATCATCTTGTGATCTCAAACCACCTGAAGTTTACGAATCTACTCCCGCGTTCCTTCCAGATGCCCAGCCCCAACCGCTCAGCTTACATTCGCGTTTGTCTCACCACTACGAACTAACGTCAAACCCAACAACAGAGCCCACGAACTTCTTAACCCCTTCAAAGGTAGCACTGGTTGGTAGTTAGACCTGAACCATTCTGAATACTAGTCCGAACGATCCCACGCGCACAAACCGAGATGTCTGATACGCATCAGGATCCCCCCAGCGAAACGGAGGATAGCGTTCAAACGCTGTACACGGGCCCCAGGGCAATCCGAGCCTACTAATACCGAACTCCTTCCGAGTCAGAGTCTATACTGCTCCCTTCTTCACACAGCTACCGTCAGAATAAAAACAGAACCCGCGAGGCTTCACAGAGGGCCCCAGCAGATACGCCGAAAGCGGAAAAACACTCTGCAGATTCTACCTATATCTCGTAATATCCAGCCCCTGATTTCCCTAACCTCCTCACAACCAAACTTCACCTTGCACTATGAGTAGCCAGGAGGAACGCCCAACGTCCCGGCCAAGGGTCCTTATACGCGACCAACCAGTAAACCTTCCCGATCACAACCTACCCACACTCATCTATCCCCCCACCCCCCCCCACAGATATATACTGACCCAGCCAAAAAAAAACGCTCACACCCCCCGTTCGTCAATGCTTCCAACAAGAGAGAAAAAAAAAAATTCTGTTTACATTCTCTATTCCCACCTGTTCTGCAACCTGAAAGCTCATAACAACGATTCCGTTTATGGGAAGGAACTTTCCTCTTCCCAACAGAAATCAACAACTATTTTGATAACCAACCCCCTTCCCTCCCCCCCCCCTTTCCCCTTCACATCCATGTTGCGCTCGAAATACCAAGGCGGTTAATACCCTGAGGTCGATTGGGAATGGGTATTTTTGGAAACGTAGTTATAAGAAGAAAGAAAAAGGAAATTCATGACTTGCGCATTTGGAAGCGGGGGGGGAGTTAGGAAAATTGTTTTTAATATCCGGGAAGACAAGTAAATATTTAGAGAAGAACATCGTGCAACAAGCAAGATGAGAAAAAAATAAAACAAAATTAATAGCCAATCTAGAAAACGTGGATTATTAATAGGTTTTGGTAGAGGACGAGACGGGTTGGATGGGCGCGCGAGACTGGAAGTATTCTTTTCACAGAGTGGAGGTGATATTAAGGAGAAGAGGGCGGCAGGGCTAGAGGAGGGAAGGATTAGTGCGGAATATGGAATCAGAAGTGTTACAAATATATGCAACAAAAATATATTTGCAGTTGAAACTGGGATCTTCACCCGTCCGGATGACATTTCCCAAACCCCCCCCCCCCTAACACCCTTTCTATTATTTTTTTATAGTACGAGAACTATTCTCTGAGCAGTTAAATATATATAAAATACAAGGGTGTATCATTCCCCCCTGTTTGCTGTTTGCTGGACAAGGGGTTGTAGGGCTTACAAGAAAGAAATTTTTTTCAACCCCTGTGGGTTTTTGGATCGACTTTCTTGCTCAGTGAAATGATTATTCTGTAGCGGCTCTCGATTCGCTATACATTTATTCATAATTTAATAAGTGTTTTACGCCATCGTTTGCCTGTATATTTGGCTGAGATGGTAAGGGGGGGGGGTAGAAGCGAAGTTGCAAGTCACTTTTTTTCCTTTTTTTTTCTCTCTCAATATCTAGTGCCAGGGGCACGAGCTTCTGAGGAGTCAAACATCCTTCTTTAGACAACTAAGACTTCATAATCATATTTAGAAATATTTTACCAGAGTTAAGTATCATGATATAGAAAATTAGGATCAATTAATGCAGGATTCAGCTTTTGATTTACGTTCGGAGCGAGCGCTGGACATCTGGAATAGTATAAAAGTTTACTCCTTTTTTGGAGGGTTCTGTACTGAGCCTCAAAGTCTGCTGTCACAGCCGATTCCCAGCGGGGAGAAAAAAAAAAATCATAAGGACCTGAAATCATCAGTTTCCTCACCAACACAAAATTTCAATAGAAATCAAAAAACATCGCGTTCCCCTCCCCAAACGTGCGGGCACTTACTCAAGGTTTACTTACAAAGAGTGCGTTTCCCAGCCTAAACGTGGTTTTGTTTCTGTTGGGAAGGGGGTAGGGAACCTACGTCATATCTCCGTAGTCAGTTAGCAATTTATTTGCGGAATATCCAATTGTGGGCGCCTGTACGAACGAACCACCCCTCCCCCACAACCGCACAACGCCACAAAAATACAACATGAGGATGAAGTTAGCCCAATCGCTGATGAGGAAACATCGAAACATGACCCAGTCCAAAGTCGTCGCGGCTATTTTAAGATATAATCTGAGTTGACCAATTAAGTGTGTGGAAAGGCTTTTTGAAGACGCGTGGAAGTACTTCATTTCAGAATCGGAGAGGCGCTCGATAATATGCACCATCAGAGAACGGACACGTGTTACAAGGAGGAGCTTTTTTTAAGTTGGTGATATCCTTGGACAATGTTGAGTTATGAGGAGAGCCGAGCCCGAAAGATGGCCAAGGGGAACCTAAGAGAGTTCATCTCTCGCATTTAGAGCTGATCTGGGGATTAGAACTTTTCTCGCTGTTCGGTACTGCCTTCCCGTTGACTTCCTTGATGGTCCAAAGTATTCATGGTGCACTCCAGTAGGCCCCGCACGGAGTGGGTTGGGCCAACCTTCTTTGGATACACCTCATTCCGTAGTATTGTAAGTGGACCGACCACGTCAGCAGAGGTAGAGATGTTCTCATCTCTTGAAGAAAGACACGGCATGTCTCCTGGAGTCATCTCCTTCCATAAGTAACCTCTAATGGCGCAACGGCGAGATGAAGATGGCGGATATCCCCAACAAACAACCAAAGTACAGCACAAGAAGAGAGAGGTGCTGTTTCGAAAAGAAAAAAAATAGATTTGTCTTGGGTACCCCACCCGCCTGAGGTCTTTTTTGCACCACTAACCAAGTCGTCAATTTGTTTCCTCTCAAAACCGTTTGTTGAATTTGGCCGTGCTTCAGCACTGCAATTTGAGTTTGTAAATTTGAAATCATGTATTTAGAAAGTAATCCGTAGAATTTTTCACCAAAGAGGGTGAATGGGGGCAATGTACGTGGCTCGTCGTTCTTCCATTCTTATTGTTTCCCTACTAAGCTCACGGACGGAATCGGTCTCAGCGCCTCCCGCTCCGGCTGATACTGATGACTCGATTCGAATCTTCCTTTGACGGGTTTCGAAGTTTAATCTATTGTAAATTGCCTCTGCTCAATTCTTTTTTCTGTTTTCATATCAAGTTCTTGAGATGAGAAAACTACGAAGAACAAATCGTTTCCTCGCTTCAACACGTTACCCGCCTCTTTTGTAGCGCTGTTGTCCCGTGGTTGTCGGGAACATTTCTGTCAACCACAGACTGCGCTGCTAAACAAAGCTGAGGGAAAGGTAAGGATCCCGCTCAACATCCTATAGTCCCTAAGGGGAGCATTCTCCGTGTAGAGGAATCTGGTGCATCGCCTTGACCACCGTGTGGACGTGGCATACCATAGCTTCCGATTGATTCCGAAAGGCTCACCTTTGCGCTCAAGATGTTGCGGAACTCTTGCTGGAAAATCTGTGGCTTCCTTTCCAGGCCTTCCAAATGCACTCCCAACAAAGTGGGCAAAAGATGAAATCATAGAGTGCTCGCCCAGAGCATCTCGATATTGGGCCCTCTTCGTTTCAGTTTGTAAACTCGCGAAAGCCGAAGATCTGGCCGCGGATGCAGTTAATTTCGGCCCAATGGAGACGGGACACCCTACGCCAATGACATAATGTTTGACGGTGCGACAATGTTGCATCAGGATGGTGGCTTCCGTTAAAAAACTGGTCAGGTTCCACCTGAACATTACATAGATGCAAACTTGCGGAGGCAAGCTGCTAGCTCGTCATTGTGGCGAATTGTCCAGTTGCCTCAAAAGAAGGTGTAACCCCAGACAATCGAAAAGTTGTTGATGAGCTTTCTGAGTGTGTGCGGAATGGCACACGGTGCAGTCAGGAGGTAGGAGTCATTATCAATTCCTGTAGAGGGAATCCTAAGAGTAAACGAAGCCTGCACCGAAAGTTCTGGAGTTCTGAGAGCATCACGGCGCTCAATAGGTAAATCTCGTATCCAAGAGCCCACACCCAATCCTTTAGATGCGTATGCGCCCTAAACTCGTCCTGCACATCAGAATTGTGCTCAGGTGCTTCAAAAGTCCGCGGGTGAAGGCTGGTTATCCTGACGGGCGGCCTCCTTAAATTTGATTTGATTTCGCAGGGTGTTGAGACATCATTGAAGTGGATAACGACGTAGGGGAACCAGGCTCTGGGCACACTGTGGGCCATTCACCTTGCTCAATGTCATCCCGGAAGAGGTTTCTACATGCATGATTTCCTCCCAGCGGCCTCAAACCGGTTTTTCGTTGAAATCGTCAAAGCGGGTGACCACGCGGAAAACTCCAGCTACGATTACAAAGAAGTGGGGAGGGAAAAGCAGAATGGTTTGTTTCCATGCGTTCAGATCACGTCGAAGGCCAACGTGTTAAATTGGATCCTTGGTCCACTCCTTTCTTCACACCGCGTCATCCCATGTGGTGAAGCATTCGAAAGAGGGCAACGAGCGCTTCGTGAAAACCTATTGATTTTGGTCAGAAGAAAGGCAGAGACCGATTTTATTTCTCTTCAATACCAGTGTTCCGTCAAGGCCTTTTCAGTTCGACTGGTTGGTGGTCAACCGGCTTTGATCCAGCACAAAAAAAACATTTCATCAATATGCCGGGCCGGTTGGAAGTTGAAAATACAGAAAAAACTTCAGCCTGTAGAGATCATTAGACCATGCGATAGATTGTTCTTCAATCCGGCTAGCGAAACTCTCAAATCGCATCACGTCCTCATCATCCTCAGCACAACAACTCCCAAAACCACTTCCATCCAATCGTTCCTGAAGAATCAATGCAAAAGTTCTTAAAATACCTGATTACAAACGTTTGGAACAAAACTCGACGCCAAAAAACGGTGAAGCTAAGGTTTTCGAAAAGCAAGATAAATGTACCAAAATCAGGCTAATACAGGATTTTTGTTTTTAGAAGAATATAAACCATTTTCATTTTTGACCCTTCGATTTTTTGTGCTCTTCAGGACACCGTTCGTGAGCAGCTTCTGGCTTGTAGAGCCTGCTTTGCTCATGGCTATGGAGTGTTAATAAGGCCGTATCATATACATACCGATCTTTCCTTTGCTTAACACCGTCCACCGCTTCTGTTTGAACCTGTTTCTGTGAATGTTGGATGGACACTAAAATCCCCTTTTTTGATGTAATTTGTGATGTCAGTTTCCGGCTAGATGAGCAACGAAAGCGACGGCAAGGGGGCGCTTCACTTGGCTTTGTCTTCGGTATGCACGATCGTGCAAAGCAAGGATAGATTTGTATTAGGTCAACAAGTACTTCAGTGTCTGAAGAACACAGATCCGCAGGTGGGGGATTTACTGTCGAGGAAATCGCTCGGCGTTGTTATCATTTTGTACGGGAAGAGGTATGTACTTGAGGCTCTGTCTTCGGGAGGACGGCTATACATTCGCCACGGTGGTTCCGCTTCAATTGACGAGATTCTGTGGAAGCTCGCGGAAGTTGGTGCTTGAACAGGACAAATCCCATGCTATCGACTGAAGGACTTGTGCCGGTCCATTTCCGGGGAAAACCGTATACCAAACCCAGTCTATGTTATTGAATTCTATGGGAAAAGCTATGGACTAGGACTGTCGAGAAGCGCAAAGACAATCGTGGTTTCCAGGAGTTCCAAGGCCGGAAAAGCTGAGCAATATTTGAAAGCCAAGTGTGCCAGGAAGCTTGCCAAGTTCATCGCGAACAAGGGTGGCGTCATCGCCGGATCGACTATGGGCGAGTTCGACGCAGAATCACGCAGTTCGCAGCCTATCATCCGTGGGCTTGCGAAATTCGTGGATGACTTTGGACCTCGGGTTGGGCTCACGTATAGGAGGGACGAGTGCAGTTTCCATGTTCTTGTGGAGGATCACAAGTTCAATTCAGATGCTTTCGTAGACAGGCTCCAGAAGAAGGAGTTAGGGGACACGGAGCTCACCTTCTATAGAAAAGTCCAAGAACGGACTCCGGGTGTCCAAGTTGCCAGCCGATGACAAATGGCACGGAATGTCCGGAGTCCTGCAAATGCCGATCACCACTAGCAATCACAATGAAACAACGATTTTCTTTTTGGAATCTGCTGAGATCTATGGCATCGATAAGGAATGTTTCAGCCTCAATGGACTGCGGACCCCAACGGAGATCTTATCAGGAAAAGGCAGGACCGCATCCATTGTGTGCTCGAATGCGCTGAAAAGGTATAGTGTTCTGCAAGCTGTGCTGGTCCTGCGTTTTCGAGGAGACGACGATGGGGAGCGGTTTGTTATCGGTCGCTTACTCCGGACTCGCTGCTCTCAAAACCCAGAGCTGGCCTTGCAGTACGCTCCTGTAGCACCAGCTCAACACAAGCCCAGGATGCCAAGAATCGGTCGCCACCCTGTAGTCCTGGTCAACGAAAAGTTACCCCACAGTGGAGGGATGCGCAAGTTTCCAATACCCCTAGCTGCACACAACTTGCCGAAAGAGTGGAAGAAGATGCTGATAGAGAACCGAAAGGAGACCTGCAGACTTTTGGAAGGAACGCATAAGAATGGAGACTATACTCTTCATATGACGCGACTGCTTTTCACTGAAGAACACGCAATGCATGAGGACATGAAGCGTTATGACATGTTCAACGTTGTGCTGAAGAAGAACAGTCTGGAAGTCCCAGGTCTTGCTGAGAAGAGGCCTTCGGTGCTTAGAGGAGACATTGTACTGATATCTACAAACGAGAGGACTTTTGAAGGTTTGGTTACTCAAGTTCAATTGACGACCATATCCTTGCGATTTCCTCGATCCTTCAACTACGTCCCCGGAACGCCAGTTCATGTTCGTTTCAAATTGCGGCGAACGAGAATCAGGCAGATGCACCAGGGAATCCATCTGCTTAGCCGGGAGCACGTGACGGGGCTGGTGCAATCGATTTTTCCTAGCGAAATAGGACCACCCAATGGTTCTAAGAAGCAAGCGAATGCCGTGGTGACGTGTCGTCACCTCAACCAAGAGCAGAGGGCTTGCGTGGAGAACATAGTGTACCCGGAAGTGACGGGGTTCCCGTACGTGATATTTGGTCCACCTGGAACGGGGAAGACTGCTACTTTGACTTCAGCAGTTAAGGAGCTGTTGACTGTGTTCCCACAGAAGAAGGTGCTCCTGTGTACTCCGACGAATGAAACAGCGGATTTAATGGTTGAACGACTTGCAGAAATCATGCCGGAGCTCTCGATACGGGAGATGTACAGACTGATGGCGTTCTCGAGGTCGGACGCTTCTACCTCGGACGCGGCGATGGATTTCACGATGTACGATGACGCCAGCCGTTCGTTCCCGACTCCGGAGGTCGATTTTCTGCGCTCGAAAAGACTAGTCGTGTCCACGCTTTGCACGAGCGCCAAGCTCTTCAACATGGGAATGCGGCGCGGTCACTTCTCGTTGATTGCGGTTGACGAGGTCGGTCAAGCGATGGAACCTGAAGTGCTCAGCGTTTTGGGCGGACTGATGGCTCCCAGCACGCAGCTAGTACTTGCCGGGGATCCGAAGCAACTGGGACCGGTTGTACATTCTGACCTTGCGGTGAGGTACGGCCTGGGAGTTTCCTATCTAGACCGGATTGGGCTTGCGAAGGCGTACGCCAGGGACACGGCCAAGCACCCAAGTACTTGCGGATTTGACCCCAGGGTTATCACCGAGCTGGTACGAACTTATCGACTGCCCGAGAAACTGCTTGAAGTTCCGAATACGTTGTTCTACGAAGGAGAGATGATAGCCTGCTCAAGGGTTAGACCCTTGCCATGGTCCTCACTTCCTCGACAGGACATCCCTTTGATGTTCACCAATGTTGCTGGGGAGGAGATGCGAGAAGGCAGCTCTCCCTCCTGGTTCAACGTTGAGGAATTGATCCAAGTCTTGGTGTACGTCAAGGATCTTGTTCAACATCATGGGGTTCTGGAACAGGACATTGTGGTGGTTACCCCCTATGCCAAACAGAGCCAGAAGATTCGGACTGCACTAAAAAAAGAGGGGCTGGTCCCGCGTGAAGGTGGGCTCAACCGAACAATTCCAGGGGCAAGAACGTCGCGTCATCTTGATTTCGACTGTGCGCAGTTCACAAACGTTTCTGAACTTTGACAAACAACACCATATTGGTTTTCTGGGCAACGCGAGAAGGTTCTACGTTGCAATAACGAGGCCGAAAGAGCTCCTGGTCGTGATAGGTAATGCACAAGTCTTATCTTCAGATAAGCACTGGAAGCATTTGATAGACTTTTGCATAGCTCAAGGTGCTTTCAGAGGACAGCTTCCAGTTCCCAACCAAACTGAATAGGTGGTCTCTTTAACCTAGACCTCCTATTCAGAATATTGCTCCAACTTGAGTTTTTTTTGCTCGTGAGCACATGGGGTAACAAGTCTCTTGAGATATGACTACAGGGTTTTGAAGCTGCGTGGGGAAGCATGTCCAACACGTTGTATCTGCGTCCAAGTCACGAAAAACATGTTCCATTGGATGATACCGTGTTGAGGTGCTTTTTCCATAATGCTTACTTCTCATCATGCCTCGACGAGCTAAAACTTTCATTCATGCTCGTAATCGATCGCTTGGTTTTTTAAAGCAGAAAGCAGCCTTGCCAGCATAACAGCTGCGAATCAGCGAAGCTGTTGCTGACGGGCGGACGAAATCTGCCCATAGGCGCTGTTGAGCCCTTTTTGTTTACCCTCTTGAGATTGCTTTGAGGACCAAGAAATCAAAGACGAACGATCTGAGCACATCAACCTAGGAAAGGAAGCGCTTTCACAGTCCTTAACTAGAAGGGAAGAATTTGTTTCCATGATATGAGCCCTTCCCGAAGTTGCTTTGCGACAAGGCGTCCATGAGCAATGGCTTGCGACTGTTGGGGTGACCCGCTTGGTCAAGTTCCACGCAAGACGACTGGTTTGCTCAGCTCGGGAAAGGGTAGTGGTCTTGTTTTCAGAAGCCTATCAGCTTTCGCGTATATTCCATCGTGAGCATTTGCAGCTACCCCGCCCCCAAGTGCAAAGAACTCGGGGCAAGAGTGCCATATACTAGGGCTCTTGAAGCATTAAAAATGTTCGAGACAAGGAGCTTGCGGCAGACGATTAGAAGCACACAGCTATCATGGACTTATTCGTGCGCGAGAATCGGGGCACTCTCCTTATAATTTGGAATCCTTATCTGGTTTAATTACTGTACTTTTTCATTATTGACATTAGTAGCATTGTTAAAAAATATTTAGAACAAGTTAGCCTCAATCCCCTTCTCCAAATACACAAAGTCCTCAAAGTGCTCGGCAGTGATCTTTAGCTCTTCCGTCAGCTGTGCAGTAGATGGCGAGGGAAGCAGCATCAACGTCTTCACAACGGCCTTAGGCAAATTCAGTTGAAGAAGCTGCGCAGCTACGCGCTCGCCAGCCCCATCACCAATAACCAGCAAGTTCAAATCTTGTGGATTACTGTACAAGCTCGTCACGACACACCAGAAAGTGGACGCCTTCCACATCATGGGCTCGCTCGGGAACATGCCCTCGCTTCGAGAACGGGCAGAAATAACAGGAATTTTACAGTGCTGCAGATACGCAGCTACATTAGGCATAAACTGGCTGGCGGACAACTCCACCCATCCAGCTTCTGCATTCGTAATAATAATAACATCTCCATACTTCCTAGCTTCCTCCAAAAGGACCAAAGCACGGCTCTCAAGGACCGTCATCTGCGCAGAGAACTCCTCGCTTGCCTTCGCTTCATTTGACTGCATGGCGCGCTTTTCCTCCGCGAAGAGGTGCGTCGACGACAGAATCGTATCATCCCAATCCAAAATCGTCAGCGTGTGCTTTCGGGGCGCCGCCCTCGGAACGCTCTTTACCGGCGCCTCCGTTCCAATCGCATTCCATCCAGCCTCGAGGGGCATCGCCTTCTCAACCACAACATCTCCATCAAGTGCCATCTTTACAAATATTTCACCCCTCTACAAACACCAAAACAACTCTCCTTCTAAAATATACAACCAACTCTTCACCAAACTACTGACCTCCAGTGACACCAACTCGCACACCTCAACCTCTTGCCTCTCCTTATATAGCCGCCCCCCCCTCCCCCCCAAAAAACCCCTAGAAGTCTCTCTCCCATGCACAGAGCGCCATGGAAAATGTCAGCTTCCCTCTGCCCAACGAAATTCAAGGAAAAAAAATATACTCTCTCTAAAGGATGTAAAGCACCCTGGAAAACAGGGATGTAAACAAATTGGACCTTTCACAGCCATTTCCGTCTTTTTAAAAATGACTACTAATCTCTCTTCTTTCCCCACCCCCTACCTCCCGCCGCTCCCCTTTCACTCTACGTTTTCCCTACCCCCCTTCCTTTTAGTGCTCACAAGCTGCCAATGGAGGCCCTGACTGTTGCCACCTATAGAATTTTAGAATTTTACAGAAGGACTTTCCAATTTTGTTCAGGCCTTTGGGGTAACCATCTTTTAGGGGTTTAGAATACCTCCCCCTCAGGTTCTCTTGGAAGGGTGCCATTAGGGGTTGTTCAAAAACTTGTTTTGTTTTGGGGTTACACCATGCTTGTTTGGAACTTGGGAAGCGGATTTTAGTCTCCCTTCCAATTAGAATTCGAAGAGTACTCTGAACTGAACTCCGCATTGGATAACAATGTCTACCAGTTACCAGCAGTTTCAGCCCAGGCTCTTTTTTTTTTCTTTTCTTTTTAATATCTCGTCTGGATAGACTTGGGGCTGAATAAGTCGATTAAATCGTAGAAAAGATTTCTTAAAAACATTAGAGCAGTCGTATGATGTTGTGATTGGAGTTCTCGAAAAGGTGTCGTCAATAATGATTGGTTTCCTGCTTCACGCCACCCAATCGGGTCTGTCTCTAAAAATATTATTCCGCAAAATTATATCAAGCCTACACTGTGATGGACCAACCAAGAGATAGAAACGTTCCAAGTTGATTCGGTTCTGGGAAAATGAGAGTTTCAGGATCCCCTACCCCTTCTCTAAGTTGAAATCGAATTCTGTTCTAAGTGGTAAAATAACTTTTAAAGAAATACCATCTCCGAGCTTGAAGAATTTTACCCCTCCTATGGCACCATGTTTATCGGAAGAAGGGGATGAACCAATAGTACACTGATTACATTTGATTACATTCTTGGTCTTTCTTCTTCTTTTCCGGAAGGCACTATTGTGGCCCGTGTACATGGGTAACACGAAAGAAGTAGAAAAAAGCCTGGAAGTTAATAACGCCTGCAAGAATCCTGGTTCGAGAAACAACGACAAAAAACAAAATACGAAGGGTGGCCGGAACGATCTTTTTCTGAATGGATTGATTACCGAAGGCAGCATATTTGTATCCTTATTCAATAAAATTACGCTTTAGCCAACTTTTTTGTAAGATGTTCAAGGGTCTAGCAGTTGACAAAGGTGGAAGATGAAGATTTTTCCTTTTTGGAGGTGCGGAGGATGGTCCGGGGCGGGGGGGAGTGAAGGGGAGAGGGAAGGTACTTTTGAAAACTCACTCTTGACCATAGAAACCCGGGGAAAAGTCTAGTCAATCAAGAAACCTCTCACGCACCCCCCCCAAAAAACTGAAGATTTTCCATACCCAATCTCTCTCTCTTGGTATCGCTCTCCGAAAATGGCTTTTCTGCGTGCTAAGCTTGACACTTCTTGTTTTTTGAAAATAATATGTTCGTGAATTCGATGAGCCCATTTTCTTCCTTCCAAGGAAATTATTGTCTATACTGCCCTACAGTACTGCTGTCCCCTGGACAACCCAAATTTGTGTGTGATCTTTGTTTAATGATAATTCTTCTCATCCCCATCCCCCGCGGATGGGGGGGCGGATCAAGGTCGCCCTGGGTAGCCCCCTGACGTCCAGCAACGATGGGAAATACCTGCGTTGCGGCTCGTTTTGGTCACGCGGGTTTTTGATCCCGTTCGGAGTTCCTAGTTGTCTAATTTGGTAATGACATTTTCAGAATTAGAGTTTCTGTTGTCTTTCTGCCTCCTCACGAGCTGAGTTGTCCCAAAATAGGGGTTTTCTTTTCTTTTTTGGGGAAGGCTATTTCCGTGGTTGCTGGTGAAAAACTGCGCTTCTACAATGCGCCAGGAAGAAGGGTTCCAAAAGCGGGAAGGGAACAGCATCAGCACCTGGATCCGCTCCACACACATCGAACCGACGATCAACCACTTTGGCAGAGGTGTTGAGCAGATTTACCGTGTAGGGGTGGGGAGGGGGGGGGGTTGGCCACAGAAAGTACGGAATGTACAGAACGTACAGAACGCGGCCTAGGCAGCTAGTGTTTCTTAGAGACGTATCCAGCACGAGGGCTACCCACTCGACCTACGAGCACAGGAATTGCACCATTCTGCAGCAGCACGCTAAAGGGATGGCGGCATCTTGCTGCACCCCCATATTCGAGCAGGAAACATAGGAACGTCAAGCTACGAGCGAACAAGGTTGTGTGATACAATTGCGCAGGTGGAGCCCAGTCTCATTGCCTAGAGAAGTACGGGTATCTGGGACGTCCGGTCCCCTTCACTCCGCTAGAAATGGAGCGCCCCATCCGTTTACCCGTCCGTTTACCCATCCGTTTGCTCGTACATCCAAGGTGCCCCGTCCTTCCAAATTATTTATGAAAAACAAACTTAGCTCAATAAGCTTCTGTTTCCGGTTTATAGAAATCTTTCTGGGGAAGAGCTGCGGCAGGTGCCATATTTAGTTCCGGTCGGTGGGAACCGGTCCATAGCAACAAGGGTATTCATTGACCTATTGCTTCTTGATGCCAACCGAAGCTGGTAAGAACCAGGGCTGGTTGTGGTGCGGTCTGGTTTCCCCGTTTTCAGTTGCGGCTTTGTGGCTGTCCGCTGCTTGGCGCTTTCAACTCGCATTGACGTTGGGACGATCTTCCGAAGAAGTTTGGGAGACATTGACATTTTCGTACAATCTTCTGCTCGTTTGGAAAGTGCCAAACTCCGGGAGCGGCGCGACGCGAGCTTATTATCTTGCTATTATTGTCCTACGCGGAGGCTGTACGCTGAGAGGCGATTTTTCAGCCGCACTTCGCAATAATGTCCATTGTTCGTCTTGTCTCTATTGACAGTAACGATTGGAATGGGCCCACAATTGAGCCTTTCCATCCACAAAACAGGACCAAAGGGCGACAGCTGGGTATCTTCTCCGTACCCTGACAGAAGTCAACTATGGCTGCGGTTCTACCTTCGAGTTTGTGCACCGGCTAGTGGCCAATCTACATCGAAGAGATTGCACACTAGTGCGTTTCCAAATTTGGACAAAGCGTTAAAGGATTCCAATCCCATTAAGCCCCCGCGCAGGAATGTTTGCCCCCCCCTCCCATGTTGCAGAATCTGCTTAACATGGGTTTGCTCACTTACCAACCCATCTCCCCTGCGCGAATAGTAGTTGGAAAGCTCCCCTATAGCACGAAAAAGCAACCTTCGAAACTGCGTACCGAAGAATATATAAATAGCGCAAGAGTAGCAGCCACGCAAGAAAGCGCATAATTCGTTTGCGTATGAAAATAATCCAATATTCTTGAAAAGCAAAAAACCGAATTATAAGGCACCACGTGTTCTTGCATACCAATCAAGGAGCGATCTCATTCATCCAACTAAGGCTCGATTAGTGTCCTTGTTGTTCCAATAATTGAAACGTCCTGAGATGACGTTGTCGTGGTTTCAATTTCTTCGTAAATCGGCTTTTACTTTTGTCTCAGATTTAACTTCTTTTTCCTAACTCTTCCTAACTTCTTCAGCCTTTTATTCTGTTGAAACGGTCACCACACACGATTAACGGTGACCATCCGCTCTCAGCGGATAGAAGTATTGGATCTACCGTGCGCCAACAGAAGGACAATCCCCACATTGTCCTACATATGGTAGCACCGGTGTGTGGATGGTATACGGTAGGTCAACCGGATAGAGGTTCAACGTTTGAAGTAGTTTGAACCGTACAAGACATCGATCATTTCCACGGTATAGTAGATTACTTAGGTGGGAGATATCGACCCCAATATGGTCAGGGAAACAATAAAGAAACTATCGAAGTTTGGCTGACGGGACTTTGATCAAGGTTGGGAAACCCCGAAAAACGCAACATGGTCTTATCGCAAGGTGCGATGTTATGAGAGAGGCGTTTATTCTTTAAGGATTGGACTTTAAAGATTGGGTTTTCGAGAGTATGGCGACGAGGACCAGGGGGAGCGCTAGCGAACATGACGCGCGCTTGAAGGACTTCGCGCTACCGTCAGTGTTTACCGGGGATCAGGATTCGTATCGATCCTTCTGGAATTGGAGACACCAGGTAGAATGCTACTTGACGGTCCAAGGACTAAGGGATGTACTCGACAACCCCATAGACGCGACCGAAGCAGAGAAACAGTATGTTTCAGCTGTGTTCTCCGAAGTGCTGGACGGGCCAGCACTGGACACTGCCTTCGCCTCTTCCAGAGAGGCCGCTCCGGGAGAGGTGTGGGCGACACTACGGGCTATGTATGAGCCCTCATCGCACAAGGCGGTTGACAAGGTATGGAGCAGAGTGTACAGGCGGAAACTACACTCGGCTGAAGCCCCTCGGTCCCTGGTTAACTCGTTAGAAAACCAGTTTGCGGAGATACGAGAGATCACGGTCGTGCCACCCACGGAGGATGAGAAAAGACGCGTTCTCATCAAGATACTGGAGGAACGGCGTGAGTACTCAGAGTTCCTGTACAAAGCATATAAGGATCCCAATTCGAATTGGATCAGCCCGTGCAAAGACTTCGAAGAATTACACAGGCTGCGAGGATCAAATGTGGATAGGCCTGACAGGTCTACAAAGTCAGAGCCCATCGTTAAGGAGCCCAGAGAGCATCGTGTTTTGACGATGACAGCGAAAAAGAAGAAGAGTAACCCCAAACGAATCGTGTGTTTCGGGTGTAAGAACTTCGGCCATATACGAGCCAACTGTCCTGAGGAGCAGGACAAGGAGGAAAACAGGCCGGAAACGCGAAGATTCCACGCATGAATGACTGCGGTCAGAGCTCCAGCGAGGTTCGTGCTGGACTCTGGAGCAACGGACCACATGTTCACCTCGGAGATTGCATTCTCGGGCCCCACAAGGATGGTTGACACTGACGTCACACTCGTAAAGTCCAAACGGTGTTATGAACGCGGTTTTTGGTATACCTGCTTCCTGCACTCGTAGCTGCCAGTCTCCGCTACGCAAATCGATGACTGAAATGAACTCTGCTTGCCCAACAGAATCTAAGCAGTCGTCAATTCGGGGAGGGCTGGTTCGATTCGGGATCGCGATTGCGTTCAAGCGCCTATAGTCGAGGCAAAGGCGTTGTCCACCGTGACTTTTTGTCAACAAAAAGTCACGGTGCGGCGTAAGGGGAAGAACTGGGCCTAACCAGCCCGTTCTGTAACAGCTCCTGCACTTGTCTCTTCAGCTCTTGCCCGTCGCGCAGACTCATTCTATATGGTCTCTGGGCTGGTGGGCTTGCGCCAGGTTTCTACGCAAGTTCGAAGTTAACTTCTCTCCAGGGTGGCAAGTCCTTGACGTTTCCTCAAAACGTCAAGGAAGTTAGTGTTCGCCCAATCGGAGAAGGTTATCTGCAAACTGTCGGCATCTTGCTCAACACCTTCTGGATTCAAGGTTGTCTCAAATCCGTTGTGGGTTTTTGATTTTCGGGTGTTAACGACCACCAATATGATGCGTCTCCAGTGAGATAACCCTCGGCCAGGGTATTCTTATATTCATCGTCGTCTTCGGGTAGTCGCGCCAATTTAAAATACGTTCGTAGGCTGTTTAGGAACGTGCTAATCAACAATGCATCCCTGCGTCCGTCGTAGGTCTTCGGTTGCAGGGCCTGGATCTTTTTGAGTGACAATATTCTGGTTCTGGTTCCTGGGCCTCGGGTTTACTGGTTTTCTGGTTCTGGGCTCATTTGCGTTGTCCTTCAGGTTCTCTGGCTCCGCGTCGGTTCCTCAATCGCATGCATGGGATGAGACCAACTGAAACGTCCTCAGATGACGTTTGTTCTGGTTTCAATTTCTTCGTAAATCGGCTTTTACTTTTGTCTCAGATTTAACTTCGGTTTTCTAACCCTTCCTAACCAACTCCCTTCTTCACCCTTTTCTTCCTACGGCCAACCCAGAGAGAAATGTCATAGTTACAGTATATATAGGCTAAGGTCAGCGTGCCAAATCTTGTCACGATTCTCCACTTTAGCCCTCCCGCCATGCTATGTTTAGCCCTCAAGCCTTGCTAGGCCGTGCTAGGTTTAGCACTCTGGCCGTGCTACTGAACCTGTCTCTTCAGGACATGACAAGAATGCCCCATTTACGTCCTATTGACGAAATTCTTATGACCAAACTAGGACTCCTGGGCTTCCCGGGAAGATCTTGACTGACTCTTAGCACTATCCAATTATCATCAATTTAGTGTCCCAGCGGAAATGATATTGTGAAATAATAGTAGAAATTCGCCGCAGAAAAAGCGTAAGTTGACTGACATACGAAATTTCTCAAACATTATAAGCCAACGAGGAGTGACGCTTAATGGATTCCTGTTTTATACATTTTTAGCTTCTAAATCTATACGGTTCGTATTTCAAAACATGGCCGACTATTCTCTGGTATGTTCAAAAAAGCGTTTAGGGTTTAAATTATGATATAATAGAATCATAATGTAGAATTCTCTGTGGTCGAGAGGGCAAATGCGTATTTTTTTGTCGTTCGGATTGATCGGCTGTTCTAACCTTTTTTGGGGGAGGTTGTTTGGATTGACTTGCGGTTGCCCTCGAAAACTGTTTTTTTTTCTGTGTTTCATGGACGGGAGGAGAACGAGAGCCAAGAGACTGTTCACTTTCGGGTAGGATGTGTACCTGTCGAAAGGCGGAGGACGTTTCTTTCCCGGTTGCACAGGGTACTTGAACGTTCCTGAATTTCTATAGCCTTTCCGATTCTGTATGTTCTCTTAGGGTGAGCTTCATTGAAGAAGCTTTTTTGGGATCTTGGGAAGGGAGGGAAGACGCGATCTGGGATAGAATTTGGGCCTGTGGGTTTTCTGTTCTCATTTTTTTGGAACCGGTGGCTGCCTCCGGTCTTTTCTTTTTGCGCAGTTCATCTGGATCCGCTGCGATCGAACTGTTCGTGTGCTGTTTTCGGACGGAGAGTAAGAGCGTGGGGACTTGGGAGTGATGTACTGAGGTTGGAGTTGCTTGGGTCGGGTGTGGAAGAAGTGGAAGGGTCTAGAATGGTGTGTAAATTGTCTTTTTCGGCTTGGTGAACTCAGAAATGGCTGCTTCGAACCCGGAGAGGCGTGTCCGTTTCTCAGGACTTAGCTGGTGGTACAAGGACAGCGATTTAGAGACTCTCTGTTCCAGTCATGGCGAAGTCTTGGGCTTGTCGATCGAATACGACCATGCTAATGGTAGGTCGCTCGGGCGTGCAGAAGTGGAGTTTTCTGATTCGGACGCAGCGATCAAGGCGCATGAAGCACTGAAAGACCACGATTTTGGGAGGGAGGTATCCGTGACTCTTACGTCAACGGATCAAGAGAACGTGGGAAACGCACAGACAGGAGCGAGTGGAAAGCATGATAACCTTGAACCCTCTGTCACCTCGAGGCCTCCCCCGATGCCATTTGTTGGACCGTTCGGTCAACCCGTCCCTAGACCGGTATTTCCTCCGAATCTTTCGGGAGTACCTCCAGTTGGCTTTCAGGTACGTAGATGCTTATGCAGTCGTCCTAGAGTTCCGTTTTTTTTGTCTACTGAGGATCGGACGTGTTGCGTTGCTGGGAACGTGAGTAGGCTGGAGGATTTCCGATGATGATGCCGGGCATGATGCAACCAATGCCCCCAGTGCAACCAATGCAACCTGTCGTCGACTCCAGCAAGAGGTCAGCAGCGCAATGCTAAGCCAATAATCCTATCGATTGCCTACCATAGCCTAAACGAATTTGTGATTTTTTCGACTTCTGCAGTAGACGAGGAAGGAACTGGGAGGGGCAGGACGGGGACTCGAAAAGACGAAGAGAGGATTCCTCTGGACGTGCAAGAGATAAGGACAGGGACAGGGATCGGGATCAGGGTCGCAAGGATCGAGACAAGGATCGAGATGGGAACCACTCGAGCGGTAGAGACCGTGATCGCGATAGGGACAGGGATCGTGATAGAGACCGTACCCGCGATAGAGACCGAGACCGAGACCGAGACCGAGACCGTGACCGAGACCGAGACCGAGACCGTGACCGAGACCGAGACCGCGACCGGGGTAGGCCTGATGACAGGGGACGAGATAGTCGCGATAAGAGAGATCGTGGACGTTCGCACCGAGACTATGATGACCAGTAAGAGCCGGACCGAAGCGTCGTTTCTTCCAAAGCATTTTTCTAACGAGCGTTCTCTGCGAACAACAGCCGTGACAAGAGCGACAAGGGTCGAAGCCGTCATCGGCGCAGGTAACGCCCCGATGCAGGGGGCATGCTTGGACATGGGATACGGACAAAAGCGGCAACGTTTGGAGTCGGTTAACGGCTCTATGGACAGAACCATGACCAACATGGGCAATGTATTCTTAACGAAGGGACTACCAATTTAGTAGGAAGCTAATAGTTACTAATCGTTTACGACTAACGGAATATTCAAATTTTTTTCTTCTATTTGTAACCCTGCCCCTGTTGATGCCACCCCCCTTACCATCGCTAACCATCAGACACCGTGTGCCTAAACTGTTATGCTTTGATGAAGAGGCTACCCCTACCTCATTCGCGGGAGACGCTAAGAACTTGAAGACAGCACTGCTTTTCGGTCCTATTTCTATGCATGACTTCTGATGAGCCACCAGCCTTCCTCAGCACAGATCCGAGAATAAATCCATGACTTCTGATGAGCCACCAGCATTCCTCAGCAAAGATCCGAGAATAAAGCACCTTTCTCGAAGTTCTTTTGATGAGTCAATTGACAAGCCGTTGCTGGTAATTCTAATGAAAAAATCGTGTAAAAGCGCAGTGAATTGACGCCAGCATGCGCCCGCACGCTGGGGAGGAGGCAACGCCATCCTCGACAACAGAATCTCGCTCTGGGACATAGCGGGCGGAAACGATGTACGTACAAGCTAAAACGTTTTATGTTGAGCACTCTGGGCAAACGCATAACTTGACAAGCCTTCGGTTCGGTTCGTGACAAAAATATAACAGTTCTGCGAACCAGGACTAACATAGAGCACGTGTGGAGTATACCGGTCTTCCAAACCCGTCTGTGCAAGTACAATCGCTCTTCAGCTGGTGAAGAGCGCGAATCCACCATGCTCAAGTAATATCATGGGCTTCCAGTTCTCAGCCTCACAAAGGCCAATCTAGAGAAAATAGTCCGGAGTTCTTCGGGTTACGTGATCTTCTCCACGACGCGGAGCCGGATCGAATTGAAGGAATGTATAGTTTTTGTTTTCGTCGAGTTCCATGATGGCGGCCTGGAGTGTACATAAGATATTCTATTAGAGTTCGGTTGACTAGCATCTCCGCTCTGCAAGCAAAAATTCGTACCTGATTACCACATCGGTAACAGTAATTGGGAGCTGAGAAGATTGTCACAACGTTTCGGTCGTGGCACCAGCTGTATCCTTCCATAACAAGCTGATGTGCTCGGGCAATAAGAGTCACGTTGTTCGCATGGTTAAACTGATCGGAAATATCCTGACCGAAAGTGTACCCGGCCCCTCTTGGGGATATTCCCCAACCACAACGATCGTCAGGATCCGACCAAAGAACTGGTGAGGAAAAGTGGCAGTCAAGAAACGAACTAGTAAGGCACCGAAACAGAGCACAGGGCTGAGGTCCTTTGTTCAACGGCATTGTCATACGATCACACATTGGGCCTTCGTGTGGAACCTCCTGCACTCGATCCAACGCTCTGATCTGATCCAGCGTGTCAATCGACGGGGAGAGCCCGCCGTGGAGGCAGAAGATAGTGTTGTCTACGAGCGCTGTCAGAGGAAGATAGTCGAACATGTCCGTGAAGTATTTCCAAACGACAGAATTGCTGTATTTCCGAAGGCACTCATCGTAGAAGCCATATACCTGCGTGATCTGACGGGACTCGTGGTTTCCGCGAAGAATCGTTACGCGGTGAGGATACCGAACCTAGGATGTTAGATCCACCCGCAAAACAATTAGTTCCCCTAGAAAAACAAAATTCTAGTGAAAACACAGCAGCTCAACTCCCAATTATCCGCGGCAGGCCCACCTTCAAGCAGACAAGCGCAGTGACAGTTTCCACCGAGTAGTAGCCTCGATCTACGTAATCCCCCATAAACAGATAGTTGGTGTCCGGGCAAGTGCCTCCAATTCTAAACAACTCAAGAAGATCATGGAACTGGCCATGAATGTCCCCACATACTGTGACAGGGCAATTAACTTTTTGGACATTCGATTCCTCCATCAGAATCGCCTGTGCCCTTTCACAAAGCGCCTTAACATCATCCTCGGCCAGGGGTTTACAATTCTCAAGCATCAGCTCTTCCATGAGTCGCTCAAGTTCCCCGTTGGTCAAGGAAACCGTTGATGAAGTCATCTTTCCCAACCCTTCCTCAACCGCTACAAGTACTTAATAAAAACACACCAACAAAATACAACATAAACGCTCTCGAGACCCTGCTTTCCCTCTAAACAGAAAGTCGCTGAGAGCCAAACAATCAAATCCCTCCCAAAAACAAACCAACAAACAGAAACCCTCACAAACCCATTCAAATGCGCCCCCCACCCACTCCCCTACCCCCCCAAGAACTATGAAAACAAGTCTTGTGAGCAGGACTCACACTACTCCCAACCCTCCTCCCCACACACACCCAACGTCCCTACGCCTTTCTCCTAAGGCAACGACCGAATCCAACCCAACCCAACCCTCCAAAAAAAAAAGAAGATACAGCTCGAGCCCTCTTCTCCTCCTCCCCTTTCCGATCAATCGCCTTGATCAAACATTCCCATTCACACCATGGATCGAACCTACCAATACCCCAAGCCCCTTCAAGAAGACGAATAATCAATCCCGTAATCACTTTCTTGCTTAAGGCCAAAAACAAAAGAATTCCTTCACCATCCACGTAGGGCCAGGAAACAACTCCAAACCTTCGTCATCATCAAACCGAAAGAGCAAAAGCCGAAGGAAAAAAAGCAAGGGATCCAGTACGCTTAACACAGATCTTCACAGCGGAGCACAACGAAACGGAACGAAATCTGTAGCTTTCGCTATAATGCGGGAGAGTTTAACACTTCACTCTTAACCTGTGCTCACTCAAACAGTTCTCCTTCCTCTTCCAAATCAACCACCACAAAAGCAAAAAACAAAAGAGACAGACGCACACCCCCTCCACACCCCCCCCATCGCCATCCTTACAACCAAAAACCTCAATAAACCAAACAAAAAACAAATAATAGCGCACCTCTCATCAGCATCCCGCCGATCAGAATTAATGCCCGTATAGTTCTATATATAAGTCTATAGCTATCCTGAATAAGGACAAAATATTTAAAATCGTTCTTTTTGTGACCTATTGCTATTTTAGATAGTCATTGATTATGATATCGACCCAGGTGCCGGGCAAAATTTCAAAAACTTCTGGGACTTTGTAGTTATATTATGAGTATGATCTTAGATTAAGATTTCTGTATGTTTGTTTTCGACGGTTTTGTTTCTGAATTTGAACAAGACGATATAAATTTAGATGGCCCTGTCCTTTTCTTTTGGCATCACAAAAAAAAGAAAAATGGTTTTGAGTTAGAAAAGTTGTTTAAAAACTTACTGCGCTCGCGGTGGTGTGTGGGCGGGACGGGTTCTGGGGGTTTTTGTTGAATTGTCTTCATGAAGGAAATTACGCAATCGCGAAGCGGGACAGAAAAGGGAAAGGAGGATGTGTCTGGCTGTGAATTTGGATAGATTTCCTAGAAAATGTCAAAGGATGAGTTAGATTTTATACAAAAATAGATTAGTGACACAATATATACGTCCGATGTTTCATGATTGGGGAGTTCACAAGTGATTTCGGCTAGATCACTGGAGCATGAAACGGGACGGTGGGTTGTAAAATTGAAATTTTTTTGGATCTGTTGTGCAGTCTACGTAGCAACGCAAACTGAGCGTGGGGAGGACACAGGATCCATGGCTTCTGACGGAAATAACAAAAACCATGATCGATAAGGCAGCTGCGCATTACCACATGCAACAGCACCAGACAGTTGGTTGATGATTGCGCAGACTGGCAGTAGTGTTATATTTGGTCTGACATCCGGCTGCGGGGTTCTGTTCTGCAAGCTAGTTGGACACGAAGGAATGAAGCACCCAAGGGCTATCGTTCGGATTCTCATCAGCTTCCCAACCTCGTCCTCGTGAGAAGGAGTTCACAGACTTGACCGCATCCCCAAACTATGCCCCTAGGTCTAGAGCTTGCCCAGAGATTTTCAGCCGGTCCGCTTCTCCCGGACCGACTATGAATCGCTTAAATGTTTTGCATGGACCACAGAGCCCGAAAAAGCTTCCTACCGTAGATGATCAGTATTGGAACACGCTTATCTAATATTCAAGAGCTTTCGAAGTATTTCCGTGTTTATTGCCTTTTGGCCCAGGGGTTAGGTTGAAGTATCAAAACAGTATTGGTATGGAAAATAAAAATAAAATAGGAAGTTTGTGCCTCGAATGAACCGGTTGTATTTTTCGACGGTTCCATTCATGGCCGTCGACGATGACCTCGAAAATCTAGTGAAAAACAGTCAATCATAGTGACTTCTCCGCAAGGAGTTGCGCAGAAACAAAATAAATAAGGACCTAGTCCTATTTGTGTGGAACCGCCTGCTCTAGAAAAGCATCAGCCTGAACCGCAAATACACATTTGTGTAGGAACTTTTTAAGGCCTTGCAACAACACAAAGAATCATCCAAATCGGTCTAATATTAAAAGCAAACCAATTTAAAAACACTAGCATTGGTCACTACCCCACCGTTCAGGAAGCGCATCCCCCGAACGTCTCACATATTGATAAGCGTCTTCCTATTCTCCGTTCTAAATCCTCAAACCTTCGCTGGAAAGCCAGCAAGGTCATATTTAGTCAACTTTGCGATCTATTTACCCCCCCTCACAAGCTGATACAGTTTTGCGAGTCCCGACCGCCTCGCAGGCACTCCTAAACCTGCCTTAATCAAGAACTACAACTCTTCGTTATGGTAAGAATTATAAAACAAAATATTTAAGACCGGACTGGACCACTCAGCGATGGGGGTAGTTGGGTTGATATTTTTTCAACCATTCACAGGTCAGTCGACGGAGGGCTTGGTCGCTCTCCGGAGGAGAAATTAGCGGGGGATTCCAGAATAAATCGAGTACTGTATTGTTTAAGCAGGGTATACCGGTATAAGTTTAGTTTTTTGAGGTATCTTCGAAGTTTGTTCTGCAAAGGTCTATCAAGAATTACGTTCTACCGGAAGCAACCGGTCATCGGCTCGCGACGGGCGGTAGCGAGACCTTACAGCCAAAAAAAAAAGAGGCACTGATTCTTCCTATTTTCGTAGTAGACGCAGGCTCAACCCATCCACCCAAAAACTTCTCATAAAAAAAGAAATGCAAGACATCCGCCGGTTCGGTGAAAAAAAAAATCGTCCTAGTTCCAGACCATATAGATCTAGCAAATCTAGCCTTCCGACTCGTTGGGAATGGTCGCACAGTTACGCGCGTTTCTATCGCTTGTTGTTCTCATATGATTGGTACATGTTTTGATTCTATTCCAATATTTGTAATTAATTCCTTTTTACATAATATGACTTAAAATATCCAGCTCATATAGATTGAATAACACTTGAAATCAGTTATAATCTCTTGTTTTCATGAAAATATTCGGACACCAAGTCAGTAAAGGTATATGATTGGATTATAAAAGTATTCAATCATTTACAAGCGAATTACGTGTGGCTTTTTTGGAAAGGAAGGGTCTCCGTGTTATTGCTCCTGATTGTATCAAAACTATGCTTAAAACGGCTATTATGAACTAGATTAGTGTTAGAAGTGGGAGTCCCCCACTTTGCAGTGTTAGACAGGGGGGACTTTGGCAAAACAAAATTGAGACTGGAAACGCTCGGCACATCATTTTCTTCTTCTCCTTTTTTCTTGGTTTTTGTGTTGTTGACGTTCTGCTTTCGGTATTTGTTAGGCTGATGGAGAGGATGTGAGTCGGTCGGGCTGGTGCGAATGGGCCTGGTTGGTTTGGCTGGGGTTGGTGGTGGGGGGTTGTTGGGGGAAGCAGAGGCAGATTTTTCTGGGGGAGGGGGAGGGGGAGGGGAGGTTGGGGAAGTACGAAGGTTAAGGGCTTTAAGGGTTTTGAGAGGTGAAGCGAGAATTGTGTGTAACGTTGGTGTTAAACGAAGACTGAGTTTCAAGTGCACCGAGCATTTTGACAAGATGGCGGAGACTGAAGTAGCGAACGGCTCCGAGGACGTGCTGGAGGACGTTCGGTTTGATGATGACCCGAGCGCGAGGAAAAGGTGAGTGGTTGGAAGTTTTTATTTTTTGGGGGGCCAGTTTTCGGCTGGTATTTTCTTGGTTGTCTGGGTGAAACAGGAAGGATAGAAATTTAGATCCCTTTTTTTGCCGAACGAATGGCCATACCTCCCTTTTGCTGCTGCTGTTTGAGATTATATTCTGTCTCGCATACTCATCTTCCATTTACTCGATCTAATTTGATGACGGTGTGCTGGTCATGCCTATTCTCTTCACAGTTATCCGCTGCAGTGGCTGATTCGCGTAAGGGAGAAAGTCACAGAAGAGCATGAGTTGACTGAGGAGGGGTCGCAGAGTATTAAGCAAGCCACGGGTGACAGAAACCAACCCGTGAGTGGAGGAGCAAGTATGATGCGAGGATCTGGTCAACGGGGGGTACGATCGCCACAGGTGTTTTCCTCGGGGAATGGGGATACTGGGTTCAGACGAGTTGACAGTGGTCGACAAGGAGGAGGGGTAGAATTCCAGCTCAGTCGGGTGCGTATCTTCTCAAGAATCTCAGACCATGCAAGGTACTGCTCCTTTCTGCTTCAGATTGGGGGTTTACATGCTTACGGCTCTCCTTGATTCGACACGGCCTTCGAAGATGAGATTGTTTGTTTGAAACGGTCAATTATGAGAACGAGAGGAGTCCTAAAGTTCTGTGCAAACTGCGTTCCTCCTCTTCGTTGCAGGGATCGCGTACAACTCAGATTCGGCTACCACTTAATAGTTCAGAAGTACAGCGAGGAAGTATGTACGAACCCCCGGCGGAACAGGTTCCGATTGAGCGGGGAGAGAACGCGTGGAAACCCTCTACTGAGGTTGACAAAGTTGACGATCGAGAGAAGAATATAAAGGAGATACGATCTCTCCTGAACAAGATCACTCTGGACACCTTTGATAAACTTTACTCAAAACTGTTTTCAATGGACTTTTCCGACGAATTGGTAAGGATTTCCAAGGTCAGAACAACGTGTAATCCCGCCGATTTGTTGCATCTGAACAGCGAGCTTGCTCTCCCCCTCTGTGCTCTGCAGCTACTGAAAGCCCTAATTGAGGAAGTCTACGAGAAGGCATTGTTCCAAAAGGCGTACGTAATTATGTATGCAGATTTGTGCTACAGATTTAACAAGGACTACCAGGACAAGAAAAAGGAGGAGCACAAAGGTGTCCCGGAGCAGAAGATGTTTAGAAAACAGCTATTGCAGCAATGCAAGAAGGAGTTTGACACCATCGCAAGCAAGAGGGGTATTGACCTTGATCCTGAAGAGCTTAAGAACATGGATGAGGACGATCGGGTATGTCTTGAAGCTTGTGCAAACCTGGGTCTCCAGAGCATCATACGACTGTACCAGTCCGTGATATTAATAATTTCGCTCCGTATTCGTAGACCGCAGCAGAGATGAAAG
Organism: Rhodosorus marinus; assembly: GCA_029953675.1. Taxonomy (NCBI): domain Eukaryota; phylum Rhodophyta; class Stylonematophyceae; order Stylonematales; family Stylonemataceae; genus Rhodosorus; species Rhodosorus marinus. The sequence goes on from JAMWBK010000010.1 coordinate 886,555, forward strand.
CAAAACGGCGCATGCTGGGCAACATCAGCTTTATCGGAGAATTGTACAAAAAGGGTTTAATTCCGGAAAGGATCCTTGTAGAGCAGTGCATTCGTAGATTGTTGGATAAGATTGAAAAGGACAAGGACGAAGACTTGATAGAATGTATTTGTCATTTGTTCACTACTACTGGGGCTCACCTGGTGCAGGTATGAGCATAGGGCGAATCCCGGAGGTATTTGCGTTTCTCACGGAGCGAGACTAAGAGTTTCGCTTGCAATAACTGTGGTGGTGTAGGTGTGGACGAAGCATGGAACTGCAGAGAAGATAGACCCGTACTTCGAAAAGATCACAGAGCTTTCCAGCGATAAGACCCTAGCCCCAAGAATACGTTTCATGTTGAAGGACCTGCTAGACCTTCGAAACGCTGGCTGGAAGCAGGCGAGGGCACAACCGGCTCAACAGCTGAAGAAAAGAGCTGAGGTCCAGCAGGAAGTCCGCGACGAAGAAGACACTAGAGTGCAAAAGCAGGCCAGCAGCTACGGAAGAAACGATCATAGGAATTCAGGCCGAAGACAAGGTTCAGTGCAGCCGCATGTCATGAACAACATGACAAGTCATTTACAGCCTCAGAGAAGCGCAAGCTACTTGCAAGGAAACCAGAGAAAGATGCAGGTGCCAACCAGGGCAGATTCCGTTAGCAGAAACAATCTGCAAGACGTCCGCTTAGGTCCCTCAACCGGGAAAAAGCCGTGGGGTAGCCAAGCATCTAGCGGCGCGGCGAATCAATCGGTATGTTCTTGGATTGAACTGAGCGACATTGTACTCCAGGCCAACAAAGTCAACGTTTAAACCATGTATAGGAAATGAGGCGTAGCATGACAACACAAAAAGGCGGAAGGGAGGATAGCAACGGTCCAGACTCGCCAAGGCGGTTGAATACGCTACCCAGCCGAGGATTGAGCGGTAGCATAAACGCCCCGAAGCCGAAGGAGGAGAAGAAGGTAGACGATGAGATGAAGCCGAATATTGCGGGGTTCGCTGGTTTGTCTAACATGTGTGGCTCGTTTGAATCAGGTTAAAGCTGAGGCTCTGCTAGAAAAGGAAGCTCTAGTAGCCAAAGCGAGGAATGTCATGCAAGAGTATGCGATGTACAAGAATGCTAACGAGTCGAGACAGTACATGAGCGAATTCCCGAGGGCGCAGCGCGCGGATGTCATCAAGATATGGGTGGAAGATGCTCTCGAAGCTGGCACGGAGCCGGGAGTTATGGTATGAGGGAGAACATCCCTGCTTTTTAGGCCGAATTTGCTGTCTTTCAGATAGTCATCTGCGCAATGGTTAACGTTTTATGTATTGTCCTACGCAGAGCGACCTCCTTATCGCGGTAACGAGTGGCGAGTCGCCACCCATGTCGGCACCTGATTTCACGAAGGGAGTCAACAGCGTTGTGGAGGTGCTGGGCGATCTTGAAATTGATTATCCCATGACGGGAAAACGTGTCCCCAAGTATCTTGCTCCCGTTTTCGCGTCAGGAAACGTTGAAGTGAAAAGCCTGGATGCACTGGGAGCAGCTTTGTCTGACGCTGGACCTCTCCTGCAGATGAATTTCGTTGTTAACCTCATTGCAGAATACAACGAGGCGAAGGGAGAGGTGAGTTTGGCTACAAGTGAACAGTGCTCTTTTTGATGCGAACGCGGTTCTCACAATGCGTATTCTTTTTTTTGACTGATGATCTTGATCAGGATGAGGCGAAGACCATGTACCTTACAACGAAAATGGACTTGATGTCGATTGCCAAGAGCTGGGATGAGAAGGAAGGGCCGGAGAAACTAAGAAGTCTGCTAGATGAGAAGAAGCTAACACCGCTGCTGGCCTAGTGGAGCGAAGTAGAATGACAACAACAACGATGGATAAAACGTAGGAAAACGGACTCTATTATCTCGCGTCTCTTGATCAAACAGTGCCGTGAAGCAGTTTTGCATTAGCCGTGAAGTTTGTCTTCGTAGCAACCATACACCACTTCTGACCGGTTGAAATGGCTAACAAGAAGAGAAACCTTTCTAGAGTTTAAACAATCTTTCTGGTTCGTCTCTTTTACTGTTTACGAATTAAACAAAAAAAAAAGAGGTAGCTTCTTGTAACGATGCCATCTGCATCCAGTTTGTAGCACGGCGACTTGGTCCAACACTATCCTACATAAATACTGGGACACTACAAACGAGCGAGGATCGAAACTATTCAAGGATCCGCTACCAATGCCCACAAACCTTCTAGAGGAGGCGACCGGAAAGGCCATCGATCGCAACCTATCTTGCAGCCAAAAACTGTGCGAGTTTTTCCACAGCCATGTCTGCATCGCCATTTGAGTTAAAGCGTCTTGATTAACCAGAGCGTTTCGGTTGACTGCACGTCCTCGTCCCAGTGCCTTATCCACAATCTTCTCTGCTCATGCAGTCTGCCAGACTTAATCAAACATCTGCCCCACCCACAGCGTCGCGGTTAACCACATCATTGACTCATCGGCCTTATCAAGGGGGGTTAGTCCTTTCTTATTCGTGGTATTCATTCCCCCAGACCTGGCGTAATCCGGTCCATTGAACTGGGCGTCCACTGCAGACATTAGCTCCCTGATTGCAGCCTCCAGATCTGGACTTCTGTTCTCTCCACTCTCACACCAAATAACGCTTGCGTTCCTTATGTTTGGACGCCTCTTTGGTAAGCCAGGAAACGATTCGATGTCTTTCCCAAGGCAAAAAAGTTCATGCAGGGGAGTATCAAAGTATTCGCCTCCCCCAACACCGGCAACCGCACGGTGACCAAGCAGCAGACGAATCATATCCACATCCCCATTAGAACAAGCAAGGTGCAGCGCGCTCCATCCTTCACCACAATCACCTCCCATTTGATTCGCGTCGGCTCCATGTCGCAATAGTTCTGCTGCGCATTCAATCTTGCCTTTTGCTGATGCCAGGTGCAGAGGGCTCCACGAATGGCTGTCCAGAACTGATGGATCTGCCCCGCCCTCCATCAGTATAGTCATCGCTTCAACATTGCCAAACTCCACTGCATAATGAAGCCAGGTTCCCAGTGGCCTGCCTCTCCCAAGACACTCCCACCTAAACGGCAGAGGGAGATCATCCTTATTCACGTCCGATACCTGTCGATATCGACATATGATCAGTTCTTTTTGACTGTGATCCTTGAATTCCAGATGTGCTCGGGAGGGAAAACCAACCTCTGAGATTATGACGCGAAGGGGAAGGTTTAGATTCCGCCGTATACACCCATGTACACGGAACATCCCTCCAACCTGCTCAAAGCATCTTTTCGCTTGCACTAAATGGCTCCGAACGAAAGGTTGGGCCAGTTTTCTTAGCCGCTGGCATGTTCTAGATATAACAAATAGAGATTGGGTATCATGCCAGAGGTCTTTCTCTCTGCACGCCTTCAAGCATCTGCTGCATATAGTTCTCGTTTCATAGTCGACGCAATTCCGTCCGCAAATTGGCGTTTCGAATTTCTCCAGAATCATCTGCAGCAACTGCACGAAAAGATGTGCGCAAAACAAAGACAAGAAAAACGGGCAGCCGAGCATCAGTACAGGTAAGAGGACCAACGCTCCTCGCCGGTAGTACATTGCGCCAAGATCAAGCACACACAAAAACAAGATCATTAATAGTTTCATTCTCTCTTACATCATCATCCAAGTCCAACAGACCCCGAGACTGAAACACTCCCCCATCATTCATCTCCCCGTACAACCCACTAGAATTAAGCTCAACAACAAAAAAAAATTGCGTCGCTTCAAAAAGTTAACAAAAACAAACCTCAAGAAGATACAGCTATAAATACATATTCCTACTATAAATCAGGATACCTATACTCGCCCTGTCCGCCCCCAAACCCAAACCCATTATAAACACCTCCACACCCATTCTTATATATCCATTCCGTCTAGACTGGCAATCTCTTTCTATCCCATACTTCCCAACCCACTTGCCACCAACCTCACCACAAACAAAAAAAAAACAAAAAACACTCTTCCTATTTTTGTCAAAGTTTAGGACATCTGTCTGCAGAAATCCAATCGTTGAACGTATTTTAGATTGTCCTCGTGCTAATTTGTTCCTTATTTTGCTTTATTAATACAAGCTTTTCCGTTTCAGATTTCTTTCCATGGTCGATTTTCAGGTGAATGGACCCGCCTTTGTGTTTTCTATATTTTGGATCATTATGGTTAGAAATAGTCTTTTTCTTCCCATTCAGCCCCGTTTTTAAGGAATCTAGGAGAGAGAAAGTCTACTCTGGTGCAGCTGTAGCCAAGTTCCTTTTACCGATCAATATTTTACTCCCAAAGAAAATGGATTGAAGTTCCAACTGGTCAAAAAGGACAAGCTGTCATGGGACTCACGCTCTTGCTTATTTTTTTTTTTGGGAAGAAACTCATAGCAACTGACAGAACATTCGAAAATATTTTCATTAGACAGGGCTTCCCTGGGGAGCAGAAGACACCGAGTGGGACAGTGGATAACTCCGCAAAAATGTATTAAAATAAAAATGCTTTCGGTGTTGGGACAAACCGTCTCTCCAGAATTTTTTGGTCCCATAGAGGTTTTTCTTGTTTGACAAATGTAACATATTAGACGGACAGTCTGTCCTTGAGATTTTTTTAGTGGGTTTTGTCCCAAAATGCGTTTAGCCTGGGTTTGAAAGAAATATCAATTGTTCTGTGAATGTTACCGTGATCGTACATGTCATCTTTTTTTGAGCTTAGCCGGCGATGAAATCTCTCTAGAAGGTCTCCGAATGATAATCATCACGGCGATAACAACCACTGAGTCTCTGCCAACGCCAAGAATTACAGGTTCAGCAGCGCCGCTTGCCTGAAAGCAGGGGGCAAGTCGTTTGCGGACTATATTTGTCATGGGGGTTGGTGTTGACGCAGCTGGCCAGCTGCGCCCGGGCTAGCACATTGCTGACTGTAGATATGACTTGTGACCTAGGAACGCAATCTATTGAAAACAGCTATATACTTTCTACTCTATTAATAATTAAAAACAACGCCGAGTGTAAAAACCTAACATCGAAAACGACTCATTACATGCTCCACGAGCAAAGTTCGCTTCCTGTTAGCAGCGGAGTCGGTATTGGAGTTTCTGGGCCCTTAATTATTCTCCTAGGTGCGTCCTCGTTGTCCTCCTTGTTGTCCCCCATCTCGGTTGGTAGGTGTTGAACCCAGCTAAATGTGGGCCCGCGTTTTCCACCGAGCCTCTCCGACTTCGCAGAGTAGCAAAACGCAGAACTATCAGCTGACCAAATCCGATGGCTCCTCGAGTATTGGTCTAAAGTGATTGTTTTCGTTCAGAGAGGGGAGAAACTTGTTAGCAAAGCCCAGGGGTTCTGTTGGCGAGACTCTTGAAGGTGGAAATCACGTACCAAAGAACGGCACGATCTGGGTCAGGAAAATTTTGCTTGGCGCGTGCTCCTCGAAACGAGCGAGGACGTTGCGTGAGAAATCGTACACGTTCCACCTACAGTGGTATTGAGAAATGCTGTCCATTGGCTCGCTGAGATAGAGCAGCTTTTTCGAATCCGGAGACCAAAAAAAAGCGAGCGTCCTCGAGAACGGTACGCTCAAGTTCACCTGTGCACAAGAACAGGAGAAGATTCGTTTGTCTAAGTGATCCAAAAAGAGTCTCTGCTTTCAATCTGCGGCGTTGTTTCAAGGGGGAAAACTTACGGTAAATGGAGAATCCTCCATATTTCTCTGATCCTTCGCATCGAATGGACCATCGACGACAGTTAATTCCTCCGCTCGCTCGCCCCGAACAAGAATTGCGAGTCTTGACCCATCCGGCGACATGGAGAAAACCGACGCTCCGTTCCCGATTCGTATCAAGTTCGCGCTCTCGCCGGTAACGATATCCGTGCACTTCAAGATGCTTGAGGTTCCGTCCTTCACCATGTACAGTGCCTAATCAAGCAAAAAAGAATTCCGGCCGTCAGTATTTTAGTTCGATTCAAGCACAGTCCCAGCTCTCCCACTGTTGACTGGATCTTAGTGGACGTACTTGCGAGCCACCTTCCAGGGAAGGATTGGGGTGCCACTGAGGAGACTTGAAGCTTCCTGGTGATTCAGTGAGTAAAATGCTTTCCCTCTTTTCTGGAGCTTCGAATAGCTTGAAGCATTCAACAACAGATTTTGAGCCGATATGGGCAACCCCCCAGATGGTGTCAGTCTGTTTCATATCGTAGAAGAACGGTCTTCCCTCACCAAACTGAGGTCTCCGTTCGCGCGTTTGGACGTCCACGCATTCACAAGTAAGATCCCCATTCTTGCTTGACAGGTATGTCAATACGGTCCCACACGGAGACCAGAAGAAATAGAAGGGTGTCTCCTCGATGTTCCAGTCAACGACTAGCTCATTTTCAAATAGATTAAAAACCAGCAGCCGCCTCTGCTTGGGATCCACCACACTGACCTTGACAACAGCCAAGTAGTCCCCGGATGGGGACCACGAAGGCTGCTGATACGCGGAGTTCTTCTCACTGAACTTTGTGTGGGAGATCGGCACGGATCCGTCAGCGGCTGTTGAGACCACCTTTGTCACCGACCCCTCCCGCACGAGAAGATGGCTGATCCGATTAAGACTAAATCCGTTTCCCTCAGAGCGCTGCCTCATCAGCTCCCGCACACGATCTCGCAGAGTGGCTGCCGTTTTGTAGTCCTCTTCATCCAGGGCATTCTTCAGCGTGTCCCTCGCACTCAACAGTGGATCGTTGCTTCGCACGACGACTAACTCATCCCGCAGCCTCGCGGCGTCACCATACCGCTCATCGTTTACCGCAGCTTGCAGCTCTGCGTTCAGCTTAAAAAACAACTCTGGGCTCGTCTTGCCCTTCAAAGGCACCGGTGATCCGAACCCACCACCAACCCCATCATCCATAGAGCACTTGCATCCTTGGCCCCGACCACTATCCCGACGAACCCGACTCTTAAGAACCCCACCGATACCCACAAATCCGATCGGCACGTCCATCCGTTCTTAAAAGCACAAGTCTCAAGCCCGCACTTCCTTCCGCAGATCACTCCACCCCTCAGAACCGTTCTTGTCAGTCACCCCAAAACGAGAGAACGAAACCAACATCAACCACACAGAATCTCGCTTTCATTCAGACGCTTTCCCCTCTCCCTCTCAAGCCGAAGATAATTTCTCAAAGCGTTCGCCGTTTGCGGAGCTCGGAACCCGAACAACCTACCCCCCACCCCACCCCCCAAAAAAACACTAGACTGTGAAAAGTACCCGAAGCAGATCTTGACACTCCGCACGTAGCACAAGAATCTGATGCTCCCGGCTCCCTCGATGCTTCCTTTACCACATCCAAAACTCCCCCCAGCCCACCCACGCTCAGTGACAATCTATCTCCCCGTGACCTTGAAACAGATATTTATCCACCACAGCAGAAACCAAAATGTTTCCTTGAAGAAGAAGAAGCAATGCACCCGCTCCCTCTTCCCTCCTCCTTCCGAACTGCTCCATTCAGGCTGCTCTGGAGATGTTCGATTCTTCCGGAACGATCGAATCTCTCCACAACTGAGGGTCTTCGATGCTGGTTGCTAAACTAAACTGTCCGTTGTGTCTTCCACACGAGTAGAAAAGCAAATCTGCAGCTTCGACGGACTGCTACAGAGTGCTTGTACCGCTGAGGAAACGAAAGAAAAAAAAACAAATGCAAACTTATCTATACTACTAACAAAGATAGCGCTACTACTCTCGAATGGGAAACAGAGTCCATGCGGGAGGCGTTGGCATGTGGCATGCCACACCATATAGCTGGCTATTCAGACCCACTCTCGCAGATGCTTGTGCGCCTCAAGCCGAACGAGGCTCTCCTCCATGAAGCTTCTCTAGTAGATTCTTTGTCAATCGGCTAAAGCGGCGGGTCATTCTCTGACACGGACAATGCTGACAATTGTAAACCCCGATCCGAGTAGGAAGTCGAGTCTGACTTACCTTTGGACGGCTGAGAAGGCTGTATTGAAGATTTAGTGAAGACTTCCGTGGACAACCCTTAACTAATGGATTCATGTTCTGCGTCATCTCACGCATGTTCGAGTTCTACCTATTTGAGTTGGTAATACAACAAAAAGGATTCCTTTGCGAACCCGCCCAACCGTGAGAAGCTTCTCACACATCCTCAGTTTAGGTTCAGATTTCCACACAAGGCAGGGAGCTTCGAAGCCCGCTTCGTTTGCAATAGATGCTCTGGAGACAACTGCTCAGTTAATAGATTCAACCTGCCGGAAGCTTGTGTGCCTGACCGGCCTTTCCATTTCTTTTACCCAACAAATCATCAATAGAGTTGTTTTCTAAAGTATCTGAGACCGGGCCGCGGATTCTGGGCGCTCATCCACTTTCGTCCGATTGAAGCTCCAGCAGAATTGAACCGACCCTATTCGCGACGTCATAAGGTCCGACGAACGCTTCTTTCATGTCATAGTCCATCAGTTCGGATCCGATTTTGAGGATGACATCCCCGACGTCAGCATCCTCGTTCGCCTCTCTGGTAGTTTTTGTTTTTAGTGGTGCAGAGACAAAGGGCAGGTGAGTCACAACCACTTCGAGCAAATTCCAAAGATTAAGCCAATACCAGTCTAGTCTTTTTTTCTTCTTCAGCTGGCTGATTTGCTTACTTCATTTCCGCGTATAGTTCAGCAGCTCTGCTACCCAACTTTGAATGAATATCCTGCGGAATATACTCCTCATCAAGCCAGGACGTGATTCCTCTTTGAATCATACCCTTCTCCAGTTTTAGGCGATCCGAACATCTGCATACTGACAATATGCTTCCAGACCTACCTCTTCCACCCGCCAAGGGATGAACGAATCCTAGCATAGTTGGCCGACTCTCCTTGTTTCTCTATCTCCACACTCCTCTCCGCTTACCAAAAGCTAGTGAATGCCTCTTCCACCCTGCCCAATATGAAGCGTTTCGATTCCCCATGAGGGCCTCACGAGATCCATGGCTCGCGAGCTCAGCTAGCCCAGCCTTCCTTACGAGCAAGACGGTTAGACAAATTCCTGTTTCATGAGCGGGAACTGTACTTTGGAACAACACGTGAATGCATGTCGCGTTCAGCAGCCACCACAGGGCAAAAGAACAACAGACGTGTTAACCATGGAGGATTCTGCGTACGGCGAAGGACAGAGCTGTATCCGTTGATGAGCAGTCTTATGAGCCCGGTGCTCGCAATCCAAAAGAAGCGAAACACAACTTAAAAGAAAAAGCAGGGTGAAGGTGCTCAGCCATGTCAAGAGGACTGAGGAGTGACCGTGTGACGGATTGCGAGGGGAACGCGACCAGAGGATCTCCGCAACAAAGCTCGTATGGAATTGTCCCTTGTCCGCTGACGTGCTTCCCTTCATCCTGCAAACAGAGGAAAATACCTCCATTGCAAAACACATCTTTCAAAACCGTTGCTCGGTTTCCTTGCTCTTCAGAAACCAAAACCTTGGGACGAAGCGGGTCAGAAACGCATCGCCATTTCAACAGTCCGTTTTGTTTTTCCCTTGTTGTGTTCTAGTAGATTCCTTAGTTCCGCAAATTCAGTTAGCTTCAGTACACTCTACATTTTCGATCGGTCTAGGCTCGCTCTGTTCGGTAGACACTGCCCTTTTCACAGTAGGACAGCCGTCCGGCGGTCAGGATGCATACATTCGGGGATGTCCACAGTCATTGAGGCCTTACACGCTCGCCAAGTGTCATTCTAGTCTCCCGTTTTCTTCTCGAAGATTCCCTTCTTGACGCTGAAGTCTTGATGCCTTTGGCAATTCGAACCGCAGACATGTTGTCGGGTTTTGAACCCAACGTATGCGCCTTAATACCGTAGAGACGAGGTTGGGATATCGGTCGACTTTCCTCTTCATCTGCTGAACCTTCAACCTCACTTTCACCTTCAGAGCTGTCCATGCCGGCCCTGAGTCCTCTCGCATCCTCTTGTAGTAGCTTCATGGGGTCTGGAATATCTTCTTCCTCCTCCAGCTCAAGATCCGAGTCAACGTCACCATCATCAAGAGCGGGTGCATCATCCTGTGGGTGCAACCTTCTGTAACGAGCATCCTCCTCATCGACTTCGAAGACGTCGTCCTCGAACATGGCCTTGAAACGATTGTCCGTAATCGCCGCAGTGGCAGCCTTCGCAGCACCGCCCTTCTTCCTTTGGGCCTTCTTCAGTGCTTCGTCAATCACCCTTTGGTTAACCTTAACCTTTCTGGATCTCTGTGGAGTCGAGATTCGAGACGATCGCTCCTCCTCAATCTTCTCCCTGATTTTCTGTTTTCTATATTGCTCATATGCAAATGGCTCCGCAGCTTCCTGTGCCTTCCGCCATAGCCGAAGATCCATGAAATACCCGTGCATATACCCTCGAACAAGATTTGTTCCCACAATATGCTCCAAGTTCAACTTCTTAAGCTCGTCCATCGTTACAAACCGGTAGTTCTCGTAGACCGTGCTGTTTCCAGTTTTCGATGAGCCCTCCTCAAGTTCCTCTGTGAAGTTGTCAAGGAAAGAACACCACTTGGGCGCGAGACCCAGAGCTGGGACATAGTAGGAGAGCACGCGGCTGGTTTCTGCAGCGGCAATCACAAGACCAGAATCTCCAACCAGGCACAGGTGGTTAACATCTGCCTTCGGCTCCACCGCGAAAAGATTCTTCGAAGATTCGGTTCTGCTCCACGCTTTGATGCTCTTCGCGTCGCAGCTGATAACATGCTCACCATCCCGATGCATTTTCACGCTCCTGATGGGTAGTCCATAACCTAATCCAGAGTGCCACCCCCGAACTGGGTCAGTTGCAGGGAGGATTTTCCCATCGCTTGTTGTAACACTGCTGCGGCCCACCTTGTTCTTTAGTCACATACGGCTTTGATGATCTGATGTCATAGACCAGCACCTGACCAGATCCTGTACCGACCGTCAGGTTCAAGCCATGCTTGCTGTCAAAGCTCATTGCAGTTACTTCAGCTCCGATCTTAAGCGTACCTAGCGAAAACGACGTCGTCATCAAGAACAAACCGAGGCAGAGCTTTCAGACTAGCGCGTCGACGTTTTTACATTTTGTCCCAGATTACTGCACTCATATTCATCTTCATGGTGGTCTAGTAGAGATCTTCGAGGGTTAAGTTCGAAGTCTACCGTGCGCAAACACATGGAGCTGCATCGACTCACCTGCTGCTTTGTTTCTGGATAAATCTCTCGGATCCCAGGCTTCGAGAACGCCGTCCTCACCGCCGAATGCCATGAGCTGGTTGATGGGGTTCACCGCGAGGCAGTTGTTTCCTCCACCGGCTCCAGACTTTGTTACTAGCGGAGCCATGAATTTGCCATGTTCCATGTTTAGTCGATAAACCTCTTCGCCTTCTCCACAGACATAGAGTTCGGAGCTGCTCGGGTGCAGATGCATTTCACGTCCAAACCTCGGTACTCGGACTTTGTAGTAAAAGCCAGCCTAGCTTCGCAAACATGATTCTTTTCAGGAAAACAACCAAGAATGCAAGGGCAGAGGCCGCTTGCTGTCTGCTAAGACGTTTTTAGAGGAGAGATGGAGCTTACTTGAGAGTGGATTTCAATTACTCGACTAGCGAGGAGAAAAGCCAACTTCTTCCAGTCAGGTTCCAGGATGGCAAAATCCACAATTTCGCAGTCGAGATTGCGTTGAAACTTCATGGAGAGCTCATTGACTTCAAAGCACTTCACCATCGGGGCATAGGTCCCAGTCACGAGCAGGAAGTTCTTATCCTGAAACCAAAGTGCAAAACATATTCAACAAACGATTTTGTGTGAGAACCATTAGTACAGCCTGAAACCCTTTTTGGAGGCTTTTCCTTCGACGAAGAGTTCCGCGGAAAAATACCTCGCTGAGTCTGACCTTATGAGAAACGCTGGGCATCTCGAAATCCTGCAGAATCTGAACACCAGCCGCGCTCGCTTTCGCTTCCTCAAGCCGGCGCTTTCTTCTCTCTTTTGCAGTAGCACTCTTCTGCCATGAAGGCAATTTGGATGCACGTGAGGTCACCTCATAGACCTTCACGTCGTCTCCAACCGCCTCCACCATCGCTGCCCTGACAAAAAAAAGAGCGATATCTGTGACGAAAACAAAAACCACACTGCCAAAGACACAGCGTCTCTACACTGAAAAATCAGTTGGTACCGTCCAGGGGATTGAATCTAGCTCTCAAGGTCTTCACAAGCCTTTCACCAACCGCACTTCCGCTTCCCTCCTGGCATCGGAAAAGTGCTCAACGGAAAAATTCTTCAATGTCAGTCACCGTCGATTGCGCCGACATCGATTGGGACAAGTCGATGGGACAAATGGGACACCATCGCACGAATGCTCAGGAAGTGCTTGAGGTGGCATTGCCAACTTCAAAACGCCCGTAACTCGTTGAATCCAGGCGTTTTGGTTTGGACTGCCGTTGGCATAGACTGAGTAGGTTTATCCCCCACGATCTTTTGTCTCTGGAGACCTTGTATAGCGGTTACATCCGGCTGTCGGTCATTCATCATCTGTTTACTCCGAGCCTCACTACACTGAGAAGCGAGCAACAGGGCGCTGATGACAGACGTCTAACAAAAAAGCAGCGTTTGAACGCCAGAGGGTCAAGGACAGCTCCGTGATGAGGCTATCAACGCGCCCTGGGTTGCTGCGGAGAGAGCACGAAGCCAACGAGAACCTACCATGTCAACTAAGCCAAAGCAGTCACTGATGAATGCTCGGTCATTCCAGAGAGAGAAGATGTGTGAACTTTAACAAGAACGTCCCTGGTTTTGCCAACGTCCTTCCGATGACGCCGTGTAGTCATCGCGCGACTGGAATTTCTGGAACCCGTTTAATCTGCCGTAGAGATTCGGAAAAGTCAATACGCGTTTGTACAAGCGCTTTTTGGATAAAGGTCCACACGCGCTGTACGTGGAAATATCCACGTTTTGCGAAAGTGAGAGTTTGGAATGAAAGTGCTGCGCATGCTGGTATCTCTACCAGTTCACTAATCTTCATCCGGCAATTTCGACGTTCTTCGTACAAGTTCCATAGGCATTCTCCTCCATTCTTGCCCTCACTTTGCCGTGATTGTAGGTACTCCTCAAGCGGTCCTAAACTTAGCAGAGGCAGTCGTGTCACATACGCACACTAGGCAAACAGCGAGGACTAGTCGGTGCGAAAAGTATTGACGGAACCAAGGGATAACCTTGGTTTCCGTCGCTTTCAGACCGACTCAGAAGCTTGTTTATTTGGGTGACTGTATCACCAAACCTAGCTTCCCCGCGTGGGAACCACAACACGATGTGCACTGTTACGTGCTCGCTATGCCTGCATCGTTCCAACAGATTCTGCCAGCACACAGACTTCTTACAGGCGGTGAGGTCATTTACAACCGGTCTTCGTACACACCAACGTTTTCCCATTCCACGGTTCCAGTGCCGCTGATATGTGTGTGTTTCTAGTTCATTGAGAAGCTCGACTTCGGTTCCCGTTGGGTTTCCAGCTTTCAGGAGCTAGCCTCTGGTCAGTTCGTTTAGAGCCCAACTGCTACTGAGCGATCGAGCCCACGCTTAGTCAAAGAGAGAGGGATGGAAACGGCGTTAAAGACGCAAGCGATCCCATCTAATCGTATAGCTCAGTATGTACATTTAGGTTTACAGTTTGCCCGTCGAGTTAGGTTAGCAAGAGGCGAGGCGAGGCGGTCTCAGAGAGTCACGAAGTGGGTGTAAAGGTGATCTCGAAAAGCAAAGTAGTCCTCGCTGAGGTTGGCCTGTAGATCAAAGTCGCCCACTCCCAGTTTTTTCATCGTGACTACGGCTCCAGACTCTTGGTTTTCTGTATAGAGCACACCAGCAGTTATCTCAGGCTTGAAGCTACTATCGCTCTGCTTCAGAGTCTGCTTCAGGATCGGAAGGCGCGCGTCGCCAACAAAGACCGTTGCGTGTCCGGATGAAGAACCTTCTGGCACGCTCTCCAGAATTACATCCTCACGGTCCTCCGACTGTTCTATGCGAATCCTTCCATGCACAAACGCGACTTCGCCATCCGCGATCTTCCTAAATCGAAGGCTATTGAACAAGGAGTCCGCTAGCTTCAGTCTATATACGGACGTGTCACTCGTCACGTCTACAGTCTCCTTCTTCGAAGGTGCGAAAACTGAATCCTGGCTCAGACCTAGGCCGTTGATCCCCATCTCTACTACAGCTCGAGTTTCTTCCTCCGTCCCGTGCACGACAATCAGCCGTCGTGGCGCGACCGCAGACATGAGTTCTTTCAATGAGATCCCGTCGCATAGCCCAGAGAAATCCCGGGTTACCGTTTCACATCGCACCACAATGTCTACTTGCTCCTCAACATACTTTTTGGGGATCTTTCTGCGTTCCTCTTCTTCAGAGTCCGTGACACCCTCCATCGCAAAGTTCGTGCGAATTGTGAGATCTTTCGGTTCATCATCATCCATATCATCCTCGTCCAGCTCTGCTGCGTCCTCTCCCTTCCTGAACTGTTCTGGATCTACAATTTCTCCATAGTCGTCCCACTTTCGCTCCTTTTCCTGGTACGGGAACATTTCAAAGTGCTGTTTCTTCAGCGAGTCATATCCATCGTCTTCTTCGTCCTGACTCGCCTCAGAATCCATCGGCTGTGGGTTCGCCTCACTGTCCATGGCATCAGGTTGGGAAGCCGTGCCTTCCTGGTTTCTTGCAGCGTCCAGTTCTTTTTGTCTCTGCGCTTCTCGCCATTCCTTCAGCTCACCACCTTCCAGTGGAACTCGCTTCTTAGTGGTCCTCGTGAGTCTCATCGGACCCTGCAAGCTCTTCAGCTCATGTGCAAGAGTACCCTTTTGTACACGGTCCACAAGCAGGACGAGATTTTTTGGGTCCTCAGCCCACTCCAGAAAGTACTGCAGGGAAAAGCCTATCTCCATGGTTGGAAACGAAGCTAAAACAACTTTCGGAGAGGGTAAAGCATCGACATCGGCCTTCGTATGACAGAGGTGAACGTGTTTGAACTGAAAAGGGTTCTCACGTAAGAGGTCGAACCTACTTGAGACGGAGTCGGACATCCACTCGATCATGCTTTGCGCAAAATCAAAAGTATTAAACGCCACAGAATCCAGGATAGCCACTGGGTACTGCGTTATCTTCTTCTGGGACCAGGCCTCATCGAATAAGAGCGCCACTTCGACAACCCTTCCAGCGGTGTCAACCGGTACCAGCACATTTCCCCCGCGTTCTAGCGCCTGGATTGCCGGTCCTGTGAGATCTAGCTTTGGAGTGATTCTAGTCAATGACTGAACACAACGCAAACGAAAATAACGAGTGGGTGAGTGCAAAGTCATTCAGCTCCAGGTCAAGTGATGTCTTACCTGAGAAGCTCCTAGAATCAGATGCGACGGCCTAGACAGGGAGAGCAACGCGGTGGGGTTCAGGTGACGTTCTTTTCGATGGTTCACGTCTACTGCATAGATGACTTCTTCCGTATCCTTCATTTCTTCAGTCTCCTTCTTCACCTTCCACACTGTACCGCCGAGCATGTGTCCAGCGCTGTACGGGGTGATCACGATCCCATCGCCCTTCCCTGTCAAAGCGAAGGGCTGTTGGAACTTGAGCTGTGTTATCCTTTCAAAAGCGTTGTCCACATCATCCAGATCGAACTCATTGAAGTCTTCCTGCTCCTTCTTAGCAAGCACAGCGTCGTACATGAACATTTGTCCCATTCGCCAGACCGGAAGGGTCGCGAACACTGGCACATTCAACCCCAGCTTGCCCACGGCATAAGGCAGTGCTCCAAGGTGCATCACATCCGGATGCGAAAGAAGCACAGCATCAACCTGAGGAGCAATCGCCCTCAGCGGCTCCACCGTGTCCAGATTGAACCTCTCATCCCATCCACAGTCAAGCAGGACTTTATAGTTGTCGAGCTCCAGGACACCACTCAGTGCAAGCTCAGAGCTCTTCGCACCATACAATGGTGTAAACCTAACAATGGATGCCATTATAGATGTTTTATGTGCATCTCTCTAACGGATTTTCTATCCAACCTTCAAGTCCAGCACTTGATCACCCCAAAACGATCCAAGCCAGACATACATCCCAATTAACAAAAGTGACACTTATACATGCTTTGACTGTACTACACTGTAGGATGCTTGAATATTTCGTAAATAAAACAAAAACTGAATATGATTGTACTATCCGAATATCAGAGCTGATCGATTCTGACGAAAAACTAAGGTGGTAATAGGGCACGCCCTATGCATATTAGGATACTAATTTCAAGGTTTTGCTCTAAAATGTGCCCTCTCTGCTGGTCAAATCGTCGATTCCAACTGCTGCGCTCAACTTTTGATGCCCTATATTGTGCCCTAGGCAAGCCCTATCGCCCTATGCCAAGGTGTTCTTCCGTGTGAACTCTGGGAGCGGATGAGGAGTTGGGAAATCGATGGGAGAGGGTGCGAGCTTGTAAAATGCTTCTGCTGGATGGTTAAGGGAGTAAGAACACTGAATATGGTTGAACAAGGGTGCTATGGCGGAGGTGTGGTTGAAGTACATCCGTCTGCGGTGTCGAACCTGACGTTTTAGCTATTGTTTTATCATGCACCCCTTGATCCAGCGAAGAGCTCTTCTTTTGTAGAGAGCTGGGATGTACTGAGCTTGTTCAACTCGTTCATTGTTGCAGTCGGTTGTAACCAGGAGAGTTGAGGTCGAGAGCTTCCCCGGAGAAGCTGGCTGCGGCATCTTTTTTCTTGGAGTTTTTATGTTTGGTTTGTGGCTTACCACACCCGTTTACCACGCGTTGAGACCTTTTTTTGCACTTTCTGTTGCGTCTCCTACTCCCACTTTTTGTATTAGTTTTCATGCTCTCAGGCTTGTTGTCTGAATATACAATGATGAGGATGTACTACTAGAAGTATCCTTTTTTTTTGTGAACATGGACTTTCTACTGCAGTCCTTTGATTCCTCGAATATTTCAGGACCTGTCCGATTTCCATATTGCTTGCGTTGGCCTGTGCAAAACTTTGAGAAGCGGATGCGGAAGGAGTGCTAAGTATCTCTTCGCATTCTCCCAGCCTGGATTTCTCCTCTAAGATCGTGTCCGAGATATCAGGATCAAGATGTGCTGAAGTATCGAACTCATCAAGATCTTCTGGCACATAATTTGTTTTCAAGTCTTCCTTTCCTGCTCCGTTCTGGGAGCCGGTGAGACCGTTGTTTGCCCGGTTCGCGTTGACTATACCTCAAAGTTTCAATCGTGTATGCAGTCGAAAGTTCATCATCATCCGTTCATTCAGAGCCCAAGTACCCCGAGGAAAAACGAGTGTTGCCTGAATTTCCGCTCAAAACTTTTCCCGCAAGCCCTTCCGGAAAGCAGGAAGGTCTCCTAGACTATGTACCGTATTGCGAATTTTAATTCAATAATTCATTATATTGATAGGGCTTTCATAGTACGAACGTACTTCGAAATATGGAATTTTATAAACAAAAACAACACTAGAATAGGGCATGAATTAATAATATATCTACGCATAGGGCAAAAAATGGCCCTATGGCCCTATGGAAGTGGTTCAGAATCGACGGGTACCGGTCGGTCGAGTTTTTTTCATTATGGAGGTGCCCTATGGAAACCTTGACATAGGGCGAGCCCTATGGCCCTATTACCACCTTAGCAAAAAGGAGCTCACGGTGACGATTAACCGAATTCCGTACTATTGTACTAGGAGCAAGACACGTACTAGCAATCGTGTGGCTCTGAAAAAAGGAAGAAAAATTAGGATTTCACAACCCCCGAGAAAGTTTACAAAACATGAACAACACAGCGTGGCTAAATAGTCTCGTAGCTGTCACTACCCATAACCCCCTAATAAAAATTCCCAAAATAGATATCTGAATTGGTTGTGAAAGACAAAAACATCCAATAAATTATATTGCGCATATCAGAAAAATTGACGCTTACAAATGCCATTCGCGTGGTGGACCAAATGCAAATCAATTTTTACATCACAGTCACCACATACGCTTCAATCCAAAACACAATAATATCATTCTACATAAACTATCTAAGTATATATGCAATCAATATTAGTATATTTGCTTAATATTGAGATGACGCTTATGAAGTATTTTTGAAATAGACAACAGCTGGTGCAGTGGAGATTGGGAATGGCATTTTGGAGGAGTTGCATTCAAGTTGCCAGGCTACGTTGGGAGGGGGAGGAGTGGGGCGGGTTGGGAGGGGAGAGAGGGTAAGAATTGGCTGAAAAGAGGTCCTTGTAGAAGATGTTTCAGTATGTCTGTCTGGTTCTATTAGATGAAGATGGGGTTCATTGGTTTGCGAGTTTGTGGGGAGGGCCTGTTGGAGTTCAGGAAAGCGGGTGCGGTGTGCAGGGGGGGGAGGAAAGGGGTTTTGGTGACGGCTAAGAATGGCTCTCTGGAGGAAAGGCTGAATTCGGTTTCTTTTGGATATGAAAGGGAGCCGCTGCTGCGTGGTTTGCCTGGTAAGTGTGCAGGGTGTCCGGGGCGAGTACGCTGGACTTGCCCGAAGGGGCATGTGATCAACGCAGTGGAAGGGTCTCTGTGCTGTAAGATTTGTCCGGCTTGTTTAGTGGAGGATTCTCCTCTATTGAGAAGAGAGAAAGGCGGGAAAAGTCGATTGTCACTGCAGGAGTTTAAGCTTTTGGCTGTGGAGAAAGGGGGTTTGTGTTTGAGTCATAAATACTACAACTCGAAAACGCCACTCCGATGGAAATGCGGCAAGGGCCACGAATGGGAATCCACCCCTGAAAACGTGCGCCGAGGATCTTGGTGCCCGACGTGTAGAAAGGAGGAGAGGAAGCTAACCATCGACGATATGAGAAAGACTGCACAGACGTTTGGTGGGACGTGCTTGAGCAAAACGTATTCAAATATTAAGGAGAAGCTAACCTGGAGGTGTGCCAATGGACATATATTTGAAATGGCACCCAACAACATAAGGCGTTTCTCTGGATCTAGAAAACCGTCCTGGTGCAAGGAATGCAGCAAACAGGAGACGGTGACCAAGGTACAGCAGGCCAAGGCCGTGAAGACGATGCTCAAAGTTGAGCCGAACCGTACCAAGAAGAGTATCGTATCATCTTAAACAAACCAAGAGTGTTTGGAAATGTACATGACGCTGTTAAGGCAAAAAAATTTCTCTTGCTTTCAAATTAACATCGAATACTGCGGAGGAAAGTTGCTCGAGATGTTCTATCTCATTTCGGGCACATGAAGTAATACACAGAACTCCCAGATTATTAAAAATGACGTTCCGGGGTGAATCCATGAGTCCCTGTTTTGTAGAAAGGTTAGGCTCAGCAATGGACGTGGCTCGACGCCCTGCACCGTAACCCATCCAAATTCCCCTGGGGCTCCATGTGCGGACGAGAATCTCAGCAATCACCAGCTTCAGTAAGCAAAAAGGCTCTGACTCGAAGAGTATAAACTCTGCTAAAGTATGTCTGCCGTAAGAGCACGAACTTGGACTTGGATTGTCGGCTACGCACTTCGAGGGAAGCACTGGCGAATTACTGAGTAGATGGATAGTCACAGTTAAGCTGTAGCCACGTTAATGAAGGCTAGTCGTTTGTGCTTTGCAGTGCCCTGCGAGCATATTCCCTCTTGGAATTCCTTGCATCTGAGTCCACAGAAGATGAGCATTGAACAGTGAATGCTTGTGCCGAGTTCGAACCGTTTCGCCGAACAGAGATGAAAGAGTTCGTGAATAGCTTACCCATCAGTCCAGGGAGCAGCTCGGGATCGCCGGTGTGTACCACAGCCGAGCTGTTTATGTACCACAGCCAGAGCGGACGGACGCCCAATGAGGGCGGGTGATCGGTTTCTGCTTGGTATTGTGTACTGAGTTCCGAAGTCTTTACCCGCAAGCGTTGAGAGCATTGTGGTTCTTTGTTTTGCTGCTCAAAAAAGATGGTCGATATCTGTTTCGCTGCTGTGGCCTTTTCATTGGGGTTCAGGCGGACAACAAGAACCTGCGCTTCCAGAAAGGCGACAATGTACTCCGAGCTTCGAAATCCAGACGGTGGAGAACGGCAAGTTGGTCTTGAGTTGACCCTGCCATCTGAAAAGTACACGGAGACGCTCGGCGCCTTTCTGGCGCTCAACTCCGAGGTAGATGGATAACCACGAAATCGCGCTGCGCGATGTGTTGATGCTAACTTTTTCTTCCGTGGTGAATGATCAATCGCTCTAGGTTGGTGATGCCCTACTCCTGCATGGTGACTTGGGCTCTGGTAAGACAACCTTCGCGAGAGGTTACATTCGATGTTTTTTGGGTGACCCGAACTATTTTGTGACCTCCCCAACGTACCTGTTGGACAATGCCTACCCCGACGAAGGCAATTCCATTCTTGAGGGGGTTGCCGTCCACCATCTTGATCTCTGGCGGCTTCAGGAAGGCGATACGCGATCTCGGCAGGTTGCAGATTTTGATCTTCTTTTCGAGCAAAGTGTTACCCTGATTGAAGTGAGTACATTCAACGCATAGAGAGGACGGAAACTAGTCTGTGGGGATCTCAAGTCTCTTCGCCTCTGTTCGTGTCTTAAAAAGTGGCCCAGTCGCCTTGCCGAATCAGACATGCCAAGATCGCGCCTGGATATCTACCTTACTGCTCAGGAGAACGGGAGAACAGCTCGTCTAACTGGAACTGGAAGCCGCTGGGAGGAACAGCTAGATCAACTGAAGAAATCCTGCTCAATATTGCCAGGCGGTTCAAACCTAGAGCTACCTCTCAGTGTAGTTCCAGATGACTGCTGGCTTTGAGCCACTCACGTGCTCACAGTAGGATCAGCGATTTAACTTTTTTTTAGAGAAAGCGCTAAACCGGAATACGCTGTGAGAATGGCTTGGGGGAGGTTCGATGTGAATACCCTGCTCAGGGACCAGTCTCCAACAACTTATTTAAGCAGTGTCTTTGTGAATGCAGACTAAACGCAGAGTGAAAATTATTTTGGTCAACCTGGTTGAAGGTCGAGATCTTCACCCTCAGAGCTGATTTGGCTTGCGCGTTTCCGATCCTTTCGGGCAATTAGTTTCATTTCTTGGCGAAATGGCATATCGTTCTCTATCCCAGCTCGTTGGCAGGTGACGCTCTTCAAACAGGCGTGAGCTGTTGTTCTTTCTGAGAAGGCTTCCCTCTGTGATGCAGTCATGGTGCCTGCCCTAGTATCGATGTGATGAGGCTCTAGCACGCACTTCCATAACGAGCGAGCTCAAGGCAGTTGTCGTACACCACGTCTTGGTTCAGAACTGACACCGTAACATTCAAGGCCAAACTGCTCCCAGAAAGAATGCTTATTTACCTATTTTCCTGGGGTTCATTAATCAAATGCAGGTTGAGTCCTAATCTAGAAAATACCTCTTTTCGAGCAAAATAAAAGCATTAGAAATGGACAAAGCTCATACATTTAGACGGCTCACTCACTTCCAGATATAGACAGTTGTCCAGCTCAATTTTCATCAAAAATATATAGTATCAGTTTCAACAGCAAATATTTTGATTACATATTTAGAATACATTTATTTCTCAACCAATCATCATCCTGTATATCACAGAAATTTTCTCCTCCAAAACATACTTCTTGACGTGCGTTTTGAGTATTTTCACGACGCCGTCGTCGTCCCATTTCACTCCTAGATTAAATACTAATCCAATAAAACTCTTCCACTAAATGAAAAATAAAAAGGATACACTCATATCCAAATCAAGAACAAAATCCTCAAACTCTGGGCAACAAAATAGGCACCTACCCCGTACTAATGAGGAATTGATATTCTATTAGTTGAAGTTTTCGGCAGCACAATGAGTTTCTTGCAGTGAAATGGAGGGGAGGGAGAGTAGTGTCTACTGAGCGATGATAGGTAGCCATTATTTAGATTGGTGTATTTTCTTTTTTTTTGCTTCAAGGTCAATTGCTTTCTCGTCGTTGCCGACCTTCTGACGTTATCGACGAGGGAAGCTATGACGAGTAATAGGTTGGGAACGGTTGTGAATAGGGCATTGTTGGCGGGGGTTGGAAGGGACTAAGTTTCGTGAAGGAGGTGGGCTTCTTGATAGTTAAAATCTTGAGGCTGATATAGAACCATGGGTACGTAATCGTAGCTGTGTAAAATTTTCGGGGGGTGTTTGTCTTTCGAGTCGTTGATCGGGGTTTTTCGCTGATCAGTGAGTTGCCTTTGTTCTCATTGTTTGTGTCTGTGTGTGTTAGGTATCTCGCGGGATAAGACGCATAAGCGTAGGTTGACGGGAGGCAAGCGCCCGTACTACCGAAAGAAGCGTAAGTTTTGTATGGGAAGACAGCCTACTCTCACGAAGCTTGGGCCGAAGGTGAGTCTTGGGGGCTTTCGAGAATGATTTGAGGGGATGCTTTGGTCATTTGGGGTTGACATAAAATGTGATTGTTAAAGCGGCCCCCTCGTTTCACCTTCAGATTGTGCGACCTGTACGAGTGCGTGGTGGAAATATCAAACAGCGCGCTCTGCGCCTTGAGACCGGAAATTTCTCGTGGGGATCCGAAGCGATCGCACGGAAAACTCGTCTGCTTGGAGTAACTTACAACGCGTCCAACAACGAACTTGTTCGAACAAACACTCTGGTCAAGGGCGCTATCGTGTTCATTGACGCGAACCCGTTCAAGGCCTGGTACAATCAGCACTATGGTATCGAGCTTGGAAAGAAGAAGCATAAGGTACGATAGGATTGGACCGCATCCGGATGAGCGCAGAGCTGGATTTTTGTTATATGAGTTTGATCTGTGAAGAACTGGGATTACTCAACAGGGACTGACATGTTTTCGCCATTTCGTCATGAGCAGGAGGGTGATGAAGAGGGAACGAAGAGAAGCGCCTCGGTAATGAAGAAGATCGAGGCGAGGGAATCTTCCAGGAGTCTCGAGCGTCAGATTGAGGACCAGTTCATGACCGGACGGGTACGTCACATAAGCAGAGAGCGGGATCAATGATGCTCAAATAATGCTGACGAATGCTCCTTTGTCTATCGGAAAATAACAGTTGTTGGCGAGAGTTTCGTCTAGACCGGGACAGTGCGGCCGATGCGATGGCTACCTTTTGGAGGGAAGAGAGCTGGACTTCTACGTCAAGCAGCTTTCGCATAAGAAGAAGAAGACGAAGTAGATTAACAGATCTGCCGAAAAGTTGTAGGTCACCGATTAAGCTTTTGCGCATCTCCAGCAAATGAGTGCGCTCTTTTCCATACCCTTTTTTTTATAAAAGTGAAAATTACAAGATTGTCAAATAACTGCCTGGTTGTAATAGTCCTCGGAGAGATGGACTCTCCTCCTTGAAGAACGGAAGCATAGCAGCTCAGCTCCACCCGCTCGTTCCGGTCAGTCATTGCCTGAGATTTCTCCGGAATAAGCACACGAGATCTCGTTTTGGATATCCTTGACGGAGCCTTTCTGGGCCCCCCTCCCAAGAAACAGCACCATCAAGTATCCTTCCTTCGCCTGGAGACGAAAACGTCCGCCAAGCGCTGGTGGAGGGAGATTTTGAATCAACGTTGATCAATGTGGATTCATATCTGTTCTGCAGTTCTCACCCGAGCAAGGGAATATTGACCTAAAGCGCGGTATATCCATGCCAGAAACGAATCCTCGAAAACCGGGACTAGCAAGTTTTATTCACATCGTCCTTCAAATGGATTAAAAAAAGGCCTTCAATCTATATTCCATTCGTTGGTCCGTTGTCGTCAGCCCGGTCGACTACTGCCGCTCTTCTCCTAGTCACAGGGTCTCTGCTAACTTCCTCTATGAGCTGGTCTTGACTGCCCAACTTTTCGATTCCATCTGGTGAATCCCGCAGGGTCTCGTTCTGGTCACAGCGGAGGTGAGAGTTCCGGGGGAAAACTGTCAGGATTTACAAGATACGACAATAGTTGAGCCAACTATACTTACAACAATATCATAATCGTCGTTTCCTAAAAACGCCCCGATCACGCCCAGGAACCCATCATGTTGCAAGAACAATGCCTACGAATTGATGGTTCAAGGTACAAAGTTAAAATAACCAAGTCTCTCCCAAACAACAAAACATACTGGGCTTCGGCGATTCTCTCGCACCTGCGTCTCCCCGTTGGACCAAAATCGAACAGCAAACGAGATCGCAGCGAGGGTATATGGGTGGTCTCGAATGAAGTTTCCGCCAAAGTAGATTCTCTGGACGTCGTATCTAGTAGAGGGTGACAAGTCAGCGGACACTACTCAAAAAAACAGAAAACGGAGAGCCGCAGCGAGGCTGCGCCATGTTTCGAAGCTTGTCAATACCTTTTCGAATTTAGGTACGCGATCTGACCAATGTTGAAGGCAACCATTCGGAGCAAGCTCAGGGCAACGTCGTTTGCGCTGAAAGCGGACCTAAGGCCCAAGTTTGCCAGTTTCTCCTGTGTTTTCTTGTCGTACCCCATCCTGAGCACGAAGAGGACAACCCAAAGTATCTTCCAATTTTAGGATCCAACAGCCCAGGGAAGCAGCTGTGGAACATTTTCTATTAACATACCATCGCAGGAATCGACCCAACGCGGGGGTAGACAGCAAAAAGTTCAACCATAGGTAGCTACTACCCTTAATCGCACGTACAAACTGCTTCCACATTCCTGCCCAACCGTAGACATCCGGGGCCTCTTTCTTCATTACAACCTTGCCAAACGACGCAGCGATAACACTTGCATCCAAGCCTGCTAAGCGTGTAAGAAGGAAGAACAAGAAGTTAGAAATCACTCTCCGCTTTAAGCGCAGCGTCCTCCTCGCCCCCTGTCTTACCAATTTTCCCGTATTCGCCACCGTAAATATCTCCAACAAGCATGTCAACCTTGGAATTATTGCCAGACTTGGTCAATTCTATTACTTCGTCAAAAGTCTTGCAGTTCGTCAGCAATCGACTCAGACCCCTGGATTAAAATGTCGTCACATCAAAAGGGCAGGAAGACGATATAAGCCAACGGAGATTCAAGGCAAATCAAGACGTAAAAAGGATCAGCTTTGTCGATGACCAGAGATTGAGCAAAAGGGTTACTGTACCAAAAAGTTCCTCCTCCTAGACTAGATCCACTGACACGTTCATACTCCCCAAACCCTGTGACCTTGATGATACTGACTCCTGATCCGATATTAACAAGCAGGTAAGGGAACGGGTCGTCGCTCGCGTCCACAAACTTGCGCGAGTTCTCAAGATCCGGGAACACAGACGGGCTAGCTGGCTCTGACATTGCAGCCGACAAAAGCGGCTCGTGATCAAATATATAGACTTCCCTTTGGGCCTAGCAAAGCAGGAGTAGTGTGATTTGGGTGGGTTGAAGGGGTAAGCTTCAGGCTCTGTTCTCTGGAGTTGAATGTGCTGAGATTTAAGAGTACATACCTTTGTCAAGAGAAAGTTGAGTCCACGGACAAGACAGTCCATTTCATCCAGATGGTTAAGCACGACTGCAAGCTCCTCACGGAAATTCTCAGCATACTTAACAGCCCCACCTCCAGTCGCACGGACATCCTTGGATGAAATGCCGGAGCCCCAATTTTCTCTCAAAAACTTAACCAAATCATTAATGTTTCGCGTCTCAAAGGCGAAGAAGTTCAGTATGAAGCCGATCTCTGGGATATGGACCGACAGCTGAGCACCGGGCCAGGTCTCGTCCAATTTTTTGATCCCGAGTTCCTGCCGGGCTTCATCTTCCCGTTGTACGTACAAAAGTTTTGCCAGAGACCCGCCGATATCAATAGCAAATCGACGGGACTCAGGCCGTAAATTGACAGCTGCCAACAATCTCAAGGCAGTTGCCTTGTCGATAACCGCCGACTGCCGCCTGCGCATTTCAGCTAAAATCCAAGTGTCGAAAAGGAGAACGGAAGAAACCGAAAACCTCTAAACGTCGGGAGAGCTGGGCCTAGACCCCCTTTCCCTACTAAACCCAGACCCCTATACACCTCTCGGCGGAGTCAAAGCCCAACCGCCCACAGGCTGTACACCGTATACAATCATGTACGAATAGTCCGCATCATGTTCAACCCACTAGATTCAAACATCAGTCCGCAATCTGAATAGCAACACTCCCCTCCCCCGGCAAACAAAGCCCCGGCCCCTTCCAGAAACTGATCTCCACACAGAAGTTACCCGGACACCCCTCACGGATTCCTAACCACAAAAAAAAGAACTACCAAAGCTCAAAGAGTCCCAACCCCCACGAAACCAATCCGCCCCTTTTCAATCCGAAGAAAAGCAAAGACAAAAGGGATCCCCACACAAACTCCTCCCACCAACACTAACAGTACAAAATCTTGCTTGCAGTAAGTCTCTTCCAAACTTCTAACCCTCCTAACCCTCCTAACCCCCCTCAACCAAGAATTTATTCTCCACTTCTCAACTTGAGATCTATCCAACCCTTCCCCATACACTTCATATCTATATAGATATCTACCTCTCTCTCGCTCTCTCTTTCTCTCTCTCTCTCTCCCTCTCTCTCTCTCTCTCTCTCGCTCTCTCTCTCTCTCTCTCTCTCTCGCTCTCTCTCTCTCTCTCTCTCTCTCTCGCTCTCTCTCTCTCTCTCTCTCTCTCGCTCTCTCTGGCTCTGTTCTTCCCTTCCCTTCGGCCGCCCCGATAAAGAAAAAAAAAAAAAGGGTCAAATAGAAAAGCCTCTTTCCCCAACTAAAAACCACAGGGAGGAAGAGAGACCTTCAAAAACCCTTCAAAAAGGACAGAAACCAATGGGGCATTCTCTGAGCCCCCTGAGGAAGCGATATACATTTTCTCATTTTTTACAGAGGGATCAATCAAACGGTACAATTATTTAAAATTTATAAACCCAATTTTATAGTTTTTAGTAAATAAAATGGAATTTCAGTATGATAGTTTATAAAATTTATGTATTACAATGTTTGTGGGCGAGGTAGACTTTAGTTTACTTGTTGTTATTTCAAGAATACTTATAATTCTCTGACATTGCTCCAATATTTTTAATCTAAAAGCATCCTCGATAGGGGGACGAACAGATCAGAGGAGGCGTGACATAATTTCTTTTTCTTTTTTAATGAACAGGTATTTTATTTTGGTGTAGTAAATTGACAGAACCAGCCGGATACAGTTTATTTTTTTCCAAAGTTCTTGTGTCTTCCATTGAACTGCCTCAGGGTTGGTTATTTATGAAACCCTCTTTCTTGGTTTGTGGAAGAATGTCTGTTTAAAAATAATGATAAACCAATTCGTTTTAGTATACTATTATGTACTATTGTCAACGATGTCCTTACCTTTCCAATATAAAAAAATTGACTACCAAACCCCCCACCCTCCAGAAACCTACAATCTCGGCTGGGGGAGCCATCACCCGTAATCAATCACTGCATTTACCGTAATTGGCGAACTAAAAAAGTGGCCAAAAACCAATTTTTCAATGGACCACATCCGCTATTCAACAGTATTTACGGTAGCACCAGGCGCAACCATTTCTGCCAGGGTCAATTTTTTCCGCCCCTCCCCCCCCCTTAAGTCAAAACGGTCCAAAACATGTAAAAATATGTTTTCTGTGGTGCTTTTGAAAAATTAGTATAAGACGACAAATTGATGAAATGGGTCACGTGAAAAGCGAATAATGACTGAAGCGTACGATCTCAGTTTTTCATTGGTGTACGCTTGTCGTTCAGTCACTATTTATAGAAATATACTGAATGTATAGACATTACGGTAAAGGAGAAGTATTTTTGTTTAAAGCAATCTGAATATTTTAAGACTCTCAGAACCTTGGTTATCGTATTATGTGGTAACTTGTTTCTTGGTGATTGACTCTTTTCCGTTCATCTAATTTTGGCAAATGCAATCCGATCATTTTCTCTTCAGAAAAGGTTTGTTTGGTCAACTCGATTTGTGTTTAGAGTTGTTTCAGCTATATGGTGCGATGGGCGAGTGCAGAGGGGGAGTGTTGGGGATGGAGGTGGGAGGAGTGTGAGCGGGAGGCCATGTTTCCCTCGTTTTTATTTTTATTTTAGTTTTATTCTGTTGTGTAAGGTAGCGGAAGAAAGAAATCTGAAGATATGTGTATGGATTGTCTGATTTCAGGGATTTCAGGTTTGGAACGAGGGTTGTAGAGTTGTTAGGATGTTGGCTGGGCTCAGGATCAGGCCCATACCGAAGATGGTGAGAAGGCACGGGGTGAAATGTGCCACGGCGATACTGTTGCTCTTGGTTCTCAGAATTATGTCGAGGCACGTGTTTATCAGAGGGAGTGTGGAGCAGGGATCGTTGAACGCTGAGGGCTTTACGCGGATGAGTTGGAGAGGAGCTGGGAATGTTCAACAGACGCCACTGAGCGCGGATCAGGAAGCGATTGTGGAGATGATGCTCCACGCATGGTCTGCGTATAAATCGGTTGCCTGGGGAAAGGATACTCTTAGACCAATTTCTGGGACGTACGAAACATGGTTCAACACTGGGTTGACAATCATCGACTCAATTGATTCTCTGTGGTTGATGAACCTCACGGATGAATACAAAGCTGCGCGGCACTGGGCGGAAACGTCTCTTGACCTGGCGCAGAATCACTATGTGAATGTGTTTGAATGTACAATAAGATGTTTGGGCGGGTTCCTTAGCGCTTATGCTTTGAGTGGCGATATTCTATGGTTGAAAAAAGCGGAGGATCTAGGAGGTCGCTTGCTTCCCGCTTTTAGGAAGCACGCATCTGGACTGCCGACGCAAGATGTGAATCTAAAGACTGGGGACGCAAAGGGATCGGAAGTGTCCACCTCTGAGGCAACAACCCTGTTACTCGAGTTCCGCACGCTTGCTTACTACACGGGGAGGTCTGAGTTCGCCGAGGTTGTGGAGAGGGTAATGGATGTTGTGCGGAAAAACCTTCCTAAGGACAAACTTGTTACTTTGTACATGAACCCTGTGACAGGTGGATTTATCGGGAATACTAAGTCATTGGGTGCACGGGCTGACTCATTCTATGAATACCTGCTGAAAGCCTGGCTTCTTTCCGGTCGGACGGATGAAAGGTGGAGGAAGTGGTATGTTGAAGAGGCCCAAGCGGTGAACAGCCAACTTGTAAAAACCAACTTTGCCGGGATGACGTACCTGGGCGAACTACGAAGAGATTCGTACGTAGCGAAGATGGACCATCTGTGCTGCTTCTACCCTGGGGTACTCGCTCTGGGTTCATTGTTCGACGTATCCGACGGAGCGGGGCAACGAAACTTGAAAGAAGCAGGACATGACGTCGAACATTTAACTTTGGCAAAGGAGCTCACGGATACATGCTTCGAAATGTACAATATAACTAACTTGAAATTGGGACCCGAGATAGCTCACTTTGACGGTTCATCTGTTTTTATCAAACCCAATGATGCACACTCTTTGCTCAGGCCAGAAGCAGTAGAAGCCTTCTTTATTATGTAAGCTCTCGCGGCGACGCTCCATTGAATCCTATCTGGTCCCGTCCTAATCCTTCTCCCCGCAATCTCGATGATCTCGATGAATCCCTACGCAGGTACAGAGTCACGAAAGATAAGAAATATCGAAATTTTGGTCGGAGAGTTTATACTGCGATCAACAAACATGCGAGGGTGGAGAACGGGTTTGCATCCGTTAGATCTGCAAATGCAGAAAGTCCCATGTATATAGACAAGATGGAGAGCTTCTTTCTCGCGGAGACCCTCAAATACTTGTTCCTTCTCTTCTCAGAAGACGAATCATTCCTGAGATTGGACCGGTGGGTCCTCAACACTGAAGCCCATCCACTCCCAGTTCAGGATAGCGAGTTGTAGTACATTAGTACGCAATGACCCATCTTCTCGTCTGCTTGTTAGGCCCTGTTCCTAGATACCATCCACGGTAGCCCCACCGGATAATCGTAGGGCATGATCGTTCCTTCATGAATCGGCTTCCCGATAACGAGCCAATGCATGGATTTTTAACTTCAGTGCTCGGATCTACTAACTCTTGATAAGGCCGTATCATACTAAAAGTTGTTCTAACCGAGTTTCAACGGCCCCATGAAGCGAAAGGCAGCGAAGGGCAATCTTTGCAATCTTTCCAGTGGAAGTCCCCCAACCATGCATTTTCTATACAAGTGGAATCTTCCGAACCCTGTGAATCCTCCTTCAGGTGCTTCCAGTCGCTGATCCTCCTCGCAAATCGGCCATATTGTCTCGCCTGATACTGTAGCTTGTAAGCGCACCTGGTGGGTTTCTCATTCCCACTTGACGATGCTTGCAGCAGTTCAACACCTTTGAGTTGCCTCCCAGGGCTAATTGGGAAGACCAAGCTTGGTCTTGGCGGTACTCGGCCACCAGCACAGAACCATGCGGTCAATACTGTTGCATTGTTTTTTTATTGACTAGCGATGATGCCCCGGTCTTTGGAACTTGGGGGCCATGGCATCTTCCGCATTTCTAGGTTGTGGGTATTGTGTTAAGTAACGTGAAAACCTACTTGTGATTACTGGTCTTCTTCCGACTAGTTAGTATTGATCCCACTCGCGTCGGTGTTGTTAATCAAAGAAATAGTCAGATTCAAGAACACCCTTCAGGTCAAGGTGTCCGTGTTCAGGGACATCAGGGAAATCGACGAAGGGATAGCACAGCTGGAAATGTTCCTGCAGTTCAGACAGGAGCTTACGACTGTGTAGGTCAACAAATGATTCACGCAAAATTCGGTTCATCATTGGTACCTGGGAGAGAACGAAAACTGAATATTGAGACACTATAGCTCAAGCAGAAAACCCTTCTTCTAGGACCACCTACGTGAGCTGGGAAAGTCCAGAAGGAATCGTGTACAGCGCTGAAGCCTAGCCCGGCCTCACTGCAGCGAGCTGCGCACATCAACATATGCGTCGAGTCCAAAGAATGAATAAAGTTCGGAGGGAATGCTTCTCGCTGTCTTTGTCGATGTATTCTGTCCGTTTCTGTGACATCCCTGTTCAACCTAACTCCTTGCAAGGTGCTGTAGACGCACTGCATAAATCCAGGAGGACAGATCAAAAGCGACGGGATCCTCTTAGCTTGAATGCCTATCTTAAGCATGTCCTAGTGGAACCTCGTTGCTTACAGTCGATTGCCATTTCACATAGGGTTGCACACACGGCAAACCCATTGGTGTGATCCAATGAACTGGTTGCCCGGCCGCCGATATCGCATCCGCGCTTCCAGACAGCCATCTTCTTGTTTCATCCGCATGTTTGAATAGATCGCCAAGCGAGGACAGCGTACCCCGTGCAGCATAATCCGCTATTCGTGAGAGCGTCGCAGGCTCGACATTCCCCCTTAATGCTTTCAATTGTTTCTTGATCTGTAGTTTTGCCCCGTAGGCGGTTACCCCGTATACAGAAGTCATCACCGTCTGCTTAACCGCTTTCCTAGTAAGCTACGCCGAAGCAAGAAACACGAGAAGGTTGGTCAATCAGCTAATTGAGTTTCAGCGCTCCTTTGCAAACGCTTGGGTTCCAAGCCGCGCTCAGCTCAACTAACCAATGGGAGCAGCAGCTCCGCATTCTTATTTCCTCTAGCCGCGTCTTCCTTCACACTGGCCTTGACCCTCTCCAGAACAGTAGTATACACATCCCTTGGCGTTTCCTGGGGCACCAAATTCACAGCACGGCCACCTTCGCCATCCCTACCAAGCGCGGCGTAGTGCTGCAGGCCGTTGCAAGATCCATCTTGATGAACAGGGAGTGAGCTGGTTTGGGCGTACGCGTTGCTCTCTCCACCGGATAGAATTCTCTCCATTTCGAAACATGTGGCGAGTAACTGGAACGGGTCGTCTTTCGTAGCCCACCATTCCAAATTCTCCTCCGCAAGTGGATCCAAAGCCGCTTTGAAAGCCTATGAGTGGCACCCGAATAGCGAGTGAAGAGATTCAGAAAGAACTATCCACAAGCGTTGACGTGCACAGATTCAGACATACCATTTTCATTGTATCATCTGCCGCGTGAATTCGTTCTGCAAGAGGCTTCTTATCTTGTCCTATTAAATTCGCCAGACGTATTTTCAACCAGTAGAGTCCTTCACGCCCAATCTCCGGTTGAGGACCAGCGAAGGTTAGTAGTCCACGACTTAAGTCGTCCCCGACATGACTGATGTGCGTGGACATGGGATACGCCCGGCCTACAACAAAGAAGTAATTTGGTTATTGGAGCCGATTCAAAGAGGATCGCAGTGCACTTCGC
Source organism: Rhodosorus marinus (assembly GCA_029953675.1). NCBI lineage: Eukaryota > Rhodophyta > Stylonematophyceae > Stylonematales > Stylonemataceae > Rhodosorus > Rhodosorus marinus. Next base: position 918,778 of record JAMWBK010000010.1, read on the forward strand.
ACACCTCGAAAGTCCATGTTGTGCGGAAAATACAACTCCTCCTCGTCCTTCAGCTCCTTGGCATTCTCGAATTTGTACCATGTACTACATCTCTCAGAGTGCAGCTCCCGGTTGCCCTTCGTTACTTCCACTTTTTTCTTTCTATACTCGCGATCAACGTCCTCCTGTGCGTATGCAAGTGAAGTTAGCGAACACACTAGGGAAAGTCACCCATTACCGATCGACGCAGAGTAACCCTCACCAGCGGCACTCCTTCCGAAACACGTTTCTCAAAATATGCTTCCTTGGTTAGTAGCTCGTGATCGGTTCTTGAGATAAGCTTTGCCACAGCACCTCCGCGATCCCATAGAGTTTGTGCTAAATCAAGAACTCTGTGGTTAATCTTCCAAGGCTGCTTCCCGAGTGCATTCAGACCTGTTAATAAGTGCCAGGTTAGACACAACATGGCCCACTAACCATGGTGGAACGGAATCACGTGTGCATACCGCCATAAATCTGCTTCAAATCCGCAGATTCCAGCAAAGTCTTTTGGAGTGGGTAGGGCCTGGTTCTCATCATTCTCGCACGCGATATTAAATAGCCACCATTGTTTGGTGACTCCCAGTCTCGGGGGGGGATAATCATTGGCCCATACTTCGGGGTAAGCTTCATCGCGTGAAACCTACACGTTTGTGTTCACAAGAAGTTAGAAAGAGATATGGTCGCTCACAAGGCATCCGCAAAACAACTCATTCGCGCGAATCAGACCTAACGTCTTCGCTTAGTCGCTCATTGAGCCCGTCACTAAGTCGTAAGGTGCCAATCTGCCTCGCCTTAGTCGTTTTTGCTTTGTTATCAGCATATCTGATTTCATGGATGAACGCATAGGATTCCTTCGCTCCCTTGCCCATGCCCTTAGCGAAGCCGCCGCCACCTGGAATATCAAAGCCGGGAGCAGGTACAACTACAGAGAGCGGAAACACGGGCAGAAACACAAAGGATGAGCGAGAAAAATTCTTCTCCGAAATTCTCCTTCTCAAGGAATCTTACATTCGTCCTTTTCAGCGTCCATCACAATCTTGCAATGTTCAACTACTAGAGCAAGCAAACGACTCCCAACCCTCGTAACCAGTACGTTGTCAGCTGTTACCTCTTCAGACCCTATTTCTGCAGCTGTTTTCAGCAGGTCATACTGCTGTTTCACGGAAGCCGGCGATCCTGTAGCCAGCTGCTTTTTGACAGTGGACACGACTTCCTGTGCTTTTCTCGCTTGCAATTCACTAACTGAACAAGAGAATTGTTCGCGGAAAAATATCAGCTCTTCAAATTCGCAGTTCCTCTTGCTAGAACGGACAAAGCCGGCGGCCCTTCATCGAAACTTTTTGAACCCCTTCTACCGCTTACCTGCCAGTGACTCCGCCTTCTTCCCTGGGCGAATGACTCGAAGAGTTCGATACCCGATTTCAGCCATTACGGCTCTGCCGACCGATCTTGACAGTTCTCGTACTGGTTTCTCTCCAGTAAGTGTGTGAAGAAGTACCTATTGCGGACCATGAGGGCTCCCATGAGTTGTTTAATGACCAAATTTTTGCCTCCGAGCAAGTGAGAACTTCGATGCTTACGGTTTGTATCCCAAGAGCCGCCGCAGTTTCTGGTTCTAAACGCATTAGGTAGGATACACCCTCATCGAAGCGCCCATACACTTTAGGTGCACTAGTGTTAATCATCTCCGTCAGAGCTTTTGCGACGACGGGTTGCCAAGCCTCCGCAAATCGCTCCAATCCTTTTAGCATTGATCCATATCGACCATCCGAAACCGTATATCGTGAAAACATCTCCATCACGTCTTCTTTTGACTTCTGCTCATTGCGTATTTGCCTCATCACTTTTTCCTTCAACTTCGGGTCATTGGGAATCGTGAAGTTTGCTGGAAGGAAAACATCCTCTTTACCCACCAAGTCTCGCAGGCGAAGATTCGGTGTTAGTTCGACATTACTGTTTCCCAAGCCATCGGCTGCTTCTTTGGGGTCTTGCATTCTCCCGGCCCTCAAAGCCTCCTCCTCCAGCGATTCCAGCGCAACAACTGGTGATGAATCCCATTTGTTCTCTACAACCTCTAGCAAGGTGTCGAAAAAGGACTCGCTGGTTCCAATTTCGTTTTTCTCGCGTTTTCCATCCACGGCGTACAGCAGGGCACTGGTAGGTTTGTCGCTTTCATCCTGGAGAGCGACAGAGCTTGAACCCTCACCAGATACATGCCGGGTGGAACTGATTCTACGTATAGCAGGCTGAACTGCGCTTCGGATAAACCTCACCGTGCTGGTGGTGAGCTCCACTCTGTGCAACATCTTGCCCCGATTCTGCTCCCTCAACTCTACCCAACCAGGGCGCGAAACCAAAAAACCACGGCAATATCCGCCGCTTTTAGATTTCGGCACACCCCACACCCCCCACTCAAAATATTCTTTGTTGAACCTTTCAGCTCAGCAGACTACCGCTTCATGTTACATAACGAAAGCAACTCGCTCATCTCGAAACCCCTACCCCCTCGCCCCCATCCATACATCCCGCTCTCATCTGAAAGGAACAGAGTAGACCGCTTCCGTCAAATGCTGAAAACACATCCGCTTCCGCCCCGCCTGAAAGCCACCAAATTTCCGCATCCTTTTTCCCTCACAAACCGAAATATCTTATTTTTCATAAATAAATATACACATTTCGTGCGAAACCTCTTACGATTCGGTTGCCCCCGGCCCGGTAAACTAAAAAACCAAAAAAATGTTAATCCGAAATCGATGCCACGAAAAAGCGATGAATGTCGTCTATTTATTTCCATTTTTCTTTGTTTTGGTGCGGAGCTAGAGGTTCTCTTCGGGTGGGTTTTTTTCCATCAAATGGTCCTGACGTGACTCGGTAACTCCGAACTTGGGACAATATTGCCTCAAAATATGGGTAAAGTGGTAATTTGGGCTTGTGATGTTCAGGTTCAACCCCTTTTCTCGCACCCGCTCATTTTTGGGAATCTTCGCTTTTTTGCTTAGAAGAGGGTGGTGTCGAGAAATCCTGAGCGGGTCGGTCCGGGCGTAGAAGATTATGGTGGCTAATCTAAATAATCTTAGAATTAAGGTGCCCGTTCGGATCGTCGAAAACATTTAGGAAAAGCCTGCCGGTTCTAGTCCAATTATCGACAGAATGTAAACGTTTAAACCGGTTATTAGTATACGCGTGTCTTTAAATGACGCGTGGTGTATATGAATTGGATATACTTAAACCGCTTAAACAGATGATTGGTTGATAGAGAAATACGGGTATTCCATCCCGTATGAGTGCGTTACTTGTGGAGTATTGCACCCTCCCTCCTCAAGCATTAGCCGGCCATGCCAAACAGCGCGTAGAGGGTGATGCATCCCCATGCTGGCAGTCGATCATTCATCACGGCCCTCAAAACACTAACCAGCACCTGGGAAAATCAACCCCCACCTCAAAAGAGCTGAAGATAAGCTGTGGCCTCTTTAGTTCAGCTCCAAAGGTTCTTTCGAACTCCTCGTCGACACCTGCTGAGCGCACAAGCAGAACAATGGGGTGGCAAACTCCACTACAGCATATCAGTACTCAGCTGCTCCGTTCGATGACGGCGAAGAGTGCATCTAGGGATAGTTCCGCGAGGGACTACCCCCCCCGCATCTCATCTCGGAAAAGGGTACCCAAGGATCGACCTCCCGCTCCAAAGCGCACCCCTTGGCAGGCGGAGAAGAAAGCGCCATGACCTTCATCGTGGAATGTTCCGGTCTGGACCAGCATGAAATCCCTGAGATACATGGCTTATCGCATAGGGGCACTCGGATGACGATCCCTTCGAAGGCAGAGAAGCGTGCATAGTGCGAACCTCTCGCAACTTCATGATGAGGATATGGAGGTGTGGTTGATGAGGATGGTGGTGGTTGGCCGTGCAAGCCTTTGGGTTGTAAGGACATAGGCTCACGGAGCGCCAAGACAATCTTCTGGTATTGAGGAAGCAAGAAAGAGGTTTTCTTTTTGCGGGCAGGAGCATTGGGTTTCTGTGCCACTGCAGATGGCTTCACTGTATGAGGAATTCAAACCTAGCAGGGGCGGGAAGTATGTTGATCGTCGATTTCGCGGGTCGCCGGTTAGTAGCTCTTCAAAAAATGGATTTCCACGCAGTGCTGTTGTGTTTCTTTTCCGTATCTAAAGCAGTCACCAAAAACCCTGTCTTCTTTTTGACGGAATTGGGCTTCTTTGTTCTGTAGGAGGAGAGGGCGGCGAAGTTGGCGGCGTCTACAACCCTCTACGTTGGGAACCTCGCCTTCTATACATCGGAAGATCAGCTGTGGACTGCATTCTCGCGATTTGGGGAAGTCAAGCGGGTTATTATGGGGCTTGATCGGAATCTGAAGACACCCTGCGGATTCTGTTTTGTTGAATACTATCGCAGGGAGGACGCTCAGAACGCGATTTGGATAATCAATGGGGTCAAAGTCGACGATAGGTTGATTCGCGCGGACTGGGATGTCGGATTTGAACCCGGTAGGCAGTATGGACGGGGCAGATCTGGTGCGTGGCTGGCAAAGGCTTGTAAAGGCGCTCTAGTCCAGTTATATCTTACATTTTGTTATGCGTACAATGGTCTAGGTGGTCAAGTTAGGGACGATGTCAGATCTACCTATGATGCGGGAAGAGGTGGATACGGCAAGGCGGCTGTGGAAGGGTATGGAGCACGCAACGGTATGCAGCTGTGGGGTCCGGCTGGTGAGCCTGATGCGATGAGGGATGATGAGGGCCCTGGGAGAAAACGTGGCCGAGAGGAGGAGCCAATGGTTACGGACGCGCCAGAAGACATTCAGAAAAGGCGAATCTTCCGAAGGGGAGGGAATCGGTAGCGGCTGTGCTCACCGTGATAGCGGCGCACGGATTAAGGGCATCTCCACGCATCCAATTTTTTTCTATTCGAAGTCCGTTGCCATATCGCTTAGAAGCTCGCTTGTCTCGAGCATGTATGCGTGATCAATGCCAGCAGATGATGACGGAAATATTTTTTTCGAAGCCATTCGCAACTCTCGAGACCAATTTGAAGCCGCCTAAGGACAAGGAAGAGAAGAACGGAGTCCACTAAGCACATACCTCCCATGTCAAGGAGCAAGCGCCGGGTGCAACACCAATCCGCGGCGCCCAACAAACCAAACTTTTGCAGACGTGCAAATTGTTCGCTGGAATGGGTATTGTCTATGGTTTATCTCAATGAATAATAAAGCTTGAGGCGCCAAGCTCACCTGATGCCCACCCTTTGCGTCAGCGGAGAGAACCGAGAGCACTCCGCATGATTCACATTCGAAGTCCTTTCCTTTAGCTTTCATCCGCAATGCTGATGCGGCATTGTCCAGAAAGTTGCCGTCCCTGTCTACCGCTGCGCTGAAACGGTGGGGGAAAGGAACCGGAATGGGTAGAACCGAAGACTTGATGATTGAGGCTTCACTGCATTCGCTCTCCGCAAAATCCTCGTTGCTTGGGAAAGCGACACCACGAGAGCAGATGACAGTTGATTGGTAACTTCGCGAATCGACAGCGGAAAGATCAGATCCCTGGGAAATAAGACCGTTCAGCGATTTGCTGCTAGTTTGTCATCACCCCGATGCATTGAACCGGCGAATGTACTTACCAACGACGGAGTCAACGAGCGAAACGCAGGTGAGGCTAAATCCAGTGGACTGTCTTGTTGCAGTCGCATTGGAAAGATAAGATCTGCCCGGCTTACCTTCCAGGATGGACGAGTGCGCAACCTGTCGACGAGTTCCAGAAGCGACATCTGTTCCTTCTTTCGCAGGGGTAGGGACGCCATCTCGACTCCAACGGCTAGAGTTGAGGAGCTGTAGTATGGATTGAACACGTCAACCAAATTGAAGTGCTGGAAAGTGTTCGCGTCCCACTGAGTAGCGGAAAACGGAATCAAATGCTGGTCGAGGCGGGCACAAACCGCTGCAAGCCATGCATCGTTTAATCCGCTCTGGAGCTTCGACGGGGACCTCCTGCGCTGTCCACATCCGAAAGTGACGCCCGGGGGACCTGGAAACTCATCCTTTAGCGCGGTAAGCACAGAGTCGGCTACACCGGTATAGCCAGTATCAGACTCACAGAGGGTCATAACCCCGCTGAGATTATCACATTGCTCTGCTTGCCACCTGAAGGCATCGACGATGTCGTCCTCCCGTTCCGCTGTTACTAACTCTTGGCCATTTGTGAACAGCGCGGGCGGACGTCCATGGAAAGTTCCATCTAGTTGCAGATAGCTCCGATCGCTGAAGACTTCTTTGCAGTAGTCCGTCCAATAAGCAAGAAACTCTTCAGAAAATGGTAATTCGCCCTCCGGTAACCGAAGGTTTGTCCCTTCCACGCCAGCTTCCTCTTCAACACTCTTCATGAACTCGGTAGGTTCTATCCTCTCCTGTACATGAATAGACGAAGCACCGCCCCAGGAGAGGTCCACCCTCTCCACATGCTGATGGCTCCCATGGTATTGCGGTCGACTTCCAAGACTACCCTTTGAATCAATCAGCAATGCTCGGGGTCTATACGAACCGCCCAAACTCTCACTGTACAAACTCTCTGGAGACAGATCCCCTCCAAACGCGGAACCGAACAGTTCATTCTGAAAATTCCAGTAGTGAGCCCCGACAAAATTTGCCAAAGATCCGATCTGAACGACGATGAGATCTCTTCCCATCACAAGGCACAAGGCTGAGAGAGCACCACGAGCCCTAGTAGCTACTCGGTCGCTTCTAAACAGCGACAGAAACCACCACCTGGGAATCAAGATGCGTTCCTTTCCATTCTCGCAAACCGCCGGATCCCTTTGGCTGCATGCGAACTTCCTCAAATGATTCAGAACGATGAAACGGTATTCGCTTCTGTTCAAGTGACCATCCTTTCAACGATGTCTCCGCTTCAAATATACTGTAGCATAAGACTCATTCATGGCTCATAAGTAAATGAAGGCCGTTACTCTCTTAAGGAACTTTATTGACCACAGTTTTCTGGAATCTTTGACGTCTTTTGTTGATTGACGTTCTCGTGGGTGCCTTACTGAGAGCTGAGCCATAGGTAGCCACCACTTTGTTTCCAGAAGTGTTCAAGAGGCCTCCTAACCTCGGGACTGAGCATTAGCATCAACGCTGTCTCTATTTGAGTGAAGCACACGTAGCTAGTAATTGAGGAATTGCAAATGAATACATTCATTCGGCATTGATATCTGCGACAGAAGGCCGTTTTCTAGTTCAGGGCAGAATACAAAGGTCGCTTCCTCCTGCCTTTATTCAAGCTTAGCTGCACAAATAGAACGGCAACATGCCCACTATAGCTGTGAAGGCGTGACAAAACAAGCAAAAAACACACACCAAAAACAACCAAAAACAAACCAAAAAACGCAAAACAGAAACGAACAGCAGCGAACGTGAGGAGCTCACTTCTTTCCTGTGTCGGCATTGTGATTTCCGTATATCGATGTAAAACAGTCACAAGGGATGCCCTCCGAATCTAGTCGTAACCCAAACACCTGTGCACCGGACGGTGTTGACATTCCGAAAAACAGCTCTGAGCTCTCACCGATCACTTCCGGTACACATGCGAACATGGAGTCTCGCATGGGTAAGAGTGTCCTGTCTGCCCCAAACATATTGTTGAAGTGGGCATCCTCATCCGTCGGCTCGCAATATTTCTTCTCTCCACCGCTAAGTGTCAGTGCCATAGACGATGTAGGTTCTAGCGATGGAATCTCCTTGATTCTGTTGATCGGGGTAGTGGATTCGTCTATCGGCACCTTGTCTGGTATGGTGTCGTCTCTGTATGAGCAGATATGAAACTCTGTCAGCCGCCGCTTAGGCTTGTCAGGAAGGGGCTCGTAGAAAGCAAGAATCAGTCGGCGACTGAAGTCTGTGGTGAAGAAGTTGACTTCGACTATCCACTTGCCGTTTTGCGGGTTCCATTGCGCTGTGGACTGCGCTGCTAACCCCGGCATAACGTACGAAGTCCTTGTTGGTCCTTTGAAATCATCGTAGGTTAGCTTCTTAGCTGGTCCGTGATACTCCTTGTTAGCCGTCTTTCGGCCTTCCCATGTTCCGCTATCCGGGGTATCCTCAGGAAATTTGATAATATAGTGCAAGTCTCCTTTGTCCTTGGGTTCTTCAAGCCTGCCTTGCTTGAACTCCCTTTTCTCGTAAGTACCAACCCACTCCCCGCCCAGTAGACCTCGCACCAAGTCCCATTGCTCCTTGTGGACATCTTCCTGAGTCATTATGTTGGCCGCTTTAAGCGCCGCAGCCATCCTCCGCCTCTGCGGCACTGGCCGGTGCGTACATTGCGCCACATCCGAATATTTCAATGAATGAGCGGATGTACCGCTGACGAAACAGACGTCCATGTCGTGATCGAAGATAAATCCGTTCGTTCGATTCGAAGGATAATGAGTTCCAGACGCACTAGCCCACCACTCCAAACGCAGCAGCATATCTGAGGTGGATACCTCAAGAGCAAGGCCATCCCCATTTCGGCTTCCTTCCAATTTGTACCCCCAGACCAGCGTAATCCGTTTGTTCGATTCGAAGGGTAATGAGGCAAATACGCGCTGGCTCACCACTCCAAATTCCAGGTCAAGCATATCCGAAGTGGACAGCTCAAAGGGTACGGCCATTGCCGTCAGCGAGCAATCCCAATTTAGATTCCGTTTCCGTCGAAAAATGATTCCATATCAAAGTTGATTTCCGTTCCCATTCTGTTTAGAAATTCAATTATACTGTGCCGCACAATCGTTTGCACTCTCGTTGATTGGTCATAGAGGTGCTTAATACTACAAAACTCTCGAAAATGAGAGACTCGGGGTTGACAAAGAAGAACCTACGGATAGCGGATGAGGGAGGTGCTTGTTGGCTTCTTTGGGCCTTTCTGAACAACCCAGGGCGTCTTGATAGCCTCCTCACGGAGCTCACGGAGCTATCCTTGACCCTCTGGCGCGTTGCTTTATTGTTGGACGCGCGTCATCAGCGTCATGTTTCTCGCTTCTCAGGGTTGTTTGGCTCTGAATAAACGGATGATGATCCGGCTCATCTTGATACGTTTTCGAACTAGTAAGAATATGAATGAAATTTCGTATAGAATTTAATAGAGGCCATGCTTTTTGTTGGGTTTTTCTAAGGGGTCTGCTGTTTCCGAAAATGGGCCATCAGCAGGTTTGATGAAGTCAGTGGAAGCCAGAGGGTAGTAAATATGTTTTCAACTTTGTGGAACGAAATTTTGACAGCTTCAAAGATCATGTAACGAGATACCCGAGTTTTCCCCGACGTGAAGCTCGGGGTCAGACCCTGATGCAACCCCAGGTACTATGAGAAACTTCAACGACCACAGTTTTTGCAATCTTTCAGGTATTTTATTGATTGACGTCCTAGTGTGTGCATTACGAAGAGCTGATCCATAGGTAGCCACCACTTTGTTTCTAGAAGTGTTCAAGAGGCCTCCTAACCTCGGGACTGAGCATTAGCATCAACGCTGTCTCTATTTGAGTGAAGCACGCGTAGGTAGGAATTGAGGAATTGCAAATGAATACATTCATTCGGCATTGATATCTGCAGCAGAAGGCCGTTTTCTAGTTCAGGGCAGAATACAAAGGTCGCTTCCTCCTGCCTTTATTCAAGCTTAGCTGCACAAATTGAATGGCAACATTCCTACTATAGCTGTGAAGACGTGACAAAACAAGCAAAACAACAACCCAAAAACAACGCAAAAAACACAAAACAGAAACGAACAGCAGCGAACGTGAGGAGCTCACTTCTTTCCTGTGTTGCCATTATGATTTCCGTATATCGATGTAAAACAGTCACAAGGGATGCCCTCCGAATCTAGTCGTAACCCAAACACCTGTGCACCGGACGATGTTGACATTCCGAAAAACAGCTCTGACTCCGAGCTCTCACCGATCACTTCCGGTACACATGCGAACATGGAGTCTCGCATGGGTAAGAGTGTCCTGTCTGCTCCAAACATATTGTTGAAGTGGGCATCCTCATCCGTCGGCTCGTAATATTTCTTCTCTCCACCGCGAAGTGTCAGTGCCATAGACGATGTTGGTTCTAACGATGGAATCTCCTTGATTCTGTTGATCGGGGTAATGGATTCGTCTATCGGCACCTTGTCTGGTATTCTGTCGTCTCTGTATGAGCAGATATGAAACTCTGTCAGCCGCCGCTTAGGCTTGTCAGGAAGGGGCTCGTAGAAAGCAAGAATCATGCGGCGACTGAAGTCTGTGGTAACGAAGTTGACTTCGAGTATCGGGTTCCGTGGCGATGTGGAATGTCCAACTACCCCCGGTAAAAAGTACGCTGTCTCGTCGTTTTTGAATTTTTCATAGGTTAGATTCTTAAAACGTCCTTGAAACTCCTTATTCGCCGTCTTTCGGCCTTCCCATGTGCCGCTATCTGGGGTTTCCTCAGGAAATTTGATAATATAGTGCAAATCTCCTCTGTCCTTGGGTTCTTCAAGCCTGCCTTGCTTGAAATCCCTTTTCTCGTAAGTACCAACCCAATCCCCGTCCAGTACAACTCGCACCGAGTCCCATTGCTCCCTCTGGATTTCTTCATGCGTAAGCACGTTGGCCGCTTTAAGAGCCGCAGTCGTCCCCCTCCACTGCGGCATTGGCTGGTACGTGCAGCGCTCAGTATCCGAATATTTCAATGAATGAACGAATGTACCACTGACGAAACAGAGATTCATGGCGTAATCCATTCGTTGGATTCGAAGGATTGTAGGTCCCGTACCCACAAAGCCGCCGCTCCAAACGCAGTAGCATATCGGAAGCGCATATAGCTCAAGAGCAAGGCCATTGCCATTTCGACTTCCTTCCAATTTATAACCCCAGATTAGCGTATTCCGTTTGTTCGATTCGAAGGATAATCAGTCTCATACGCACTAGCCCACCACTCAAAACCCAGCAGCGTAGAGGCGAAGTGTATCGACTTCAGCTACGATGCTGGGTAGGGGGGTAGCTCAAGGGGAAAAGGCCAATATTGCGATTTCGGCTTCCAGTTTTCCATTCCATTTCCGTCCAAAAATTGAATGGAAATCAACTTTGATGGGCGTTAGAACTACAGTGGTACATTCCCATAAATTGTTCCACCCTCATTGATTGGTCGTGTACTTGCTCAGTTCCGCAAAAAACTTTCAAAAATGGGAGACTTGGGGGTATCAGGAAGAATCCACGATCAGCAATCATTTTGAGCGTGTTGTCAGACAACGAAAACACCACGCACGAAATTTCGAATAAAATTAATACAGGATTTGTTGGAGTTACAAAAAAACCATCAAAAATGATAGACTCGCGGTATCAGGAAGAATCCGAGATGATCAATCTATTTGAGAGTTTTTCAGACAACGAATTACTTACATGGATGAAATTTCGAATAAAATTAATAGAGGATTTTTCCTTTGTTGGATTTCCTTATGGGGGCTGTTCCGGTGTTACGGCGTTGAGGCTCGGCCTTGCGTAAGGAGTGTACTTCTCCTTAGTTTGGGGGGGGTGTTGCATAGCCTTCGAATAAAGGTTTTGGTTTTGGTTTCCGAAAAAAGCTTCAGTACTTATTGAGAGGTCAGTGCAAGCCCAGGGGGACGTAAAATACTTTGAACTCTTTTTCGAACGAGGTTCGAGAGCAAACAGCTTCAAACAAATTTTCCCCATGCAACGAGATACGGGAAATTTTCTCGGATATTAAGCTCGGGGTATCTACCAGGCCCGGATGTAAAGCGAGGCACCCACCCTATTAAGCCTTTGGTCTACTGTTGTGATTTCCGTAGATCGAAGTAAACCAGTCACATTGCACGCCATTTGAATCCAGTCTTAGACCAGCTACCTGGGCTGAGGATGGCATTATCACCCCGAAATACAATGATGAATTTGCACCGACCACCTCCGGAACACACGCAAACATTGAGTCCCGAAGCGGTAAGATCTTCATGTCAGGGTTAAGCATCCCTGTGCAATGGGTTTCCTCATCTGTAGGGTTATAATATTTTGTCTCTCCACCGCGTATGGTCAGTCCCAGGCAAGCAACCGGTTCTAGGGACGGAATTTCCGTTATTCGATCGATTGCAGTTGGCGACTCGATGGCCGGGACTTTCTCTGGCACGTTACTATCTCTGAATGCACCGGTTAGACAGCTTTTCAGCTTCAGAGTTTGCTTGTCATCTATACATTCGTAGGTAGCAATCATCATGCGGCGGCAATAGTCTGTGGAGACGAAGTTGATTTCGACTCCATTAAACGGCGACTTGGTCCCCCACCAGTTCTGCCCGACAACACCTGGGAGGATGAATTGACGGCCAAGCTTAGATCCGAAGTTCTCGTAGCTAATATGCAGAATTTGACCTTGTTTCTTCTTGTCAGCCATCTGCCTCCCTTCCCATATACAGCTATCAGGGTCATCATCTGGAAAAGAAACAATGTAGTGCAGCTCTCCAATGTCCACCGGTTCACCCAGCTTGCCATCCTTGAAATCTTGTCTCCAGTACTTCCCAAGCCAGCTCCCAGGCAGGATAGTCTTCATTGAGTCCCATTGGTCCCTACGAATCTCTTCTTGGGTCATCATGTTCGCAGCTGGGGAGGATGCAAGTCGCGTTCTTCCGCTCCTTTTCGTCGAGTCGCATCTGCTTAACGCAGCGTCAGAAGCCTTCGCAAAGAGCGCAGAGGTGTGTACAATGAAACAGCTTTCCATGTCGTAAAATAACCGTCTAATTTTAATTCATGATATGCACCCTACACCAGCACCACAGTCTTTCCAAGAGTCCCACCATCCCGGTACAACCTCATCAGTCGCTTTTACCCCCCAACCTTCCATGATCGCGAAGGCTAAAGCAATTCGACGAAAAGGAGCGCAAGAACGCGACCTGCTTTGCCCAACACAGCTCCAGCCCACAAGAAACCTCAATTTCTTGGGCCTAGTTGATAAGGAAAATTTTTGTATGAAAAAAGCAAGAAAAACAGGATACCTTTTACTCAACCTTAGATAAAATTTTAAAGTTCTTGATACCCTATCTATTTTCTCCTTGATTCAACAACGAAATTCATATAATTTGTAAGGATTGGTGAGATCAGATCACTCTATTGGTTATTGACCTGTTGAACAAGAACTGTACGACCAACGAAGGCAAGCTTGTTGAGGATCATTCGAGACTGGGCAACTGATGACTTAGATGATTCCGGACTAAATCGATGCTTCAGGAATGTTTAGATGGGCAGATACTAGCGCTGGACTGTCTGAAACTCTGACGTAGGGTTCTGGACGAGGTTTCCTGGCTATAGCTCTCACCCCCCCTCCCCCACACGGGATAGAAGGTAGGCAGATCTTTGGCAGGCAATGAATTTCGGTTCGAATTGTTCCTCAAATTCCGCACGCGGGAACAATCGGAACATGAGACCCTTTGGACCCTCCTGCGTTCAAACCTGCTCTTCCGAGTTCCGATGCAGCCAACCCTAGGCATACAGAAAACAGCAAGCACGGAACCCGAGGAAGCGGGACAGTCACTATGAATGAAAAAGCGGAAACCCAAGGGGAATCGAAAATCTACTCGAGCTACTACTAGCCTCTATTGTTGCCCTAGGGCTCTCATGTCCTAGGAAGCCTTCCGCTTCCGCTGAGCTCCTTCAACGAGGAAATACCCAAATCTAAACCACTCCAATCCATACATAGACTTAATATCATAAATCTAATCCTAATATTCTATATATCAACCAAAATACAATTTATTCAGATCACTTTTACATATACTCACACCATATTTTAGAAATAAAAGACTTAAATCCCTGAAATAGCATTTGTGCTGTTTTAATAATAACAATTCAAATGTTTGAGGACGCCGTTTGTGCTATCTGATTGTCGGTCTCTGGTCGGATGGGCTCTTCTGGATGAAGCTCGTTGAAGTCTTACCTTCCTCTGGACTGATTCCTATGTTGTCATCATTGGATAAGAATCTTCTCTATGCATGAATGGATATAGATAGTGTCTAGGAAGTGCGTCTGGGGTTGCTGGATTCGCTACCCTGGAACATCGCCCCCGAGTTCCAATTTGTTTGGCTGACTGACAATCTGGATGGTATTCCTTTGTCGTGGATGGCGATGGGTGAAGGTTGATGAGGCGGGTATTGCCTGGAGAGTGTTGGGATCTGTCAGTGGCTCTGTATAAAACTACTTTAATGCTCCTCGTTGTTTGATTTGCTCGTTTTAACATCGTGGACTGAACTGGTAGTTTGTATTTGTAACAAGTGATCTGGTTTGTGGGAGGGGCATTGACAAGATGCTTGGGTTTGTTGGCGGTGGAATTGTTGGGCTACCTGCATCAGGACCGCTAGCAGTTTGCGGTCGGAGAAGGCGTGCTGTGCGGATTTGTATGGGTAAAAAGTCTGCAGATGTGGACGTATCGGGTGGGGAAAAGAAGGAAGGAACGGCTGAGTCGATAGAATCCTTGATTGAGAGAGTGGAAGCTCTAAAAGAAGAAGCTGTGACGAGTTTGAAGGAGGTTCAGAGTTGCCCTCATTTGGATATAAAGAGTTTCAATTTGTCTGAATCGGTTCCTTTCGTGCGATCTCCTCAGGCGTCTGATCTCCGCGAGCTTGATCAGCTGAGAGTATCGTTGATTGGAAAGAAGGGCAGTCTCAGCTCGGTGTTGAAGTCGGTCGGGAAACTTGCACCGGAAGATCGTCCCAAACTTGGACAGGTTGTAAATAGGGCGAAGGCGGACTTGGAGGAATTGATACCCAATCTAAAGGTAAACCCGGTCACACCCACCCGTAGGCGGCAGCACTGCGTACTGTGAGCAATTCGGCTGGACAAGAGCTGATCTCCGTGTACTGGATCGAGCACGCTCCCTTTCTTTTTCGTACCCGCGCGAACTAGGATGAGCTTGAGGCCAAAGCCTTTGATGCCCAAATGGAGGAAGAATGGGTTGACGTAACCCAACCTGGATTACTTTTTAACCAAATTGGTTATCGACATCCTCTGATTGCGACGATGGACAGGACAGTCAATATCTTCAGCGGGTAGGAAAACTTGGACAGGATTCAATCATGGATTCAATGCTAAGCACTATCTAATATTTGCAACCCAAACCCCCCAAACTCTATTTTCGTTCATTGCCTAGCTTGGGGTATGATATTATTGACGATCCGGAACAGTCACCAGAGATTGAGACAGATTGGTTCAATTTTGAGGCCTTGAACACACCGCCAGATCACCCTGCAAGGGACATGCAAGATACCTACTACTTGACCGAGGACAAGAAAAACCTGTTACGAACGCATACGTCAGCCGTGCAGATTCGATACATGACGAACAACAAGCCGCCATTCAAGATATGTGCACCTGGGAGAGTCTATAGACGTGACGCGGTAGATGCTACACATACCGCCCTCTTCCATCAGGTAAGCCTGCGGTGGAGAAAAGCGTTTGCTCGAGTTCGGGCATCAGTTCTGCAAGGGATTGTAGAGTCTGACCACCATACCCTCCTTGCTCCGCATCTGATACCCCTAGATTGAGATCCTGAACCTCCAAAAGAAGGGCGAAGTTCATTTGGGCCACTTGAAGGGTACCGTGATTTATTTTCTTCAGAAAATTTTTGGCGATGATGTCGAGGTATGAATCGCGCTGCATCCTCAATGGCCTTGCTTTGTAAATGGACAACATCTTGCGCAAAGTACTCAAAACACCCCATCAAACACTTTGCCAAAATTCAGGTACGGTTTAGGGGAAGCTACTTCCCGTTCACTGAACCGAGTTTAGAGGTCGACGTGTTCTTCAGAGGGAAATGGCTTGAGGTACTGGGTTGTGGAATGGTCGACCCTAGAGTGTTGGAGAACTGCAACATAGATCCTGAGGAATGGAGCGGATTCGCGGCAGGTTTTGGAGCAGAGAGATTTGCAATGGTAACGCATCAGATACCGGATATTCGGGAGTTTTACAAGAACGACCTACGGTTTCTTAATCAGTTCACGGGGCTCAATATCGAGTAGATAGAAGCGGTTTTTGCCATAGAACTTGCCAACACCGTCCTGAAGGCGATATGCGTGCTGTGTCCCCCTCCCGTGAGCTCCGTCCTCCGCTTCAATTATTACAATCACGTCATTTTTACAAGAGGAATTCAAGCTGATCTTGTATCGCGGAGAACAGATAAACTAATTGCTTACGCGAAACAGATTGTGTGGTCCCACAGCCTCCTCTGCAGTTTGCTGCTTGTCCGGGAGCGGACACCGCTGATTCCCCCCGCCGACTTTTCTCCCCGATTCTAAGGTGCACTTGAAACTTTCAGAACTAGGTAAATCTGCACTATTTACACGTTATTTACCAATCGAGATGCATTACGGTCTGTCTGAAGTTCTACTACTCTGTGAGTGGCCGTGACTTGGTGATTCGGGGCGGCTTGTAGAAGGAGTAACGTTTGACCGCGGTGTGGTTGATCTTGACAACTCCTCTACTCGACGTTTTAGAATCCTTGGAGGGAGGAGAAGCACTGGTTGTCAGCTCACGCATAGACTTCCACCCCGAACTTTTCTACAAACGTACGATTTTTCATTTCTCAGCTCATCCAGCTGCCTCTGCAGTTTGTTCACAATGCACTCTTGCTCTTGTTCTAGTTGATTTTCGATATCGACCTTTTCTTTTCTTAGCTCGTTCAGTTTGGTCTGAAGCGTGTTCGTCAAATACTCTTCCTCCTGTTCGATTTGTCTTGCAAGCTGTTCTTTTTCGCCCGAAAGTAAGAGCAGTTTCTTGTTCAAACGATTCGTTATATTTTCTTCTTCCATTTCTATTTCCTTTTGCTGCAACGATGAAGAACGAATTCGTTTAAAAAACAATAAAAACACCTCAGAACGAGCAAGAGAGCAGAACAACTAGGCAGACAGGCAACGAGCAAAGGAACCCCAAACCCCAGAACGTGCAAACAAGAAAAACAAAAGTTGCAACAAAACGCCACGACTTACGATCTCAGCGTTCTTATAGCGAAGCCGTTCATTCTCCTTTTCAACAAACTGTCTCCTGTCATGAACCCTCGTAAGCTCCTCCTTCAGGCTCTCCAGCTCCGAGTTCAAACTCTCAACTTCACCGGCTGTATCCATCATCACACAGTCCACCTCATTCAAACACCCCACAAAAAACCTGTCTATTTGTGGTCCTTTGATAGAAACGCCACACGCTTTTATCTAAAAACACTCTACCGCCCGCCCTTATATAACCCTTAGCCTCCTCACCTTATATCTCTACTCCCACCCCACTTAGCCCATCCTGTTCCCACCTGCAAAAGCGTATCTAAACAACCCCTTAGCAAGCCTTGAGATACAGTTAGCGAAAACCCTTTCACAGAGTACGATTTAGTACATCCATTGTACACTTTTAGTGAATGTATCATCAATGATGCTCGTAAAAACTTTGGGTTTCATTACAGCACGGGACAGATAAATTCCGCAAAATAATGATTGAATACCTCAATCATTTGCCGCTGATCTTGATTGGAGTTCCGTTCGGTCAGTTGGGAACTGACTGCTTTTTGACGGTTGGTGTAAATGCACATCCCTGCTCTCCCCCTCTCAGTCCATCGGGAGTGACCTAGAGCGGACTGTAGCCACTCTAAAATGTCTGCAGTGACAACGATCGCGCGCGAACGATCATGATTGTATGCTTTCATCATCGTCATCCATTCGGCAGCAGAGGTTGTGGTGGATCTCAACGGCACCCCAGCCCAATTGGCAGGTTTGGTGAAGGCACAGGGAATAGAATAAAAGTTGGAGTTCCTTTCCAAGAACTGCTTCAGGACGATAGACCCCGCTGCTGGAGGTCCGTGAAGAGCCTCGAGGACCAAAGACGATGGAATACACCAACTTCAGAAAGATATTGCGGGAGAGAAGATAGATGCTACGGCAGACGCAGGGATTCGTCCCCTACCTCAATTCACACCCAAAGAAACCCCGTTCTTTTGTTCTATTCCATATTCCTTTTTCTTCCTTTTCTATCTACCTTCCAGTAGATTCCGAACCCTGTCGTCTACTAATATCGTTGATCTCCTTTCGGGGGAGGGGCTTAAAATAGGGCGAGCCAGAAAGCGTTTCACGGACTTCCACAGATCGTTTTAGGTAGGGGGAAAGGGGGGGGTGGTGGTTTGTACTGGAAACTTGAGAACCCCGAGGAGGTTGTCCTAGGACGTGGACAGACTGGGCGTCACAAGGCGTGTGACTACTTGAAAATGCAGCGAACACTAGCCACAGACCACCGGCGAGCTGTGAATTTTGATGATTGGGATGATTGCGCTCTTCTGCTCACTGCTTGTGCTTTTGGATGATGGCGCTGGATGAGTGGCCCGGGCTTCAGTGGGAAGATGCAGACTTGCTGATGAGGTACCGAGATTATTTTGACTCAGGACATCCGCGAACCTCCACCGGCAAGATCTCCCTCGGCTCCTGCATGAGTACGGACTTGAGACGATGCAGATATAATGCATTCGTGGTTTTTAAAAGGAGTACTCCGGAGATCTGCTTCGCTCGCTTCTACACAGCTTCGTTACTCAGCAAGTGCACCCTCTACGGACGAAGCCTGACGAGTTCCCGAGTAATCAATGGAGAGATCCCCGTGGTACATGTTACCAGAGAAGGCGTTACAATCCACTCGATCGCTATAGGCAACCGGCAATACATCCAGGAAGAGTCCCTGACGTGACAATGGATGATTGAAAGTCCTTCACACTCACTTTCGCCTTTGAACTGCTCAGAAAGAAGAGACCCAGTTCGCATCTCCGAGTGAGTTTTTGGTGCTTGTTTTTGTAGTGCACGGCACTCTTCCTGGATGTATTGCCGGTTGCCTATAGGGATCGAGTGGATGGTAACGCCTTCTCTGGTAACATGTACCACGGGGATCTCTCGATTGATTATTCGGGAACTCGTCAAGGTTCGTACGTAGGGGGTGCCCTTGCTGAGTTAGTGGATAGTAACGCGTTCTCTGGTAACATGTACCACGGGGATCTCTCCATTGATTACTCGGGAAGTCGTCAGGCTTCGTCCGTAGAGGGTGCACTTGCTGAGTTGTCGGATGGTAGCACATGGCCGGGAGTTTTGACAATGTAAGTGCTTACGGAGCTCCATGGTGGGATGGGGAAACCTTCTTTTCGCAATTGAGTAGCCGTTCACTTGCCGAAGAGAATCATAGCTAGCTGAATGTGCCATAGTTCTATCTATTCAAAGAAGGTGATCATCACCATATATCGGCAGAGTGTACAAGTGCTCGCCAAAAACCACCCAACACATCTTTTGTACAAATGCACTTTAGAATACTAGTATGTACTAAAATAATCTCTAATATATTTGAAGAGGCAATAGTTATTACTTCTAGAACATAAAAAATCATGGCTAGCCTGGGACAAAACCCGCTTCCGTTGATCTTGTTTGCGGTCGGGAGTTTATTCTTTTTTGCTTTATTTTTGATCGTATGGAATAGAGTGCGTTAGGTGGGTGTTCTTTTTGGTGTCAACGGCCAAAATTCCGAACTTTATGGCCAGATAAAAGTTTTGATGTTTTTTGTTGTGGTATCGTCGATCTAGTGATTGGGGTTTGATTCGAGATTTGGTGGATTTGGTGGATGTCTGAAGATCGGGGGGAGGGAGGGAGGGAGACTTGGGGTGTGATAGGGAAGAGAGCGAAGGTTTCATGGAAGTTATGGGACGTCTGGGCTTTTCTTTGTAAGGTTAGAGGGCGAAATTGATTGCTTGAGAGCTGTTGTGATCCTTTTTCTCATTTTTTTCTCAGTTTCTTGAGGTTTGTGGGGGTGATGGTGGGGTTTGTGGGACCTCTGGGGGTCGCGAAGCTCGGCTCTGTGGGGAGAGCTGATGAAGTCTGTAGCAGAAAGTCTGTGGTTGTTATGGGAACTGGAAACTCGTTTGGAAAGCTTTTCAAAATCTCGACTTGGGGCGAGTCTCATGGGATTGGGGTCGGTGTAACGATCGATGGATGTCCGCCGAGGCTCGAGGTCAGTCGGAAGCGGATGAAGTTTGGTAGCATTGTGCTTGGTGACTCATTAGGTATTTTCTTCCCAGGATAGTTGTCTCCTGAAGACGTGCAAAAGGAGCTTGATCGCCGCAAGCCTGGGCAGAGCAAGTTGACCACCCCAAGAAAAGAGGATGACATGGCAGAGATCCTATCCGGGGTAGTCAGCGGGAAGACAATAGGAACCCCAATTGGGATTCTGGTCAGGAACAAGAACCAGATAGGCAAGGATTATGACAACATCGCTGTGTCATATCGACCGAGTCACGCAGATGCTACCTATGACGCGAAATACGGAATCAGAGCTGTTGCTGGAGGAGGGGTAGGTACCAGTCCACCCTGATTTTTGAGCTAGCTAGTAGCCTTTTTCCTAACATCTGGTGACTTCTTGTACTGGACTTGGTCCTTCAGAGGTCGTCGGCTAGAGAAACAATTGGCAGGGTCGCAGCTGGCGCTGTCGCTAAGAAGCTTTTAAAAGCATACTCCGACGTGGATATTGTTGGATATGTACAGAAGGTTCAGGATATCGCGGCGACCAACATCGATGTAGACGCAGTAACTCTGGAGGATGTTGAGAGGTATGTTTGCCTATGCGAAACGCGCTCTTTGCCAGGTAGCAGCTGAGCCTGTGCTTGCCTTGCTCGCAGCAACATCGTTCGATGTCCAGATGAGGAAGTTGCGGAGCAGATGATCGGCAGGATTGATGAAATTCGCAAAACGGGCAATTCGATAGGAGGCGTTGTTGAATGCGTAGCAAGGAATGTACCCGCAGGTCTTGGAGCTCCAGTTTTCGATAAACTCGAAGCCGAGCTCGCGAAGGTCTGTTCCGCGCGCTGAACAGGAGGTAGTTGAATGATTTCTCGGGTTGTGGAGCTGAGCAACACCTGTTTCTGAACTCGCTTAGGCGTGCATGAGCCTGCCGGCGAGCAAAGGGTTTGAGGTTGGGAGTGGTTTTCCGGGAACTCTTTTGACTGGAATTGAACACAACGATCCTTTCTACATTGACGAGGTAAGGATCAGCCTCAATAATTTCCTCGCATATTTCACCAACCTAATGATGATGTTTATCGTTGTTTTTGCATCTGGTTGCCAGGATGGCAGGACTCGAACCAAGACGAACAGAAGCGGAGGTATACAAGGCGGGATCTCGAATGGGGAGACCATTGTTGTCCGAGTTGCCTTCAAACCGACAAGCACAATAGCTCGGTCCCAGGAGACGGTTACTCGTGATGGAGTTGAAACGGTACGAAATAGATGGGATCCGCAGGGTGCCATTGTACCGCTCTTGACTTTTCTCGTTGTGATTGCATGCATTTGACAGGAGCTTCTAGCGAGGGGCCGCCACGACCCGTGCGTTCTACCCCGTGCTGTGCCGATGGTAGAATCCATGGTTGCTCTGGTGCTCGCTGATCATCTCATGCAGCAGGTAAGAGAGCGTTTTCATCCTTTCGTTATGTTAGTATCTGAGCACTTATCAGAGTTTGGTGTCCCTCGATGAGTAGATCGCCCAGTGTAGCCTGCTGCCAGAGGACGAGGAAGCGGCAATAAACCCATTGGGACCGAAGCCGCAGGAGGACAGTTTTCTTTCCCGGCAACAGTGAACAGTAAGATTCGCGAGTACGTGTTATTGTTTGTAGCAGAACCTTCAATCCGTCTTTTGCAAGCGGAAGTGGCCTGGGCTGGTGCCTCTCGTTCGAAAGCATTGCTTATGAGCAACGCTCTTCGTCGTTCGGGAGCGGATCGGCTAGGCCAAGTTTTGCCTCTCCTTCTTAGAAGAGCGCGATTCTGGACGATTAGCGCGGACGCGTCTGCACCCGCAGCCGAATATCAATGAAGCCTTCCTACGAGGAGGATCTCAAGCCATGGGATGCGGAGCGGTTGCTCATGTTGTGGAATTGAGACTGCGTCAGTAGAAAAGAACTCCGTAGTTCTGCGATAGAGCTACGCGATTTTCAAAAAAGTGACAATGAAGCCGACTGAAGATAAAACAGTTAACCTAAGTTTAGTGTACACTTTCTCTTCGTCGAAGAAATCCTGCAGTTGGTTGCAATTTCCTCGCATCTAGAATACGGTTCCATAGGGTCGTCAACACGACTCGCCTCACTCACGGAGGATAAAATACTAAAACAACAAAACCCGCGGAGGACAAAATACTAAACCAAAACCCACGGAGGACAGCATCCATTAGTGCATCCTCTTTCGGGCGTTTAGAAAAAAGGTATTAGTTTTCTCCGGCGGTAATCGGGTAAAATCAACGGCGTCTCCACTGTCCGCTTGCAATTGTCCTACTCAACGAAGAATGAGCTGCCCATAGTGTGCGGTCGTAACATACACGAAAAAAGCAGTCAGTTCGTGAGGTGGAAACAACCAGCCAACAGCCATTGCATTATGACATCACGCTGCCCAGTCGTAGCCAGCTGCTTACTCGACGCCCAAGGATATCTGCGTTACCGGGTTCTGCCCACGGGGTGTGTCAATCCCCAAAGCCGGAGCGTCGGCACTCCCGTCTGAATATTCGTGAATGAGGTGGGCATCAACTCCGGACGGCGGCTTGACTTGGATAAATTGATCGGTAGATGATGACATCTTCATGTCAATTAGTCCGTACCCATTAGTCATCACCAGTACCACGATCGAAAGGCCAACAATCGCGGAAGATAAGGCAGCTCGGTTTCCTGCTCTGTCTGAGAAGCTGTCCAGCCATTTTGTGATTGGTTGGATATCAAGGGCACATGTCTGTGGGTCAATATATTCATCCTGGAATACAGGCATGGGCACTTCCTCCAGCTGGTACCATTCGGTTGGAACCTTCCTTTGGCGGCTTCTCGTTCGCCTTCTTCGCTTTCGCTTTGGAATATGCCATCCGAAGATGTACGAGCCTATTTTCCTATCTTCCTCGTATCTGCAATCGAACCACTGCTGGAAAGCCTCAATGTCATCCTCAGACCTCCTTTCTACCCAGTTCTGCAGAGTTTTTGTGTCATCTCCTCCACGTCTGAGGATCCTCTTGTAAATTTCCTTATCCTCCTCTGCCCTCCTTTGAATCCACACCAAGACGGCCCGGATGTCACTCGACGACTTGCCTTCGATGAGATTCCCCAGCATTCGCAGTCTCTCTCCGAGTCCCTTCAAAACTGGTTCTGAGGGATCAGAAGGTACTCTCCAGTCTGGAGTCTCCCCGATATTTCCCAATCGCCGCTCCATCTCCCTCCAAGCTTTCAACATGGCAACAGAATCCGGTACATGCTCTACGCCAATTGCGAACAGGCTCCTCGCGAGCTCATGGTTGCCCTCGCGTTCCTCCATTCTGGCCCAAGCGTGATATACCTGAGGAGCGTTCGGCGCAGCATCACAACCCCTTCGGAAGAGGCTTCTTGCCCGGTCCACCTGGCCCCTTTTCTGTAGACTTATCCCATACGCCTGGTATGCAGCCGCTGAAAGAGGATCCAACTCTATTACTTTCTGAAACAACCGCTCAGATTTGTTCCAGTTTCCCATCCTGTCCTCGACGACCGCCCAAGCGTGCCAAGAATGTTTATGCTTGCTGTTTCGATTTGTCGCTTCCTCAAAGCACCTTGCTGCCTCCTCCAAATTTCCCTCCTCCTGCAAAATTTTTCCGAGGGCGTTGAACAAACTGTCTTTTCTCGCGTCTTGCTTCAATCCACCCCGCAATAAGCTCTTCGCTTTGCCGGTACTACCGTGTCGGTATTCCAACAGCGCATAGGCCTGCCAAGCCACTCCGTCAGTTGGGTCAAGGTCAATACACTTATTGAATAGCTCACGGGCCTTCGTGATGTCACCCTCTCGCTCTTCTGCTATTGCCCAATTGTGATACAAGTGGACACAGTTAGGGTTCTTCAAGGTTGCTTCCCCAAAAATTTCCCTTGCCCGATCAATATTTCCAGCATCCGCTTCATACTTTGCCCACGCGAGCCAAGTTCTCGTGTCAGAAGGAGTCCTCCCGGTAGCGTCTTCGCAGACGCTACGGACCTTTTCTTCGTCTCCCCTGTTCAAATAGTCCTTTAGCTCTGTGTATGAAGACTTCTCCGCTGCTTGTCTTCTCCTCCTCCGAGACGAAGACTGACCTTGCCGACGCATGTAAATCACACTGCGTCGTTGACACACATTGTTCCCAGCACTTGCCCTCGCGCATGGTGCTCTCAAACCCCGGGCCGAGAGTCCAAAACCTAGAACCGTGTATTCACCCATGTCAACCATAGGCACATGCAAAAAACCCCACAAAACCGAATCAACTCCACAGCCTGTACTCTACACAACCTGACCATCTAACCACCTTCCCTCCATTCATATCTGCTAAAGAACCTTAGCAAACCCACTACGAGGAAACCAGCCGAACGCAATACTTCGCCCGCTCCTCCGAACTTTCGTGACAAAAACCACAACGAAGCCCCCCTCCCCCGCCCGCTTCGGCCCCCTGTCCAATCCCCAAAAATCCCAAAAAACCGGGAAAAAACAAAACCTACTCCGCCTATCCACTGCAATCCAAAAATACACTTCCCAAACCCTAACTAACCCACCCTACCCCAGGCCAACATACACACACACCTTCCTCCCCCTGTCAGGCTCCCGACCTCACGCTTTCCAACTGATCTGTCTCCTCCTATCCCTTTCAGCACTCCAAACGTTCATAAACGCACGAAAGGAGAAACCCCTCACGCAAACCAAAATTTCACTATAAAAAACTCCATGCACTCAAATCTTTATTTTTGAAAACCCTTCATTTCACTTATTCTGCGTTCGGAAAAGAGGGGGGTTAATGTTCCGACTATTTTTCTTGATTTTATTAATATTTGTTAAATATATAAAGATTTATTGGATAGAAGAGTCGGTTTGGGGGGGGTGTTATTAGTTGTTAATGGGAGTGCGATATTTTGCGAAGTAAGTGAACATGAGGAATGAGTAGGATATTGTTTATGAATAATTTTAATCGTATCGTGTGTTTTTTAGGAAAATCATCAGCGATGGGGGTGGATGGACGGATGAAAGGGTTGGGCCGGGTAGCACATATTGGCTGTGTGGGTTTTGGATGAGGTCCCGCCGTGAGGTGAGTAGGGTGAGTATGCGGGACACTTGAGGGTATATCCCCACCTGATCCGTTTTTCGGGTGATCTGATACGTTTCGCAGAAGGATGTAACTTCAGCTACAAACACCTTGTCCAGTCTTCAACTACGGAGTGTTGGGACGATTGAAAACGAAGGGGGGCGGGTTTCAGGCCGAAAAACTCAACGAAGGGTGGACTTCTTGCGAGGAGCTGATCGGGCTTTGGCAATGTGTAGCGATGCTCATTTGTGTGGGTGTTTGAGTGCGAACAAGGGCATCACTGGGTTCCCCACGAACAGTTGACTCAATGGCAAAGCATCACTGCCCACCAAAAAAATGAATCCGATGCACTATCCTAATTCCTTAGGACCACTAATACAAAGGGGGCGGGGATGAATGCTGCTCTTGATTTCAATGAGTTTTCGTCTTCTGTTAAGGGGTGGTACACATCCTAAAAGCATTCGATATCATGAAAATCATAAATAAATTAACTCATACGGCTTAGTATCTCATCGAATCTAAATCCAAACACAATTAGGCCGTCGAACATAAGGGGGGAAAGGCCAACCAAAAAATCCACCACGTGATTTTCGAGAATACGCGGTCTGCATAAGTCGACCTCCAGAGTGATATATCTCCTCGATCATCACTTACTCTGATTGGATTTTAGAAAAATGTAATGAATAAAAAATACAGTGGATTGGAATTTGGACATTGTTTATTATATTTATATGATAAATCTTGGTGGACTACAATAAAAAGAAGCGTGTTCATTGGTTACGGGATTCTCCGGCTTAGCCATCGAACGCGATTGGATTGTTTGGTTTGGGAGCTGAATTATACATGAAATGTTGGTGAACCAGTGGGACAGCCATTCTCTAACGTTGATGGACGTTAGGGTTCGGAAGCTACATTTCTCTAACTGAAATATGGCAGCACTCTGTGCACATTGAACTTTATAATCGGCAGTTTTATGATCAGAAACGCTAATTCTGAGCTTTTTCGTGCTGCGGAAGAAATCGATCCCGAGCGCATGCTTCTGGGCTTTGCTTAGTACGGTAAATAATGGGGGTTTCTGGAACACACCATCTAAGCCTTCCACGCGATTCGATGGATGTAGGCCGCGATTTTGAACCTGCTCCCCCTGTGTCAGGAGTAAAACGTCAAGGCTTCTGATTGCGTTCTACCAATCGTCCTTCGTCACCTCGAGCAACTGCTTTTTCTCAACTCTCGTCTCTACTCTTCTGCGTGACCTCCCAGTCTCATCGAGCGGTCTACGCGTTTAGTCGCGGCGGCCTTATTGCACATTTTCGGCGTTCTCGGGGTAGCCTTGAGAATATACGGAAGTGGTCAATAATGCGGGAACGTCTCGTCTTGCTCAAGCTATCAAGAACTACAGCCTCTCCAGTGGTTTGATATCCAGAAGATGGAGAGACAGCTTCAGTACCCTCGCAGTGAGCTGAGCGAGAGCCAGTCGCGATCTCTTGAGTTCCTCGGATTCGGCATTGGCAATACTGCAACGCTCGTAGAACTGGTTGAACTTCTGGGACAGCTCAAATATGTAGTCGCACAAGGTGTGCGGTTTGAGCTCTACTTCTAGTTCGGCAAGGATCCGCGGCAGGCGGATCAAATGTCTCGCTAGGGACTTCTCGGAAATGTCATCAAGAACAACGTCAACTGAAGGTAAATCGAGGTCCTCAGATCCGACCTTCCTGTTTATCCCCTATGGAATATTTCCAATGAAGGCTGTGGTTAGATTTGTGATCTGGGCGTCTTCCACAGTGCTGGACCAACTTGCCTGGATTCTTGCGTATGCATACAGCATATAGGGTGCAGTGTTCCCCTGCAAGGCAAGCATCTTGTCAAAAGAGAACCTGCAACCAAAAAAATAAAAAATTCCAAACGAATCGATAAGCGACGTGGACGACACTTGTAGAAACAGTCTGAAAAACGAAAGCACAGGTTTTCCCACCTGTAGTTGGAGGTTCGAGTTGTTTTCAAATCAGCGTATACTACAGCCGAAAGTCCGACTTTCCTTGAGGAGCTCCGTATGAACTCCTCAGATTCTTCTCTGTCTTCCGCTTTCAGGCGTGCGACTATATCCGCCTCCGCCCTGGACACAGCTTCATCGAGCAGGTCCTTTAGCTTCACAGTGGCACCTAAAACACAGCACCACAGAAAGCGGGAGCACCGCACTCAGTATCTTGGACACTGACCTTACGCGAGCGAAACGAGAAAGGTAAAAAGAAAAAGTCCAGTACCGGATCTTGTTTTGAATTTCTTGCCGTCCTCCCCCAGGACTAGTCCAAAAGGAACATGTTCAAGCGATACCGTATCCGAAACAAAACCGGCTCTCCTGGCAACTTGAAACACCTGCTCGAAATGGAACGCCTGACCGACGTCCGTGACATACAAGATTCGCTCAGCGCGATCAACATCAGCTCGATATCTCATCGCCGCCAAGTCTGTTGTTGAATACATGAAGCCTCCGTCGCTCTTCTGCACAATTAGTCCCTGGCTGCTACCATCTCGGTTAGCGATGCTAAGGCAAAGAGGTATGACGGACATTAGATCTATGCTCGGCTAATGAGGCAACCCTCGAACTTTCACAATTACCCTTGCCCGACAAGTTAACAACTTACCCATCAAGAAAGACCACCTGAGCTCCACCATCCTCCACCGCCAGTCCTTGTTCTTGAAGTGATGTGATAACGTCCTTCAGGTACGGATTGTAAAATGACTCTCCCCGCTCTTCGAACGTAATATCCAGCTCATCGTAAATTTTCTTAAACTCCTTCCTTGACTGCTCGCACAGGTGTCTCCAGGCCGCCATAGATTCCTCATTTTCGGCTTGCAGCTCTACGACCTCCTTTCTAGCGTTCGATTTAAACTCGTCGTTCTCATCGAATTTGACTTTCGCCTACAAATATCCGCAAGTACTCTAAAATAAGCCTCCCGCTGGCTTGTCTGGAGCTCCCTGACACGATTCGTACGATTCGTGACCTACCTTCTTGTAGAATGCTACAAGATCGCCTAGATCAACTTCTTCTCCCTTAATCACTTCCGGGGCTACTTGCTTAAGGTACAGGATGAGCATGCCGAATTGTGTTCCCCAATCGCCAATATGGTTCAATCGAATGACTTCGTGTCCGAGGAACTCTAGGAGGCGGCAGATGGATTCTCCAATTATGGTAGACCGGAGATGACCGACGTGCATCTCCTTCGCTACGTTCGGGGAGGAAAAGTCGACAACTATGCGCTGAGGTGGGTTCTTCTTCTCGATTCCTAAGCGATCCTTGTCTGTAGACCATGAAGTTGATGTTCAGGACTTGGCTGCGAGTTGACATGTTGTGGGTTTCTGTGAATCTACCATTGAGCATCAAACGAAGTTTTGATTGAATGAACTCCGTGCTGAGGGTGAGGTTGATGAATCCTGGGCCCGCGATCTGCGGCTCTGTGCACAAATCAGCAATTTGCAGTTCCTAGACAAGAAAAACGGAATTGAAATTTTAAGATATGAGAATTGATAATCCGAACGACTTGATCGGACTTGAGTATTGGGGCATTCTCTACCTCAACAATCTTTGCCGCAACATCTCTGGGTTTTTGCTTCATCTTCTTTGCAAACGACATAGCTGCATTACACTGATAATCTCCAAACTCCTCCTTTGTTGCAGCGGTCAGCATGGGATCAGCGTCAGCAGCGCTGTCGCCGAAAGCACGAAGCATTGCCTCCGATATTCTCCTGTCGAGGATCTCTCTCACATCAATCGAGTCCGATGCCTCTTTACTGTCATTCATCCCCATACCCTCACGAATATCCTCCTTCAGGCTACTTGCCGCTGAGCACCTGACCCTCCATCCCTTGAAAACACCCCCAGTCCTGCCGCACGACGCGGACCCGAGTCCACCCTTAACCAGGAAGCCACCAGGAACAAATCCAAGACAAGCCATCTCTAGATCTCTTCAGACCTCTTCCAACACAAAAATAAAATCCGGTTCCGCTGCGATCACCACATCGATCTCTTCACAAGCAAAAACACAGAGCTCCCTGTCCCCCTCCGGATTCCAGAGACAGAGATAACCCTAGCAAGCCACCTCTCCTCCGTCGTCCACAACCAATCTCCGCCCACGCAGCTGAGATTAATTCCAAAGTACCTTTAAGTGTCAGAAAATATTCAGTCTACAATTGCATATTGATTGACTAATATATACAATTATTGTTCTTAATTCAGTTGATAAGTACAAATATTGACTGAGCTTTATGTGACAAGTAAATGGGAAATGTTGATTTCATCCTGACACTTTGCACGGGACGAGCCAGGCTGTGGGACAGTGTCGGCCGGCGATAAGTGGGACATTCGGGGAAGGGCGAGGTCTTCTTGCATTGAGATCGAAAATTGCTGAAGAGCACAAATACGTGACTGTTCTTTACAATCGTAGCCTCGGCAAAGATCAACGCTATGGTATTCGTGGGCTACCGAAGTTGGTTTATGGTCCCCATGCGCAGTGTCGGAGTTGTGCGATTCGAGAATGAATGTGGGTCTGCTTCCACAGCTGAAAGGGGTCTTCGGATCAGGTTCCTGTAGAGAAGAAACTGTGAGGATGTATGAGAACACACTAACTAGTATCAATCACTATGGATTAGGTAACAACAGATCTGCCAATATTAGAAGCAGATCTTCCCCACAGAGAGCTTCACGGATCCTGGTGAACTGAGGGTTCACTTGGAAGTAGAAGAGAAGCAAAGAAGAATAGGGAAAACAGTAAGAGTACAAGGCGTGCCTGGGTTTGGGTTAAGATAGCGGGTTTCATCCCTGCGTCTAACTTGAACTGCCTTTGGCATAGAGCCAGTGGGTTCCACCCCCGCGACCTTTGTCCATCTAGAGTGGTTAAATCCGTTCTAGGTCGAATACGTCACTCAAGGCGCTTCTTGAGAGATCTAGATTTACATTGATCAATGAGATTACATCTCTTGGTCATAAGAGGAAGTATTTCATCTTTCAGGCCATCTCCATAGTCCAGTTTGGCTTCTTTTTGGGGAGACTTGCCTCCCTCTTCACCTAGAGGACCCAGCCAAATCCAGCCCCCTACGTGCAGGCGAGGGAGAATCTTTCTCTCCTGGTTAACCTCATTAAGGTCTGTGGAAATTTCTGTATCTGTTTGAATCAATCTGTGTTTGGGCGTTTTGAGCAAAGCAGTACCCAACGGCAGCCTCGACTGGTAGCCGAGATGTACTCGAACCCGGCTAGGACGGTGGAAAACTATCTACTATTAAAAGTCTTACTGATTCGGTTGAGAATTTCCAGCCTGGTGTTATGGATGTTTTAGTTTGCTGTACTGTGCTGAACTAGATGGTGAGTCATGTGGCGATCTTGACCTGAGAGCTCGATGGGCTAATTGGTTTGTGCTTACCACGAAGGCTTGTGCTTTCTTTTCTTGCCAACGTTTGTGATGAGGTGTAGATCTGTTTGTTTCCGGTAATCAACCTCCAATAGACTGTCCGACCAGTACTGGTCAGCCCGGACGAGGGAAGGAGTTGCTGTAACAGCAGATACGAAACTCTCGGTGTCTTTGTCGTTTTCTCTATGCTTGAATCTCATTCGTACGTTTCCTGGGAATAGAACGTCATGCTCACAGAAGTGAACAAACCGCTGCTGTAATCATGGAAAGCCAAACCCACAGCTATCTCGCTTGAGATGAGATGTTGCTAGGAGTTTGTGGTGGACGACGGGTTTGGGGGACAGGAACTTGCCAGTATGTGCTCTGAATAGTGTTCGGACTTGCTCTTTTCGGCCACAATACCCTGAACAGCGAATAAGCAGTAGCCGGGGTATGTGTAGAGCCTTCCGTCGGAGCTGAACTTCACATTTGCCCACCACGCCGGAGTTTCTTCAATGCGGACGTTGTGGACGTCTTTCCAGTATTGAAACACTTCTTGCTCGTTCCTGAATATGCTTTCTGGATGCGATACAGACTCCAGAGTTCTTCCAAGGCCAACTATATAACCTGCATGATCGTGAACCGAAGCACTTAGTTCGACCAGAAGTTGGGCTATCCGTTGGCAAATCGAAGATATCCTTGCCTTTCTGGAAATCAGGAAGAACTGACACGTAGCAGCTCTCTAAGACTTGAGTTGATTCCTCGAGAGTCAGATCCCTCAGAAAAATTGACTCAAGCCCTGTACTGTAGTCTACATACTGGGAATTAGCGAAGGCCTCGATCCCTTGGCCTTTCAGAATCGCCTTCCAGGATAGCTTGACCACATGGCAAAGGCAAGTGGTGATCTTGAAATACAGTGAGGACGCAGTTTCGACGTAAACACTGTCCTGCAAAAAGAATTTGCATAGTACGGTAGGGGGATACGATTTGGTGCTGAATGTTTCCTAGAAGGTAGTGTTTGAACATGCATACCACGCAGACGTGCTTGACTAGTTCCCGCGTATAGGACTTGCACGTTGATTGTTCAAGACCACTGTAATCCCCAGGGCTATTCATCACCTTGTAGTCGAGCAGGAAACTCTTGCCGTTCCTGATGGGAACGATGTTACTTTCTGAGCTCTTGCGAACTATACATGCCATGGAAATTTCACTGGATCCCTGGCCTCCGAGGTCGCCAAGGCTGCAGAACCGCATGATGAGAGCTGCGATTTCGACCTCGGGTTCAGACTCCAAGAATCTATGCCGGAAGTTGAAGGTTTCTCCTCTCGTAAAGCTTCTAACATGCCCGCTCGTTGTCTACAGGGCTCGGAGCAAAGAGAAATCTCTTAGAACGAAGATATTGTGTCCAAACGATGCTTCCATGCGTCCAAACGTCTTGGCATCGTGCAAAAACAACACGGGCCCCTAGAGTCGTACCAAAGGCTCAAACGCGAGTAGCACGTTGCCCTCCTCCGCGTTCCAAATTTCAACGTCTGAACCGAACTCGGATTTCAATCTCATCACTACGCTGGCCCTCTCCACCGGCTTCCAGCATCCAAGCGGAATACTGCACGCTTGACCTGGAGCTTGAAGCGGTGTAATTTTGCACCCCAGGAGCAAGCATGGTATGCTTTCCCATGATGCTCGGAGACTAAACTCCCCTCTAACCATACTCTGACCCTTAAACATTCTGCATTTAAAAAGCAGTATAAGCTTCTAAGAGTGGAAACAAGATCTTCTTAGCTCCGAAGCCATCCCACCACTTCCATGTGCGCAAAGTCCTTCAGTCTGCTTGCACACGAAGAAGGTCGCTCTTCAGGACGTGATATGTGATGTGTTGTTCATAATTATGAACAACTCAGTCAATTTTATTTCAAAACAATCGAAATAATTGTAGAAACTAACTCGTAAATATCCCTTGTTTAGATTTTTCTGGGGACAAGGATGTAAGTCCGCGCGTTGGGGTTCATATCCTGAAGCACGGTGCTTGAACTTTGAGAGGAACGGACAGTTGCGGGGTTGTACTTCAGTAGTGGTTCTTTTTACTTAACAATTCAGCCTGGGATTTTTGAAAGCCTGAGCTTCGGACCATGAGCCTGCACGTCGCCCTCTAGAAAGAACAGACTAGTGCTTTTGAAGACAAATTTACACGTTGGGTTCACGTGAGGCTCTGGTCTTCTTCCCTCGGGCCAGAAGCTTCCCAGAGCAGAAGCTCCAACCGCAACAAAACATATTACGCATTCGATTAGGTTTTTGAACAAAACGTTAGCCTATCTACCCCGGACCGGAGGAGGTGCTCCTCCGGTCTTGAGCAAATTCTGCACTTTGGATCTCAACCGATTTTGATCTTGACCATCAGCGAGCGCGTCCAGCATTGCAATAATTTCCCAAGTATGCGAGAGGTTCTCTGCAATGCCGAAGATGTTCGCAAGCTGAGCAACCGCAATGTCGAATAGCCTCTTAAAAACTTTGTTGACCTCTTCTACGAATACGCGAAAGGAAAGCCATGGAGCATTAGAAACATCGTCCTTCCCTGGACCGCGGTGCTCATCCGATATCGGTTTTTGTACGGAAGTCACTTACCTTTGTCTCCGGGGTCAGTTTCCGGTGAGTTGCGTAACGCAAACGATCTTGACAAAATTGAGTACATGATTGATCCTCCCTCCTCATTGCTTATTGCCACAACAACTCCTTCGGTGTCCTGCTGATGCCCCTCCAGAAAGCTCCAGAGAATCCATACCAGATAGGAAAGGTCTTGGATGCTATTGATTGCCTCTCTTATTGCATTCCAGAACGGCTCGGCTTCCTGCCACTCTAGCTTTGAAAACAGATCACGACTGCACAGAAACCCTAGATGTTTTGCGATAGTTGCAACAAGCTAAGCAAACGTAAATTCAAGCGTACCAACGTTAGCATCTGAAACTTCATTTGCGACTCGGTGACTGTGGCCCTCGCACCAATGCTTGATGAGCTGGTTGGAACAGAGCCAATGCCTTTGCCAGCAGGTTCTTGCCCTTCGTCAAGCCACAGATCTGCGCAAAGAACTTCTCCTCGCGCTCCTTCTTGCCTTCATCCGCATCAGGGTCAACAGATATGGCGAACAAGTTATACAATTTTTCTGCCTCGACAAGAACCAAATGATGGTCGGTCGGAAGAGGTGGAACTCTACGCTTGTAGTCGTTGATATCGGCGAGAATATCGTATCCGCATTCGAGAACAGCCCGAACAGCGACTCTGTCATCCATTACCGTGAAGAGCAGAGTTCCGCTCTTCATGGGGGTAACCTAAACCCGATTTTTTCAGCCGCAGGGAAGATCAGAAGCAAGTCCTGAAGTGGCCTGATTCTCTATCTGCTTGATGGCTGCACTTACGTCGACAATCTTTCGCGGGGCCTTCGGCGTCCAGCTTTGCAAAGTTCCGAGTGACTTTTCCAACGACATAGAGTTCACATTCGAATGTTGTGGCCTTCTCGGCGCATTCATCCACGGGTCTCTTTCCATCTCAGGTTGTGGATTCTACAAAAGAGGAATCAGGTCCGGACGAATGCGTGAATGTTCTAGCAAATCTCAGCAACGCACTCGTTGGCGATATACACCTTGAATTGGACCAACGAACCAGCAAGAAATCGTCTGGGATGCTTCGTTTTCGATTAAACTCGTGCAAGTAGAAGTCATCCACTAGGGGACGGAGCATCTCCAGCTGTCTGCTATGAGATCTTAGCACAAAATCGATATCCTTACTGGTCATACCAAAAGGACACCTTCTTCTGGACGGCTTAACGCTGGCCATCCCTTGAGAACTAGAACTTCCTTGATTCATCTGACCAGTTCGCGGGTGTCGTCCCTGATAAGAGAATTGGGGACGGTGAAACGGTGAGATACGCAAACAATATTCTGTGTACATGCAGTGCAAAAAAGACAACCTCATTCAGGTTGAAGCATACCTCGGAATTACTCAGTTGGGAACGTGTCTCGTTAAAATACGTAACCCTCTGGTTCCCACTGGATTGATTCTTCATGGACATCCCCTCTAAGGATCCCAAGATACCATCGTCGTTCCCATTTAGACCTACAAGACAAAGGCAAAATCGACTGGGTCAGTATAAAACACCCTACGCTTCTTTTGAATTGATGCGCGAGTTGCTAGTAGATCGTGAACCTACCTGCATCCGGGGCGCCTCTCCATTCCTGCTTGGGCAAAGGTAGAGATGACAGATCCGTGCCTTGATTTCCATCCGCAACCCCCCCACGCGAACTTTCTTTAATGGAATTCTTAAAGGCTTTCTTCTCAGCCTCCATGAGCGCAGCAAACGATTCATGATCGCCAGCCCAGTCCGCTTCCGTGTCGGCACCAGCCTCAATACCTCCACCTAGATCGTCACGCGCACCACGCCTCCTCCCACCCCCATCGCTCCTTCCAGGGCGAGGAGCGTACAACTCCTCTTCAAACTGTCGACCATCCATGGCGCAAAAATCAACACAATCAACTCCCTTCTCAGCCCACCCACGAAACAGAAGGAAAAAAATCCTCCTTCCAAAACCCTTCACAAGTCGTCAAGACTTCTACTTGGGCAAACCAACCGCTGATCCCCAAGCAAGACAGCGCTGCACAACCTAAACAGCAGCCGAAGAAACCCCTTCACGTCCGAGATCCAAGCACAGTCACCCTCATCCTTCCGGATGGAGTCCTGAAACTCCCATTCACAAAGCAACACCTTTCCCAACCAAAAAAATTATATATATAAAGCCCCAAGACCCCCTCCCCAAATCAGAAAAACAACAGTAAGGCCTTCCTAAAACTTCTACGGCTCAAGTAGCTGTTACCGGGTCACCTGCAAAAGCGCACCTCAATCAAGAAACCTAAACTCTTTCCCCCCTCCCGATCGACTTTAAACATTCGAAGATCTCCTTCCTCAACAACCCAACGGCTCAAAACAGCTTCTCATCAAGACCTTCATTCGAAAGTCGCACACAGGCCAGAGTTTGTGCTCTTACCACTTTTCCAGTTTCTGATTAAGGCGCCGCTTTGACATGTACTCCTATCAAAGGGGACGTTCAACAAGATACATATCCGTGCAGGCTGGTGAACATGCCAGGTTTATGATCGTCAGCGGGGCCACTGACCACAGCAGTATCAAGGCTGAGGACTTCGACGCTTGTAGAAATAGCAAGGACAGAGTTTGGATCGTCTGTGTGGTCAGACCTACCCGCAATTGTGTGTGGAGTTTCCGGAAGCGACCGCAATATCATCGTCTGTCTGTACACTTGCCAGAGGTATACGGAAAGAGTGCGGATCCCCCTCCGCGCGTGTGAGGACGTGGAAGCTGTGAAGCTGTATACCAGCAATGCTGGAGGATGCTCGGTTTTAATGACTGAGATAAAACTGCGATGTGGCGCTAAGCATGATGACGGACTTGTGCTATCCGAAGAGGTGCGACGTCGCAATCTGGTGCAGAACATAAGTCTTACGAAGCTCGTGGGCGTAGGTAAAGGCTATGATACCCACTCCGTCAACTGAAGATTGTTTTACAGATTCGGGTGTCGAAGGCTGCTCCAAACAAAAGTCTCATTTCACCATGGCCTATCAAGTCTGCGATGAACACAACGTGAGAATTCAAGACCCTTCTTCTGTCCCGCCCCTTCAAGGTCGTTGTCTTAGTCAAGCGGCGCTGGTCATCATCCACCCTTCAACTACTCAACTGCTTTTGTCCACCAGCTTCTCCACCATCAACTCTTGAAAATCCCGCACAGCTTCTCCATTTCATAAAACCCTTCAAAAAAAAGAAGCAAACCCACTCACGCACAATCGATACTTAGGACACATGCTAGAGTATAATTCGATTATATTCGTCTGAAGAACAGGTGTAGGTATTCAATTTGTTGAAATGCTTTTCTATATAAAAAACAAGATTTTGTATCGCCGTTTAATTGGATATTTCACAAAATCTGACAGTTGTAGATATATTATTGGTTTAAGGGGTTTGCGTATCTAAAATATTGTAATTCAGTATAATGCCCTGGCATGATTTTTTGGATGAGACGGTTACTAGGATATCGAGTTGTGGCGATGAGGATGGTGCGGGAGCGTTGGCTGGATGTCTTCGGGGATTGTGGTGTTTCGTTAGACGATGCTTACCTTAGGAACTTGTTTGGAGTTTTTGCGTTCTTCTACGAATCATTCACTGTCTGGTGCTAGCGCGGAGGGCAGAAAACGAAACAGCTGAGAACGATCTTGCGCTGGTTTTTTTTTTGTTTATTTTTGTTTCGGTTTGGGCGGTGGGGGAAGAGGTGAAAAAGTGGATCCGGTGGATCCCTTGAAGAATTCTGTGATGCTTGGCATTGCGAGTAGGAGTTTGGGGGTGCTTTTTTGATTAATTCCTCGAATTTTAGCGGTTGCAGTTGATATTAGAATCTCTGCTGGGGTTGGTCATCGCAATGGACAAACGAGCTGAGGAGGAAAGTGCTTCTGTGCCTACGAAGAGTCTAATGCATGGCATTGAAGGCTACGCCAGGAACGCCATGCTACTAGCTAGTAGTCAACTTGTGGCCGCAAAGGTATTGCAAAATGTCATGTAGGCACAGCAGGCTTATATTTTATCGAGAGTATTCCTAACTCATGTTCCAAAACCCTCCTCTTGACCTGTTTGCGCTACGAAAAACACGCAGCTACAACAAGATGAGCAACGAAAAGAGGCGAAGCGTGAACCAGGAGTTGAACCATCGCCCGAGACCGAGTTGTTCGCGCAGGAGGCTGTTTTGCATGCCATCGCGGAAATATCGGAAACCTATATAAGAGAGGTGAACACCGGTTCTTCAACCGTAATATCCAGCTAACGCAATCGAGAAACTGAAAAAGCTCTTCGTTGAAATTTATCCAGATGGGAAAGTACTCGAAGGACCAAGCAGAATTGTCGGGAAGAACTCAGGTGAGCTTGCCTATTGACGTGGACAAAAGGTGCTCAATATGAAAGTGACAGAAACCACTTTTCATGCTTTAGGCCAACCTGACCGATGTTTTAGCTTCTCTTGAACGGGCTGCGATAACCACACAAACCAATGTTCGAGAGCTTGCCATTTACTGTATGTCCGAAGAAGTTGCGTTTCCCAAAACCCTGACTGGATTTCCGCCGGAGCCAAGGGTTGATAAGGGAACCAAAGATGCATTGATTGAGATACCCGTTGAGAAAGAAAACGATCAA
This sequence comes from Rhodosorus marinus, assembly GCA_029953675.1. Taxonomy (NCBI): domain Eukaryota; phylum Rhodophyta; class Stylonematophyceae; order Stylonematales; family Stylonemataceae; genus Rhodosorus; species Rhodosorus marinus. The sequence goes on from JAMWBK010000010.1 coordinate 956,502, forward strand.
GTACGCAACAAATGCACAGTCTCCGGGAGAAGCTCTTAGCAACTGTGTTGCAGCAGATGATGCTTACGGTTCTTGACAATCAACAACAGGACGGCCCTGCGCCAAAGAAAAAGGGAGAAGGCCCACACATGGAAAGTTGGATGCCTCAGCTGCCACCTGCTTACACATATGTTTCAACGGTTGAACAGAGAAACGCTTTGAAGGATGGTGTGAGCGAACAGATTGTCAGCAAGCAGCGGAGGCAGGTAGGAGATCCAGAGCATTCTCTTACTGGATTCCGTTGTTCCTTTGGGACAAATCTGAACCTAGACTTGTGCCTGCATATTTCGCTTTAGGCCGAAAAAGAACTTGTGGAGCTAACACGGCAGTCGACAGGGCGGCGGAAGACTAGCCCCATGAGGTGCGCATGCTAATGCGATTGGGAGTGAAACTGATGGTACAAACTCTGAAGCTCGTTCTGCCTTTTCTAGTGAGAATCCGTTTCTGCGCCCTACCCGGAGGTTGAACGAGCTCTCCCAACCCCCTGATGATCTCCAATTTCAAGATCGCGACAGAGAAATACTCGAGCCGGAGGAGGGTTCGACCTCTGCTGCTAATTTATCATCGGTAAGATCTTGAGCGGAAATCTTGAAACCAATCCCACCCCAAGTTCGCGTGCTGAACCTCGTGGATCGCCTATCTCCGTATGCATTGTTCCTTAGGCTGTACAAGGAGAGCCTGATAAAGACGCGAAGCGTATGCGAGGCGAAAGGATCCTCGCCACCAGCAACACAGTTGGCGACTGAGAGACTGGAACTGGTCTCCCTTCGAAGGATGCCTTCGCTCTTTGACGCCTTTACCAGTTCACAATTACTATTAAACTACTAACAACCAATGTTCCCCTATTAAGTTAGCCGTATCTAAATCTAGAACTCTATCCATAATGTAGATATTTTAGAGTTTTTAGCCCTGTCCTGCCCTAATGTCGTCGTCGGCCGGCGGCGAGAAATGAGGGAACACAGCAATGAAGGGTTGGCCCTTGAAAAGTTATTAAAAAAGTATATTTTCCTGAAAATGCGACATCGGCTAGGGGCGGAATACGATGTGCAAGAAAATCGATTTGGGGTCGTATGATGGGGTGAGAGCTTTCCGCGGATGGTGGGAAAGGGAAGGGAGAAGGGGGAGCTGGGTTTAAGGTTGGGTCAGTAGGCTTGTACTTCAAATTGGGAGAAGGAGGAGGAATTTTGCGGAGCGCCGTCTTTTGAAGAGGAAGAATGGTCGTGAAGTAAGTTTTTTTTAGTTTGGTTTCTGCTTCGTGAATGTTCTGTTCATCGTGCTTTTTGTGCTCCTCCTTGGGCTTTTGAGGACTGGTTGTGGTGGGAAACGGATGAAAGAACGATTTTCTTTGCTCACGAGCACTTTTCTCGGTGTTTTTTCCTTCTCTTTTGCTTTTCTTGTGTAGAACTGAGGTTTGTAACTTTTCGGGATTTAAGATTTATCCCGGCCATGGCTCTAGGTTCGCAAGGACTGATGAGAAGGTCTTCAACTTTATCAACGGGAAATCGAAGGCATGCCAGAAGATGAAGAGAAAGCCGGTGAAGCTTAACTGGACTCAGTTGTACCGAAGAGTAAACAAGAAGGGAGCCCAGGAGGAGACGGTTAAGCGCCGAACAAGAAAGGTTAACACCGTTGTGATGAAGCCCGTTGAGGGAGCATCCTTGGAAGTTATCAAGGCCAAGCGTAATCAGCAACAGAGATCGAAGGCTACTGGCGCGAAGGCTGCGAACTTGAAGTAAGTCCAACTTAGTCGATTCGTATCGAGATTGGCATTCTCAACAATTCTGTTCGTTACACTGTAAACAGGGAAATTAAGGCTCGGAAAGCTGGTGGTAAGACGAAGAGGGGAGGTGCCCCGCTTGCTGGGAAGAGAGGCGGCCCCCAGGCACCGCCCCCGAAGAAGCACTAAGTCGATTCATTAAGATTTAAAGATGGACAGTAAAATCACCAAATCGAAAGTACCTAGCAAGTTTCTCGGCGATTTGGCTGCCTTGAGGAGCGATTCTTTCGGATTTTCGTACTTTTCGTCGCCCGCAAAGAAGCGCGAGCTGATCTCTCTTCGTCACTGCGCGAACCAGAGCGCGTACGCTGACTTGAAAGTTTAATATTAGATTAAGTTGACCCCTAGTATACTACAGCAGAATGCGCCTAGCATGGCGTTGAGCAAAGGGCTACGCTTGTGTTGCGCTGCTGCTCAAGATTTTCTTATTCTCCTGTTCACGCTGTCTGGAAGCTTTACGCATTTCCTCAGCTTTGAAGAAGCCCGAAAGGTCATCAAAAACTGACTCCGGGGCTTGCTCTGCATCAAAGCACTGCAGCCGTTCATTCCTACGATAGTAGTCTACAACTGGCATTGTCATCTCGTGAAAGGTATTGATTCTCTTCTCAATCACAGACGCTTCGTCATCGACTCGTCCGCTAGTGAGTCCGCGATTTGTCAATCGGGCCTGAAGACAAAAAGAGCTTTCTTTCAGAAGCAGGATCAAACCATAGGCAGGCATCTTCGCAGGAACAGCCGATATCCACCAACCTTCAGAACTTCATTTGGGCAAGAGAAGAAGAGAACTGCTCTTGCACGGGCATACACTGTCTCAAAGTCAACCGCCTGCTTGATCTCTCTAGGGAATCCGTCAATAAGGACTCCGGGACACTCGCTGAATCTGCAAATGTGTCCAGAGCACCCAGCGGTTCAGACGAACAAATCCCCCCAAATCGCATTAACGGGTAAACAGATGGGAGCTTGCAATATGACAAACGCACCTTTCAATAGCCGTGTACAATAGTTCCATAGTTATGTGTCCCGGAACGATCTTTCCATTCCGAATACAATTCTCAACCAGAGCACCAATCTCATCATCGTCTTTGGCCTTTTCTCTGAGCAAGTCCCCCGCGCAAACTTGCCTGAACGAGAACTCATCCACAAGTCTCTTACACTGAGTACCCTTACCCGAGCCAGGCCCTCCTAGTACAAAATAAACTGGAGGAAGCTTCACCCCCTCTGCTCCACCAGCAGCCCGCGCATCAACCCTCGAGCACGCCCTGACCCGCGCGCCATCGTTCCCAGCAGCTCCCATCCCAACACAAACAAAGCCACTCGCCATTCCCATTGCTCGAAACTCAAAACGTTAATACGCACCCTTCCTCCGCTTCAAAAGATCCTAACAGAAGTACGGCACAAAATGCCAAAACTAAATAATTAGAATAATAAATAAACTCTCAGAATCGCCAAAACAAGGCGCCAAACAAACAAGCCAATACGCCACCGCTCCCAGCTCCCACCACAACCTCCCTCGTCACTTGCACCGGAAAGAGGCAATATAACTGCTTCCATCCCATTCATTTCAATGCAGATTAAAAATTACCAAAACACATCATTTATCCAGTATACCTCCAGGACCGTCCAAAACCAATCTATACCCATTCTCCCTCAATCAATTATCCAATTGATCAATCAACTCTGTTTTTAATCCCGCCTTAGTCCAATCAACTATGACTTAGTATCATTATAGCCAACCATGTATCGATCGTCCAATCGCCGAGCGTTTAATTTGTTAAAGTTAACATCTGGAATACTTAGAAGTGATTAATTGGCTGAACTTGATATGTGATATCCAATGATGAACTGCTATGAGGGCTTAGGACTATTTTTGTTTTTTTTAGTGATTAAGAGATTTTCGTCAAGTGCTGGAGTGGGAATTTTGGATGAAATTGTTCTGGTTGACTGCGGCGAGTTAGGGTTTTTCGGTGCCGAGATCGATTTGTGAAATCGATCGTCAGTGATTTGTCCCCTTGCGTTGCTAGTCCTGTCCCGTCACAGTGGTGAGAAGTCTGATGTAGATAGCGTATATCAAGATTTTGGTATCGAAATCCGGACGGTTGCTACTTTGAGCGGCTGAACGTTCCCATTGCAAACGCCGCTGGACAAATGTCGGGGGCGCTCGTGTCGCATGAGTAGCCTTCGACCGCAATGTTGTTGGTGACGCTTTCCATGGGCAGCGGAGAACCCCCGAAAACTGCCATGCCAAACTACATGGGATCGAAGAGGAGGTGCAAATGCTCACACAATACAAGAGGACCTCGTCCAGGTAACTATCTCGTGCACCACCTGGATAAAGCGAAGGCTACATGCGCAATACATCACCTCCGCGACCTTGGGGTTCTGATTCCAGTATATCAGAACGAACTCCCACAGCTTTGCTGATCGATCCTAGATCGTTGGGTCGGGGGGGAACTCGCCAGAATAGTGTTTGACACCTCGTATGCTTAATTTTGCTTGATGAACCATTCAGAGTGCACTTGGAAGTTGCTAAATGCTTTGCAGCTTCGGATTCCTGCTAGGAACGACTCTGTCTACCTTGTCGCTTTCCGTTTAAGCGGGCTCTACAGTACCACTCCAAACCTCGATATCAACAGATTGTTTGCACCCGTATATTTTAAATTGCGGGGCGACCAGGCTCAGCGTTATCCATTCTCGGGTGCAAGTATGTACACGTCTGGGATTGAACAGTTGGAATGAAAATTGTTGATGAAGGGGGAAGGCCCGCCTCTGGAACCGTGGTTATCCTTGGTACCAGGTACCAAATCTAAGGTCGTCTTCTTCCTGCAACGGAAATTTTTAGTTTGTGGTCATTTGTGCCTCGCTTATGTGTTTTTCTAAGGTAGCGAACTACTTTCATTTGTGTCGACTCGGGGAGAAAGGGGGCGAGGGGAGGGGGGGGGGGGAAGACTGGAAGACTGGCAGGAAAGAGTTAGAGTATGGCGGTACTGGGACTTGTTGGAAGCTTTGGGTGCAGTGTCAATGATACCCCAAGTGCCAAGAAAGCGATCGTCGTGGGAGGTGGTATTGGCGGTATATGCACTGCTGCCAGACTAGCCCGCAGCGGTTTTTCTGTTTCAGTTTACGAAAAAAACAATGCACTCGGAGGAAGAATGTCCGAGCTAAAGCTTGAGACCGATGCCGGTGAATATCGCTTCGACACTGGCCCAAGTCTGCTGCTGCTTCCGGAAGTATACAGGCAAACGTTTCGAGATCTTGGTGTTGACATCGATGACGTTGTAGAACTAACTAGACTGGATCCAAACTACAAAGTTTTTCGAGGACAAGACAGGTTGTGCATTAGATCCGATGTATCCAAGATGCGAGAAGACCTCGAAGCGGTCGAGAAGGGATCCTTTGAGGAATGGCGGAAGTATTCAAGTTCTGCGCTTGCCTTTTTCCGCGGGGGATTCCACAGTTTCATAGAGAAGGACGATATGGATATACTCACGAAATCAGACTACAGGCAATGGATTCAGATGGTGTTGAAGGGTGGGAATCCGTTGGAAAGCCACGTGGCATATTTGTCCAGACGCTTCACCTCTCAAACTCTTATTGGGGCCGCCTCATTTCAAGACCTATACGTAGGCCTATCTCCTTTCAAGGCCCCTGCTGTGTTCTCCTTGCTGGGAGCTCTGGAGGCCGAGCAAGGTGTATGGTATGCTAGTGAATCGCAAAGGCCGCCCCTAACTTTCATGCGTATCACGTTGTCTTAGAAACCGATCCTTTGCATGCCAAAACACGCAGGTATCCAAAGGGCGGAATGCGTGCCATTGCTAGGGCCCTTGTAAACGTTGCGAAGGAAAATGGTGTACAGTTTCACACCTCCACTTCTGTGAGAAGAATCGGGACTGAGTCCACGACCGCGAAATATGTTGAGCTCGAGGACGGTAGTCGAGAGACTGCCGACGTCTTCGTCGTGAATGCTGATCAGACATACGCCGCGCGTGAGCTGCTTGGGTACACCGATAGACAAGATCCTGCGTTCTCTTCAGGCGTTGTGAATGTCATGCTCGCTGTTGAGGATCCCTGTGAAGGTCTGGAGCACCACAATATCTTCCTCGCGGATGACTTTCGAAAGAGTTGGGACGGCATTTTCGAGCCGGGGCTGCACCTGCCTAACGATTTCAACATGTATGTACACGTTCCAAGTAAGACGGATCCCGCTGCCGCACCGCAAGGTTGCAGTTCGGTCATGTGTCTCATTCCGTGCGGGACTCTCCCAGGAAACCGGGAAGAGCTCCTGACAAAAGCAAAGGCGGGAGCGATTGAGACGCTTTCGAAGTTCTTCCCACAAGAAACGATACGTGCGCAAGCTTTCTATGAACCCAATCACTGGAAGCTGACTTACAACCTGGACAGGGGCGCGGCGTTCGGTCTGGCTCATAACATTCAGCAGCTAGCAATCTTTAGACCTTCGCAAAGGTCGTCTACGTTTACCAACGTGTACTTTGTTGGAGCCAGCACTCGACCAGGAAATGGTGTACCATTAGTTATGATATCATCCCGACTCTGCACGGAGAAGGTCCTCCAGGACTTTGCCTGATGTGTCCGACAAATTTAGTAAGTTGAAAAGCCCAGGGAATTACACACACACATACATCGCAAGCTTTTGTTTTGGCATTCTGTTTCTATGTTCATAAAAGGAAAAAAACACCACACGAAATATTAAATTCACTGATAACACGTCTTCATATATGTATCTCATATAGCAGGCCTCTGTGCAAGGTATACAAACTCAACATTCCAATCCCGACCTCCAGCCCACCCAACCTTTTTGCTACGTGCTCTGATCCAATAAGCCTCTCCAAAGCGACACCCACCCACCCCTCTATCCCCTTCCCCCTAAGATCCCCATGTCCTCTAAAATTGGTAAAACACAATAAAATCAGGGGTGTTTGTATAAACACAACCTCATTTTTTCGAGGATGGGAAGCTAACCAAGCTCATTCGCTACAAGGGAAAAAGGGAACTTTTCTTTCAATACTGATATTCTATTCAAAGATATTTATATTTACGATATAAAATGCACGTCTATCACCACAGACCCTCCGTTTTGGAAGGTTTTCACCCATTTTTTGCTTCATACAGCCATTGTTCAAACCATACTGGCCAATGAAGAGCTGATCATATATTAAATTGAAGAATTAATTTTTCATAAATGTATATTTTACTACTACTATATATATATATTTCGTTGCCTCTGTAGCCAATAAATTAGTTCCTGGGGACTGGAGCTGTCGCGTTCATTCCCAAACAAATGCTCAGGACCTTTTTTTTTTGGTTGAGGGTCGTTCATTTGATTGAGCTCTACCCCTCCCCCCCGTGAATTACTGTTACCAATCAACAGTTGTCTTGAGAAGAGTTTAATCACATTTTTGGGGATTGTTTTTAAAACAAAAGTTCATATTATTGGCCTCTCGCTACTCCATTGGACAATTTCGTACCTGCTCAAACATTTTTCTTTAGTATTGTGTTCATTCGACCAATCGGTGTCTGGAAGCTCCAAAATATTTATAAAACTTAGGAACCCAGACAGGTGCACAAGGTCATCGAATGAAAGCGGTTTTTTTCAAATTAGTAATACTTTTTTCAGCCAGCAGTCCCTGGAGCGAATCTCAACGGAAAAAAAAAAGCAAATAGCTCTGGTTCCATTGGATAAACGAGTTATGTCTCGTATTTATTTTTATGCATATTTGCACCAACACCCTCTCCCCCCCTTACGAAGAAGACATTCCCGATGGAACTTGGCATAAAATGCTCCTTTTTTGCTCGTTGGTGTCGTCTTTGGAAGGGCGAATGCTCTGTTGTTGGTGTGAAGAAGGGGTGAGGTTGACTTTAAGATGGAAGTGTGTTTTGGGTGGATGCGATTTGGTATATGATTGAAACAGATGAGATTTTTTTGCTGGGCTTTTGTTCTGTTTGCAAATTTTTTTTCGGGTTCGATTGTTTGAAAAGCCGGGGTGGGAAAGGTTTATGAGGTGACAACTGTGAGACGGAGTCTTCTCAGACCATCCGTTTCGCCAGGGGTTCAGTAGACGGCAGCAAGTGTATGTGGTAGAGAGGGAAAAGGAGGAGGAGAAACGTCATCTAGATGAACAGGAACATCCTTGACAGCCGATCTGCCTGAACATTGTCTGTTTGTCCTGGGAAGGTGCATTTTTTTGGGACAGTGTGGGACGGGGCAGGGGACGGGGCGGGGGACGGGGACGAGGACGGGGACGGTCTTGCTTGGATGTCCTGAGGATGTCATAGAATAGTTTCTGTGCTATTTTTTTTTTTGTACGTCACTGAGGCCATGATATCGAGTTATCGAGGGGTTTCTTGGAACAAGAAGAACAAGGCGTGGCAGGCGCGAATTAGATATGGCCGTAAGTTTCCAGATGGTGCACTGAAAATCGAGTTGGAGTTGGTCTGAGATTCTTCACTGACGCTTTTGAGCTGGTATTCTGTAGGAGACGTTCTGTCCTTGGGCTATTTTGACTGCGACAAACGCGCAGCGCAGGCGTTTGATATTATGTCTTTGAGAATTCATAAAGATCTCGCGAAGACAAATTTTCCGTTCGGGAACTACGATAGGCGGATCTTTGAGGACAAGCCACTTTCAGAAGTTGTGTATATGGCGAGAGCGTTGTCTAGGAAACGTCGGAGGAGCGGAGACGATGAACAAGAGCGAGAATGGGAGAGAGTTGCCCTGGAGGTACCTAACTTCGCGGTAGGAATGCGCTAGTTCGATGGTTGTACACTCGGATCTAATCCTTGTTTTTCTCGATTCCCATTTGTCTAGGCATGCATGAGAATACATGAAGGTGTCTCAAACGCGTCGGAATCGGATCACACATCTGAAGCGCGCTCGAGCGGGGAGCTCGAACGAGAAAACAATCTAGGAGGATTGCTACAGGCAGCAGAAGTAAGATAGGGCATCTACTGGAGCAATGCCCTGGTTTCATTGCCCATCGCAGGTCTCAAAAATTGCGATTTTTCCTTGTACTTCCAGGTAACAAGTCTGCGGGAGAAAAATGCAAACTTGATGCACTCCAAGGAATCCTTAGAACTCGCTTTGCAGTTCAGCCAGGCTCAGTGCGTGTCAGTATCCTGGGAGCGTGACCAGGCAATTGCACAGAGAGACCAAGCAATGGTGAGAATCAAACAGTTGGAGCTTGAGGTATGTTGAAGCGCGCATGACGTTTCTGCGATGTCCATCATTCTGACCTCCCCTTGTTATCGCAGTTCGCCTCAAGCGGATTTCATAAGCGCTCTCATAGGGATAATGGCCAGGGATCAGACTGTACAACTTCAACTGACCAGCAGCTTCATACCAGGGTGGAAATGTCGCAGCCCAGTATTAACGTCAAAGGCCTGCAGTCGCATCGTGAAAGCGGAGAGTCGTGTGCAGTTACCGCTTCGTAATTAATCAACATAGCTAAAAAACTCTAACCAAATGCGTGCATTCGAGAACCCCAACCCCCTCTCCCCACCCTCTCTGTACGGAGAAGTAATAACCACAGCCACTATGGGGAGCCCATTCTAATCGAATCTACACAATGCAGTCATCATTTCATCAAAACAATATATTCATTAATACGTCGATCATAAATGCGTTATGGCTCTGAAGCCACAAAACAAAAAAAAGACGATCATCGCTGGCACTTACCATCCTCCCACCAAAGCAGGTTGAAAATCTGCCTGTCACACACACCCACAATCTCTCATCGCTCATGCATCTCACGTTCAATCCAACTGTCCCCATGTCCCACTCCCGAAACCGTCCCGCCCAAAACTGCTCAACTGGACTGAATCCATTCCTTTATCCAATTAAATCAAGAATCACATCAATATTCAATCATTCACCCGATCCCGTTAAGGCATGCATTAGAAATCAACGGGTTTTTTTGATGATATAATTTTTTTGAGATACTTTCATTTTAATTGTAGAGACACGCACATTTGGGAGATATGTTTTTGCTTGCCTTCACTGGGTTTGGCATTTACATTTGTTTTTGTTTTTGGATGAAAATTCGAAGCAAGTGCGCATTTCAAGGCTTTTTGGTTGGAAAAGGCTGAACATGTCTCTAAATGATACGAAATGTCAGGAAATTAACGATGAGTGTTTGTTTTTTTATTTGAAAATCTTGGATGTATCTATCTTTTTGAAATGGGGGTGTTAATTTTGGGGTTTTTTAATGGAAATGGGGTTGAGAGTGTAGGGAAAAGGGGGGGGAATGGGAAAGAGCGGGATATCTGTAACAATGTATGAGATGGGAATGGAATGGGGTCTAGTAGCAGAAGAGTAGGTGGAGGTACAGAGGTAAGTACTCGAAGCCTGCTGAGCTGGGGCTTTTTGGTGGTAGGCTAGAAGCGTTTGCTTTGGTTTGTTTGAGGGCGTATTTCTTGTTTCTTTCAAGTTTTGGCCGTGCGTTTGGTTTTTTGGGGAGGTCTTGGTTTGTTTTGTTTTGTTTTGTTTTTGGTTTCGTTTTGGCCTTTGGCTGGCGATGAGATGGTGAGCGCAGAAGACCGTAGAGTACACCCTGTGAGTTTTGTTACCAATGGTGAGTTTGGTTGAGCCGGGTCACAAGGTCTGGTGGTCACTGGATTTGCTTGCTTGCTGATTGCTGAAGTCGGTTTCCAATTCAGGTCCAGTTTTGCGTGAAGGAAAGACCATGCAACAGTGGATAAAGGCTCCAGTGTCTGAGAGATGTCGAACAGTATGGAGGAAAGCGATTAGCAGCAGGGTATCTTTGAGAGCAGACGAGGAGGAAGTTAGGTACTGTTGGATGAGGCCAGTTTTTGAATGTTTGACGTGAACTCTGCAGAGGAGATTGTCACAATAGAGACCGCCGCGTACTGAGTTTATTGCTTAGCAGTCACCCCGGCTGATATTTGGTTTGATTTCTTGTGTTTATGAATGTGACGTAGTCACCCAATGGAGATAAACCTACGATGGAGGGATCGAGTAGCAGTTTTTGCCCAGGTACATACAAACCGCGGGGGGACATGGTCTTACCACAAACTTGCGTGTAGAGTCTGTGGCTGAGTTGCTTCTTAACTCCCTGCTTTTTCGTTTGTTTGCAAAGATATGCCCTGAGAAAACCTTGGATTCGCTCCTCGAAGCGCTGCAGAAGAATGTTAAGGTCAGTATTTGAGTTAGAACTTCCGTCCATGCTCCTAAATGCAGAGGCGCAGGAGCAGCTTGCTCATTTCATTCGCTCGTGCATGACTATTCTGAAAATCCCTAGTTTGGTCCAAGAAAAGATGAGGGCCTGGAAGCATTGTACACGTTTGCAAATTTTAGCGTATGGCAAGTGAACGGCCACTTTTTTGGGCGTAGGATGGATTTGGGTCAGTTTGAGAGCTTCCGAAGAGGTAACGTCGCGCACTCGCACAAGCCCCTGGGACTGCCGAGTAACAAACTGATCACGTTGGCTTTTACATGTCTCCGCGAACGGCTGAAGTGATGATAACGAAGCCCTACGAAATTGTCGTCAACCACGATCATCGAGAGGTACTTTCTGCCTTACGCCTGGCAGCTAATACATACCATTCAAGAATCACTTTCGTCAACGATGACTCCTTTGGATCGAAACCTATGACGTTCCATTTCACAATGACGAAGACGAGGTTGGGACAGTACGACACCTGGATGGTAGATTCAATGCTCCCAGACGAAGACAGCTTAAACTAGACCCTTCGCTAGTGAATAACGTTGTTCATAGTACGGATGATACGAGTTTTGGTTCAGGACGTCAGAGTGTCATGGCCTTTCCCTGCCGGGACACAACTCGGGCTTGTATCGGACTCTGTGAAGAGTCTGAATGGACAGGTACAGCGCAGGCATGCTGGAAACCCAATGATGCAACCCTTGGAGTTAGCCAGATAGATTGATCGGATTAATGTAAACAAGACTCACTGTCAGACCGACGCCTGCCTCAATGTCCGAGTCGCGAGAAAGAGGCCCCAAAAGATTAGAAAAACGGATCCCGGGTGTTGAGTAAAAGCCCGGGCAAGCTTGGCTGAGGCCGTGGAGATGAGCGAGTACATATCGCCTTCAGCCCGTGGTTAACCGGATCCCTTTTCTTTACTGGACAACCCGTCCGCCTGGTATATCCTACCCACCCATTCCACTTCTACGTGACTCAATAGTCCCTCATAGAATGAAACATTCCTCTGCACTGCTCTCTGACATCGGAAATGATCTTGCGCACCGAAGTCACTCTGCCTAAAGCTTGGCTTTCGCCCACAGACCAACTGCAGGACACCACCCCGTTCATGCTATGCAAGGAAATTCGGCTCGTATTTGATCGCGTAAGTACGAATTATGAGCTTTCAATAAAAAGGACCCAAAAACATACAAAATTCAATTGGCTGTACCATACAATGAGTTCCATGTTCCCCACCCCTTGTTCCTCCTATTCCACGAAACCAAATGTGCAAATATATTTTATTCATTGAATATTTTTGTCTAGTACGAAACTCTATACCGCCCTTGCGGGTTCAAATCATATCCGCTCTCATTTTGGAAACTTTCCAACTGCAGTTAGAAAAATCTACAAAATTATGAACTAATTTTCATTTTTTAAACAAAAAAGTTGTTCCGAGTTGGACAAAAAAATGTAAACTTTTGAGGATGGGAGGTGAGATTCGCCGACTACTTTCTTTGACTTTTTTGAGGGGGGGTTGGGGCTTGCTCTCTAAGAGAAAAACTAAAAAATCTATCAACAATCTAGAGAAAAAACGTCTAATAAGGTGGACTTGAGGCAGAATATATTGCCCCAATAGCTGAATGGTCTAAATTTCAACGGTCTTGAGGCACCCATCGGCCTAATTGGATATCGCCGATTTCTAGCAGCTGGACCGGATTCTGATGCCCCAATCCTTTGCCCCATGATGGGAGAGTTTTGTTGGGTTTGCAGAAGAAGGACTTGAGGAGTAGTCTGGCAAGGCCTTATGAGAAGCTGCTGCTCTTCTCAACTAGAGTTTTATTATGAATTGAAGCTCAACAATTCTTTCCACGTGGGACATACAATTTATTCTCACCATACGAATGAACTCCAACATATTGTATTTTAGTTGTATTATATTGTATATTAATGGGGCATCTTTTTCATGAGTATGTAGAACAAATTTATACTGGCGCATGCCCCATTCGCGCTTTCACAACGGAACATAACCCACATTCACCGTGAGAAGTCCTATCACTATCCAATGGGGCAGATTCGATGCCTCGATTGTCCGATTGCCGTATAGCTTCCGGGCCCCACCTTACTTCTACTCACTGATTTCCGGGATTATTGATAGTGTGATTCCTTGAAAAAGAGGAGATCGATAGTATTTTGATTTTTGGAATTGTTTTCCGAAAGTAGAGTTTTAATAATAGATATCTGGCAAATATTCAGGTATTCACAATCCCCCGACCCCCTCGAGTTTCACATCGTTAGTACAGATCATCAAGGTTGGAACGGCCACAGAGAGACCTAGAACAGTCATAGAATTTGGAAATACGGCAATGTTTTGATTAGGAGTTTAACGTTAGCGGTACATTTTGAGGGTTAGAGACTTGTATATACTGTAAAGGGGTCTCGGCCAAATGGACATGTAGGTACAGATTGGAGTGGAAAAAGACGGGAATGAAGGAGTTCGTATTCAGCGGCTGCATCTATAGTCATATGTTGGTCACCATCTCAAAAAAGTCTTCCACTTTATACCTTTTCGCGGGTCATGTTGAGGTCCTTCTGCACAGTAGGTAGTACTTCGGGTCAAAAGCACGTGGGCAGAGAGCTCCTCCATAAACACGGCTGCAAGCTTCCCTTGACTGGTCTCACAGACCTCTCCGCTATACGGTTACCCACTGGGGTGCATGGGGAAGAAAGATCCCAACGCATGCTCAGGTTCTTTAGCATCATCCCCTCCTGACACTTTGGGAATAGTGTCGTACAATCCGCAGGGTTTGTTTGTCTTGGTGATTCCCCTCGACATCTCTGGAAAGCTCTCAACTGTACCACTAAATGTCTCGCTCTCATGCGATCAGATGAATGCATCGCGGAGACTGTCCTATACGCCCTGCTGTAGCCCTCTGAAGCTCCACCTCATCAGAGGACGCACAGGCATTAGGGTTTGGGCCGCCCAAGAGCCCAAAACTTAATGACCTCAGCACCAATTCGGAACCTGTCATGGTTTTTAATTAGGGGTTTATCTTGTACGGTATATTTTAGAGTTTAAACAACAAACCATACATTGTGTTACAAGCATGTCTGGGCAAGAGGACATAAATTAAGATTCTATCTACGTCATAAAAAAAGCAGAGAAAACGCAAGTTAGGATTCAGGAACTGATCCTATACCCCTGGATGGAGCCTCATAAAATCCGAAGGTGGCGTTTTTTCTGATCGTTTGTGAGGTGGGGTAAGGTGGTGGGGGGGTGGGAAGCCTCGGTTTTGTGGGAAAATGTCCTCTGTTTGAGGACATTTTCTCCTTGCTTTTAGCTTCTGGAGCAGTGCATAGGAAATTCCTCCTTTTTGGTGAGGTTTTCGACGTGAAAAAGATCGGAGGAAGGGTTTTTGATATATATGGAGAAAAGAGTCTCTTTGAGGAGGGAAGAAGGGATGGGAGTGTGGGCGAAGAGGGTTGGGGGAGGAAGGAGAAGCGGGGTGATAAGGATTGGATGCGAAGATGGGTTGACAAAGGGATGGAATAGTTCAGACTGTTTTGTTTTTTTTGACATGCGTGCATTTTGTGGAGGGTACCTGTTTTGAATTGCGTTGGGGAAAGAAAGGGGATGGAATAGGGGCCGCGGGGGCAGGGGGTGGGGGGAGGGGGAAAGATTTGGTGAGGGTCTTCTCCTGGGGTTTGAAGAAGTTTTGGGTGGGGTGAGGAGATGGGGAAATAGGGCTAGGTGAGGATCTGGAATTTATGGATTGCTTGGCGGGCGGGTGGGTATTCGTTTTTGGGTTTTGAGTGGATTGCGACAGGGGGGTGTTTTTGCGGTGTTTTTTTCTCTTCGTTGGTGGGGAGTTTGGAGTTTTTTTTAGGCGTTTTTGTTTTTTTGAGAAACGTTGAAGAGAATGTCTTCTCCTGCCGAAAGAATGGTGTCCAGAATGAGGGAATATTTTAAGAGGAAGTCACCAGCTCCAGCATCTGATTCGGAGAAAGGCAACTTCGTCAGAAAGGAATCCGGGGCTTCTAGTGTGAGCGGCTCGTTGTTAAATCGGCTATCAAGGAAGCCTTCCTCGTTGAACGGGATGGATGAAAAGGGTGTAGTTAGCGCCGTGGGCATTACTGAGGATCCGAATGTACAGTGGAGAAAGCACATGGAGGTAGGTCAACGGGTGCATGCAGCACACCTATAGGAAGCGCAAGTTAGCTAAGTGGTTTAATCGTGTACGGCTGTCCTTGCACCTCTGCGCTTGGCTAATTCATGTACGCTTCCATCAACGATCAGGACGGACACGCCATCTTGACGAACTTCAGGGGATCCAGGAAGGAAGCTTTCTTTGGAGTCTATGACGGACACGGGGGTCGCGCTGCTGTTGAGAGTGTGCAGAAATGCCTGCACAAGGTATGGGTTTTCAGCTTCAACATGTTTGGTGAGAATCCGTATTGGATGCAGGGTGATCTTTTGAGAGCGGTTTTAGGTAGCACTTTGAAACCCCATCCGATCAACTTATTTGTTTCTGTTGTCCCTCAATGTAGTTCTTCGCAGATGAGCTATCTTCACAGGTAGTAGACATCAGCCCAGAACAAGCCTTTGCAGAAGCCTACCGGAAGGCGGATGCTGTACTGTTGGAGAATCGGTGTCTATATGTTGGTACAACTTCTGTAACATGCTACGTAAGTTTAGATGAAAATGATAGAAAACACCTTCACGTCGCCAATGTTGGAGATGCGAGGGCAGTTTTGTGGTGAGATTAAAAAGCATCACAACCTACCATTTCTTTCTTCAGTGAGAGCTGAACGTTCCTATGTTCAATTTCGTTTGGGCAGCCGGGACGGCAAAGGTTTGAGATTATCGTACGACCATAAAGCGTCGGACGACTTGGAGCAGAAGCGGGTTTGTGAGGATGGGGGTCAAATAGTTGGAAGACGCGTGAATGGTGTGTTGTCTGTATCTCGAGCTCTTGGAGATCATGCTATGAAAAAGGTTGTTCTCGGGTCACCCTACACTAGCCATGAGGTGTTAACAAGCGAAGACCCGTTCGTGATACTGGCTTGTGATGGACTCTGGGATGTAATGTCAGATGATGATGCGTGCACCGTTGTTCTCGAGACCGCGGCCAACAATGAAGCAAAGGAGCTAGACGTTCAACTTGCAAGCAGAGTGCTGGTCCAGCTTGCCTTGAAAAGAGGGAGCACAGACAACGTTTCGGTCATGGTTATTAAGTTTTGAAGAGCTGGTTCACACGGAACTATTCGGAAACGGCGTACGCCACCTGTACAGTAAATGTTAATTGTAATTCTTAGATGACTCGGAGAATCGAATGGTTTCGAGTGGAATTGAAGGAAGTGCTCTGGAATCATCAGACTTCAGCCGGGTCCACCTCGAGGTAGAAGGAATCAGCCAGCAAAGTATGGGGTTACGTCAGCTGTGAGACTCTCTGCAGGAAGCGTTTGTGGCGAACCTCACATTGGGAATACCGCTCATTCGCATAAAATTTGACCCTCCAGCGCCATTGCAGTTCACAACCAAGGGGCACTGGACGACAGAGCAATCATGCAGCATCGACGTCATTGAACTTCTCAATAGATCGGGAAGTCTGAACAGATCCTGATTTCGCCGTTGGACAAGAACAACCGTGCGCCACTGGATTCAGCCACAACCGGTGACTCGCGCTATGAACTCATGCTTGCTGAGTATTAGCCTCGTGGTGAAAAGAGCCGCGTGTTTTAAGCGAAGGTTTCAACACCGGTTGCACTTCCGGCAACAGAGCCCTGAACTCGCGGATGGGCACTACGCTATCTCCCATGCTCCCTCTTGCAAACAAAAGCTCAACCCCAGGCGTCTCAAAAGCTCATGGGGATGGTGCCATCGAAGGATTTTTCCCAAAACCGAGGCTGACCATTTGCCAGCCCCTTCACTTCCACTCAAAAAACAGAACCCCAGCGGGTCTGAAGGCAAAACGTTCGATATTCAAAACACCTCGTAAAGCACGTGTCCAGAATTCCTGCGCAGCCCACACCAGACTCTCTAGTCGACTTTCAACCAGCTGACTATCCTCGAACACTTCCCAATCGGAGATCATTCCTACAAACGCCAGACCCCTACCGTAAGATCCTGATTGGCTGCAATGGGAGCGGGGATGCTAGATCGATTTAGTACAGAGAAACCGATCATAACGATGGATGGAAAGAGTGTGCTTTGAGTAGCACCACCTGGACACGAAGAGCTATCTGAGAAGCGAGTCAGTTTGGTTTGAACTGGTGTGTGTGTTTGAGAGAGAGTTTTGTTGTTGTTTTTTTAAAAAGGGGGGGAGGGAAGCGGTGCCTGGGCTGGGATCTGAGTAAAACGTTCAATGAATTTCCCTCAAAGCGCTATGATCGCGTCTTGCCTATTTACTTCTCTGCCTGCGAGGGTTGTTTTCGTACTTTTGTTCGGGCGGTGATGGCGCCTGGTAACCTTAAAAAGGTCCTGGTTCTGAATGCCGGGTCCTCGTCGTTGAAGTTCAAGTTATTCGCGCGATCGAAGGGTTTGAGTTTGAGCTTGGAATCGCGCGGTGTTGCTGAGAGAATTGGAGACTTGAAGTCAGCGATATCTTTCTGTGACGCTTCTGGCAAGCAGAAGAACCTATCCAGCCAACTTGGAGATCATCAAGAGGCTCTGGGAACGATTTTCAACGAACTCAAGTTATCTGCCAGTGATCTCTACGCTGTGGGACACAGGGTCACTCATGGAAGTGATAAGATTTACAAGGCTTCCAGAATAACTCCGGAGGTGAAGAAGATCATCGTTGACACGATACCTCTTGCCCCGCTTCACAATCCCGTGAACCTTCTGGGGATCGAGAGCGCTGAAGCTCTTCTCGGTGATGAGGTGCCTCAAGTCGCGGTCTTCGATACTGCGTTTCATCATTCCATTCCTCCGGAAGCTTACCTCTACGCGGTTCCTTTGAAGGATACAGCGGAGAGGCTGTCTGTCAGAAAGTATGGATATCACGGCAGCTCATACGCCTTCCTGTTGAATCGCGCAGCAGAGTACTTCCACAAGCCAAAGCAACAGCTCAATCTTATCATCTGCCATTTGGGAGCTGGCGCGAGTATGGCGTGCATAAAGCAAGGCAAATGTGTCGATACCACCATGGGGATGACGCCTCTTGAGGGACTGTGCATGAGCACAAGAAGTGGAGATATCGATCCTGGAGCAGTTCTGTTTCTAGTGAACAAGCTAGGCGTAGGCAAGACCGATCAGCTCTTGAACAAGCAGTCAGGATTGTATGGCCTGTCCGGGTTCAAGGACATGAGAGAGGTTTTAGAAAATGTCGAGCAGGGAGATAGAGGGTCCGAGCTCGCGCTAAGTATATTTGTTGGTCGAGTCAGGAAGTACCTCGGTGCCTACATCGTGAACCTGAACGGTAATTTGGATGGAGTGGTGTTCTCTGCGGGGATTGGGGAGCACTCCACTCTTGTGAGAGAAAGGATCTGCAAAGGGCTGGAGGGTTTCGGTATAGAGCTATCTCCGACGCGAAATCTAAGCACGAAAGAGGGCGAAATCAGCAGCAACAGAAGCAGGGTGAAAGTCTTGGTCCTTCCTACTGATGAAGAGCAGCAGATCGCAATGGAGACGGTCTCCGTCATCAATGGCCTCGGTGATGGCTAGCGGTGGACTCATTAGTTCTTCCGTCCCGTCATGAAAGATATGCAGCTGTAGTGATCACTGACTGGATCCGTCGACCTAACCTTGCGCGAGCTGATCTGTGGTCCTAATCATCGACCGAGGTGTACCTCAGCTTTGTTCGGAATCCATTTTATCGTCATGTAGAATTTTGATGCGCATTTGACGGGAGCTTTTGCTAGTCCTTCTTTATCCGGATGGTTTCCAGTGCGGAAGAATAGAACCTGTCGTCAAGCTCCTTGCTGTCAGACGAACCAGGTACTGGCTTCGTCAGAATCATAATCAGGTCCGTGAGAACCTCGTGATTGCCAAGGATTTCAGTGTGCGTGGATGCCTTCGGTCCACCCCTTGGCAATCCGAAGTCCAAGTTTTTTATGCTTTCCACGGTCTCCTCGAAGACGTCGGTCTCGTGCAAATACTCTCTGGTCACGGTCCGAATCCCCGCGGGGTTTTGTGGGGTTGTACCGTTCCACAGATTAATGCAAGGATACGCCAGACTTTCCTGCACAGTGTTTCAGGAAGAGGTTTTATGGTGAAACATGGAACTTGGTAAATCAACAGAAGCTCGTGAAAGTCGTTCGATCGTACCAGCGGAACTGTGGCATCGCCCTCGCCATCGTAAGCGATGCCTCGAGTGAGTCTCTTATCTGGTGTGTCTGTGTCTAGAATCAAAGGAATCTCGGTGAAGTACTCCGGAGTCTTCGTGTTTGGAACGTAGTGGTAACCTCGCTCGGTTCCCTCATCCGGGCTGTAGCCATAGAGACAGTAGATCTTCTGCGTTTTGTCCGTAAATGGGAGGGCCTTTTCGAAGGGATTAGTCCACGTTCGAGGGTCCGAGTTATCCGGGTTCAGCTTTGTCCCTAGTGAGAACAGGCTTCTCACTCTGTTCATGTAGTCTGGTGCTAGCTCGTCCAGGACACTAAGCATTTCCGGTACCGTATAGTTCTTCGATGATATCTTCTCCAGCTGTGCTCGAAGCTGTGGCGAGTATGTCTTAGACTCGGACGCGTCATCAGCACTGAACAGCTCAGCCAGCCGTTTCTTGATATCTATTGGAAAGGTCAGCCCGTAGTACTCCTTGTCTGGCCACACAGAGTTGTCTCCCTTGGGGAACATAGTTGGAACCGATCCAAGGCTTCGGAAAAACGCCAGGAGCTTGTTGTTCAGTTTACCTCCCGTAAACTGCTGAGCGATTCGGCCGATATCGACCGTATCCCGTGTCTCCGCACTGACGCCGCAAGACACCGCCTTTGGCACTCCAAGATGAGCTCCGGCAATGTTTACCCAAGCGCCCACGTACTTTTCGAGCCACTCAGGTCCTTCAAAAAGAACAGGTGCACGGTTAGAACGTCGTTGGGGGAGAGCATTCAGGACTTCTACTCGGGGTTACAATTCTTGACACCGTACCGCGCTCGTTGGCAACCCAATTCAGGAAGTAAAAAGCCATATTGCTGCCCATACTATGCGCCAGGATTGCGACCCGCTCTTTGTTACGACGGTGTAAGAATTCTATTTCGTGCATTATCCTACTGAACACACCGTCTTCCTGCTCGAGGGTTGTGGCAGACAAGCGCCAATCGTAGGAGAATACCTTCAGGCTCCGCGAGTCATAGCCGACATCGGCTAAATTCTCAAACACCTGGGAACGACACAACCTCAGCTGATTGAGGATTGAACAGGTGATTCGAATGCCGCTGGGTTTTTGCATTTACCTTCCCCCAAACAACGTATCCGGGCATCAAATAGTCCATGGAGTTATACCCCTCGGTGGCTCTTATCTTTACGCCTTCCGGGTCGGTCCATTCCGGGGTTAGGCTAAGGTGCTCCAGCCAACATGTGAGATTCCTGAGCGCCGCCCTAGCACACTGGGCTGACCCCCAGTATCTGTTGTTGGGGTATCGAAGCTGAGACGTTAGCAATTGAGCGAGAGTGTCCTTGGTAGGATCTGGAGATCGTACTTTTCTCTAAAAGAATATGAGGAGCAATCCCGGCCCTCCCAGATCTCGAGCATTGACGAGGTAATCCCAGGGAGAACAATCACCGGCATTGAAGCTGTCCTTGTACCCTTCAGGTCTTGCCCTGGCCTTCTTACCTCATCATTGCTGTAACCTTCCCCAAGGTCCCTGACAAAGGTCTCAAACTGATCAACAGCGTCCTTCATTCTCTCATCGCTCCGCATCTTGTCCATAAAGGCCCGAATGTCTTCGTCATCCTCCATATGCTCTGCCATAGACCTGGTGCAAGAACCGTACCAAAAACAACGCAAGCTAAGAACAAAATAAAACTCTGCAAGCCTATTGGCTTATCCCCCCAAAGTGCTTACTTGGCAATCTTGTTGGGCACCTTTTTGACCATCAAGGTCGAGATGACTATCGCCAGAACAAGCACCACCAACGAGACAATGCCCATAGTCTGCATCGCAGATTTCACTGACGAACTACCCTTTTCACGTGCCATTTCTTCTCCTTTCCTTTTAGCTGAGTTTTCACTCAGACCCTCAAACCAAACTCCTGAAATACTCAGATCCAAGCTCCCCACAGACGTGATCTCCTCTTCCCTCCAGCAGCACCTTCCCCAAACACCATTCGCAATCCACAATCGGACACCAAAAAAAAAAAAACACGCTCTCCGCAAAACGTCCGAAAAAAAGAAAGAAATTGAATGGAAGTGATTTCCATTGGCCCATCAGCAACTGATTATTATTTAAAAAGAGAATATATATCAAAACTCTATTAACTTATTTGTATTTTATTTAATTATTTGCACCAATAAAATACACATGATATGATATCTTCTATTTTTCATCTGATCATTTAAATTCTAGAAACAGGGCTTGGAGATTCTTTTCACTATATTAGTATTCGATCGTCATCATGCGTTTTCTGAGGAGCGCCAGTACGGAGCACGCTGGTGACGCATGTCCAACAATAATCGTAGCGGTAGAGCGCCAGAGCGTCAGATGAAGCCGCCCGAGAAGGCTTTCAAGACGCCCTGGGTCATTTTCGAGAGACAGGACGAAGTTATCGGGAAAGCAAACTCCGTCTAAAAGCCCAAGAGAGTCGATTGTGAGTGGTACAAACCCATGGGACAGCGCCGTGTCCGGAAACGTAGGATGAGCCATCGCCACGGTGTCTTGAGGCTCCTTCAGTCGTCGCTTTGAAACCAGATACATCGCGTCGAGCAGAAGCCGGAAAGTATCTCGCAGCCTGAGGATACGGATATGGATCACTCAAGATACTCGTCCGCGGTGCCTGAACATCAGGAGCAAGCACCCTATCTGCTGGTCAAGGGACCTCGTATCCCACCACTAGGTATATTTCGAGCGAATTCGACCGCAGATATCGGAACAACAGTCTCTTTATCTACGAACACGAACGAATACGGGTCCCCATGATCCCCCCCAGGCTAGACCCTACCAAAGGGTACCAAACCTTGTTATTTAAGGTGAAGTGAACCAATGATATGGATAAGACAATAACGGAACCAGTTTTTTGTTTTTCAGGTAAAAAAAAGGAAATATTGTTCGTCGGTATTTTGTTGGCTTTTTGAGGGGGGGGAGGTGGGGAAAAGAAGTACGGAGTGAGCGAAGGCAATGGCAATGGTGGTGGAGGGATGCTGGTAGATGGAGGTGATTAAAGAAAACCGAATCAGGTATTAGCCTAAGGACAGAAGGAGGAAGCTCTTATAGTGCGGCGTATTCCGTCTCTTTTTCACGTAGTACTCCAAACGCTCTCTGAATACAAGGTGTTTTAGAACGTTGAGTAGTGCGGTGTGTCTGATGACCGGTTCGGACGTTTGGAGCGTGGCAGTGTTTAGGGCCAGAGCAAGAATCGGAATGGAGACATGCCAAAGACTACTGAAGATAGTAGAGAATGGCTAGTATCGTTTGAAGACACTGGTTGTATGATGCGTTTTGTCACAGTGCCAAGTTGAGCCTGAAGCCAGCGCACTCTTGAACACATGGTGCTCAACCCATACCCAGTGTATTTTTACTCTCTTGTATGGCCACCTGACTCTATGGTGCAGCTTTAGCTGGCTGATGGTAATCGCAGGCTTCATCATAGGAGTCCTTTTCGTAACTCCCTGAGAGCTGAAGAAGAAAAAAGCTACTGATCCTCTTGCACAACTGGTTCCCTGTCGCTTAACGTATGCGGACTTCACTGAACACGGCGAAATAGTGTAAGAGCCTCTGTTCTTTACAACCTATGTTTCAGAGAGCTCTGGCTATCGCTTGATTCTGAATTTCTAACACCAACATGGAGAGGCAGCCTTCAGCAGCGATACCCAGTATGTTGGCCACCCCGGGCATCGCGAATCCTCGCTCGAGGCACTCTCCAATTGCGCCCATTGTCTAGCAGACTATTACCATACGCTGGGCGTTCGGTTTCTGCTTTGGAGCATGTGCCTACCGCCGCGCACCATGATGCACGAAGAACTAGTAGGTAGTAACCCCCAGTCCCTTGGGCTCGCATCTCAACGGCCAGCTCAGGCAAGGAGCGTGGTCAAGTTCTCCGCGCGGATCGCGAAAGAATCGTACTCGGGTACCATGCTTGAAGGACAAAGCAAGCGGCGCGGAGCGCTCAATCATACCTTTCAGCTACAGTAGTTCATTTTATTTTCATTCGAGGAGTGGCTTCTCTTCGGTCTTCGCCGCCTTGACCGTTCCGGACTTTCAAACTAAGGGGGTCGAATCTTCGTTCTGATTTCCGCTGCGTAAAAGCGTAGTCAAAGTTTGATCCTCAGACTATCTGGTTCTTGTCCAATGACACAAAAGCTTCATTTAAGGAAGCATGCTAAAAACAAGTCACTCGATTCTTCCGTTCTTCCTAAATTCTCGACACGTTGCAAATAGCAAGGCCGGTCAACGCTCAGCTCTATCGCTTTGCTATGGGATATCTCATGTACACTTACCTCTCCTCCTCCTCTAGCGATCGCTTCAGGATATCAATTCTATACTTCAACTTTTCGTTCTCAAGCTCAAGCTCCGCTATGCGCTTCGCACTATCCGGGTCGGAAACCGTCGAACCCTTCCTCAAGTTCGAGTTGGACGATGGCGAGAAATCTTCAAGCTGTTTAATTCGATTCGCGAGATGGACAGCAGCTTGTTCCAAGGACGATAATCTTGTTTCGTCCATCTCGTTTCTCCTCTACAAAAAACACAATAGCTCCCCAACCGGCTTCGTCCCAATCACCCCCTTCCCGATGCGCGGTAAGCACTAAAATCTGTGCAAAAACAAAGTCGAGAAAAATTCGTGAAATTCATTATTCGAATGACCGAATCAAACGATAGGAATTTCAAGGATACATTTGGCCAAGCGGAAATATGTACAATTCATAAGTTTAGTTCGAGATGAAATGCCAATGTTACGCCCACTATCGAGCAAGCTTTCAGGGGTTCATTTCTGGCCTTGAGGAAAGTTTCAAATTTCATATATCGCGGCCGCGAGCTGCACGATGTTACTTTGCAAGCCGATAATGGCCACATCCTTTGACCTCTCGGTGATGGTGTGGAGGAGGGGAAGGTGGCATTGGAGATGGATTGGAGTGTTTACGGTCCAGTCTTGAGGAAAATTTCTATCTGAAATCCTGCTTGTCTTCATGGGAAAGCTCGTTCAGTTGTTCGTTCTCTAGATAGTGAATTTTTCGTGTTCTAAGCAAAGCTGGGGACGATGATGACGAAAGCGATCCTGAGTTGCTGCGCGGGCGACGGGGAGTGAATTTCTGAACAGCCGTATCCTGTAAAAAATTTAAGAGGAATAATCTCCGACTGTTTCAGCATGGACAGTGGATTTTGTGTTAATGTCTTTGGTGCTTGGGCCAACTTTGGGGCTGAGAAGCGACCTGTTTGCGAACGTTCCCTGAACGAAGATAATAGAGTCTCGAGCAGAGTCGTAGTTTGTGCGAAGAAGAAGAAGAAGAAGAGAAAGGGTGCTTCTCCTCCACCTCAGTGGCCTGGCGGGGATCCTGACAATGTGCCCCCCGAGTACGAAGAGCTTTCTGATCATGTTCAGCAGTGTTTCTTGGACTTGAAATCGAGAAACCTAGAGGCCGCGAGGCTATCTTTCGAGGAGCTTCTTACCTGTGAACTATCCCCCTCAAACCAGATATACGGGTCAATGGTTCTCAACTTTGCGAAGTGCAGTTCAATTGAGGATGCAGAGAAGACTTTGCGGGTGGCCAACGAAAGGAACGGACCGAGCATTGATGTGTACAATGCGCTTATTCGCTGCTACTGCCTTGTAAGACGAATGGATAAAGTGAAAGAGGCCTACCACCAGCTCCTTGATCATGGACTGAGGCCGACTGGAAAGACGATCTATGAGATTGGAACTCTCGCGACGGCACTTCGTGACAAGGAAACCGCAAAATGGATCATGACTGAGGTTAAAAGACTTCGTCTCCGTAAGGATAGGAACGTTTTTAAGACAATCCTTAAGTACTACGCACTTATGGAGGACAGCGATAACCTTGAGCTGGCTAGTTACGAGATGGTTGAGAGCTATGGGATGAGGATGGACGTTGAAGCGTATAACATTCGAGTGAACGGACTTGCTTATGCTGGTGAACTGGACACCGCAGAGGATGTTATCAAGGAAATGAAGGAGAACATGCTGAAACCTGATGAAGTTACGTATCTAGCGCTTCTGAGAGGGTACGTCCGTGAACGAAATCCAGAAAGGGTGAAGAAGGCCTTCTATCTCATGAAACAGCACAAAGCACGGCCGAACTCCCTGTCGATGGCTCCGATATTCCGACTGATGGGTGAGATCAATGACTACGAAGGAGCGAGGTTCTATCTGAAGGAGATGCGTATCGCAAAGCTAAGAATCTCTTCATTCGTGTTCAATGCAATGATATCGATATTTGCTGCTGCTGGGGACATGAGTTCTGCATTGGAGACATTCCGAAGAATGCAAAAAGAAGATATTCTCCCGAGTTTGACCACTTATCGGGCACTGTTCCAGGAATACATTTGCGAAGAGAACGACATGCGGTTTCCTCCTTCTGAGGAGATATTCGGGAAACTGTTAGCCGAGCACAATATTCAAGAGGATTTGTACCTGGATGCGCTTCTTCTTGACGCCTACTTGCGAAACGGGCAGCCAAGTCGAGCCCGCTCCCTGTTGAGGAGAATCTCCCGCGATGGGCGTCCGGTTAAGGTTGTTATTTACAACGTTATGATCCGCTCCCTGTGCGAAAGAGGACGGACAGAGGAAGCTGAGGAGCTTCTAAAGCGGATGCGGGTACTAGATATACAACCAAACTACAGATCATTCTCCCCCCTACTGCGCGCATACTGCTTCCAGCTTGAAGACGAAAAAGCGTTCCAGTGTCTTTTAGAAATGAGAGAAAGCGTGCTCTTCCCAAGGCAGTCAGCTCGATCTTCGGTGCGGTCGGCCCGGAACAAATCGCATAAATTCGAGAGACTTGTCCCTTTGATACGAGAGATGGATGCTGAACTCATAGAGGAAATGAAGAGGATGCGACTGATCCCTCGGAAGAAGATCCGAAAAATGCTCTACTTGAAACGGTACACAGACAACAAAGTATGGAAGATTTTCGAGGACCATCAGCTTCAGTACGATCGGCTGACGGAGAGGATAGACGGCGAACTTTTCGAAAAAGGTCGTTATAGACCGGACGAGTTGTTTGAGTTTGGGGAGAGAGACAGTGATTTGGCAGCCGACATGGCGATTTTGAACAAAGCCGTTGAGCCCACTTTGCCCCAGCTAGTTGAAGGAGGACTCATAAGCCAGTCAACGAAGCATCTGTGGGTTGATGAAGACAACGATGATGAACCTCATCAGGACGAACCGCGGAATGCGAGGCTACTCTCTTCTAGAATAGCTTTCGAAGAGGAGGAAGAAGAGGAAGGGGAAGAGAAAGAAGAGGAAGAAGAGGAAGAAGAGGAAGAAGAGGAAGAAGAGGAAGAAGAGGAAGAAGAGGAAGGAGAGGAGGAGGAAGAAGAAGAGAACGAAAAGGCCGAGCAATCTGAAGCAGCGCTTAAAGATGAAGAGGAAGAGGGTGAAGGTGAAGAAGGGGAGGAAGTTGAGAGCTCCTTACCGACCTATAGTAGGTTGGACGTCGAAGTAGATGAGGATATTGACGAGACGAATGACGGAGTAAGCGAGCAATTTCTCTATCTCATAAAGCTCATCCGCTAGGTTTTATTTAATGCCGCTGAGCTTTAGGTACAGATTGAAACGGGGTGAATCAGGAACCGCGCTTCAGCGCTTAGGATCTTAAATCAATTTTACCTACTCTATGTCCGGCTCAGTTATGTGCTCTGTTATTAAAGCTAGACGTCAAAAAGTTACTGTCACACTGAACTCATTATACAAAAGGATCTTTTCCTCGAATTCAGCGGTCTCCTAATTTTAGTTCGTTTCTGGTGGAGGTAGCACGCCCTCCAAGAGGGTGAGCCGAAGGCCGGCCTTCGAATGAGCCCCGTCTTGTTCCTTCTTTTCCACGTTCTCTACTTTCTCCAAAGGTTCAACAAGCTCACCATGGATTTCATCATCCTCTGGGGTGTCCACCACTCCATCGAGATACACAATCTCGTCCATGTACGATTCCACGTCCTCTTCGTATTCGTCGTATTCAAATTCATCTTCCTCATCCTCTTCTAGAGCGCCTTCTGCGTCCTCTCCATCTCCTTCTACATCATCCTCCAGCTCCAGTTCCGCCTGTTTCGCTTCCTCTTCCAAGACCCTTGCCTCCCGCTCCTCAGCTTGGATCCTCTCCTCAACCACCCTCCTCCTGGATGTCTCCAAGGCGTCAAGGAGCTGTATCCAGTTCGGGTCCCTCGAAAATGTATCAAATACAGCTCGGTGTACACGCCTGGACGGAGTCACAGAGAAGCGACGCATCCATTTTATGAGGTCAAGGACGCCATCGAAATCCCGCTCCTTGCAGAGGGCGGCAGTTAAGCTACCGTAGCTGCGCTCGTTTGGGGTAATTCCCGTCTCATTGGCTTTCTCCAAGATTTCTACTGCCTTTGAGATTTGCGACGAGCGCAAGAAGTGGTCCGCAACGGCGTTGAACGAATTGATCTCCGGAGAAATCATCGCATCCTTCATTACCAGGACAGTACGATGCGCTGAATCAATGCTGTTCGTTCGTAAGTAGGCATCCAAGAGCGCTGCATATTGCTCTTCTGCTTCTTCGAGCGACTCAACAATCTCTTCCGGGGATGCGAACCGATTCTCATCGTTGTTATAGAACTTGTAGAAAAGCGATGCGTACGTGCGCAAGGTAGGGATGTACTCGTCTCGGATGAAATACTGAAACGTGTCAAAAGACTTTGCAAGGTTGGTCCGTTTGCTCTGAAGTTGGAGAAGTTTGTGGTAGGTCTTCTGTTTGAGGCGAACGTTATCGGCCCGAACGTCATCGACCAAGGCCTCAGCAGAATCTAGATCGCCGGCCTTGCAATACGCTGCCATTAGGATACCGTACGTTGCCGCAGTTGGTCGAAACGATTCCTTTCGCATTCTCATCAAGGTTTTGGTGGCGGATGATATGTTCCCTGCTGCCAGGTAGGAACGGATCATCGCCGTGTACGTCGCGTCATTCGGCCTCAAGCCGGACTCGAGCAGCTCGCGCAAGATGACCTCCATTTTTTTCAGGTTTCCTTTCCTTCCATTTACGAACAGTCTCGAGTTGAAAACGTCCAATGTCGGCTCAAACCCATTGTCCAGCATCTCCCGGAAGTGCTCCTCAGCAGCTCGCGCGTCGTCCTCCATAGCGTCCAATTTTATTAAGGCGGCATATGTGAATTCGCTAGGAGCAGGTTTTCTGCTATGCATCAGATTCACTACCCATTTTACGGATCCAGCATCCCCTGTCTGGGCTAGGTAATTAACTGCCACTGCGTAAGACCTTCCTTCCGGCTCAATTCCATTTTCGAACATTCTTATTAGCGCTTTCTTGACCCCTGACCTGTCTGCTGCGCGTCCATACGCTCTAATAAGAATCGTGAAGCTCTCCAAGTTCGGGTCAACATCCCTCATAGCCATTTCTGTGAAGACTTTCTCGACGTCTATGGTTCCCGAGAGTTTTTCAAAGCTCTTCAGGATGAGGTTATAGGTGGACAGACTAGGGAAGAATTCACAAGCCCGGAGCCTGGTGAGCGACATCCGAGCTTTTTCCAGATGGCCAACCTTGGCCGCCCGTAGCAGCGCCTCCACTGAATTTTGAAGTTCATCCTCTTTCTTAGTCCGAATCGCGCGTTGAACCTGCTGCCTACCTCGAGGAGCTCTCTTCTTCTTCTTCTTCTTCTTTCTCGCCTCGTCCATCATGGTCTCAAGCCACCACAAGCATATTGAAACGTCACGAGTCCTCGCGGATCTCCTCGTAGTTACTCCAGCACTGACAAAGCATATTCTCCGTTCAACCTCCATGAGCTCAAATCAAAAACTGTAGATCTTCGGCACACACGAGACCTCAGTACAGCTTGAAACCGAGAGAGACAAGGCTTTCGAGAAAGGAATCTACTCGTTTTGTTTTCCCTAGTAAGTTTCATACACTGTCATCCCAAACAATAATAAAATACACTCTGGGAACACAACCCCTCCCAGAACAGCTCAGTCTCCTCGCAATCTCCTGCCAAGCTGGTTTGATATCCTCATTTGATATGGCAAAACCCACTAGGTTTTAGAGCTCCAAATTCAAAACAAAACCTCCGGCTCCGTCTCCCTCTCTCTCTGTCTCTCTCTGCAGCAATTCACAGTAAACTATCTATCCCGGGCACCGTTCTTAAAAAACTCTTCTTTCTGAGGACTTCTTGCTCATCGTCCTTCGTAAAGTCCGTGGACTTAATAAATCTGGCAACGACCGCAGATTGGAATTTTTTCTATTTAGAAACTACCGAAATTTTATATTTTGGAGTACGAACCGTCTGCTGTTATGACAAGCGCCGACTAGGTATGTGGTCCAAGTTACGGTGGAGAGGCGATATGTAGCGGGTGCGAAGAAGTAATATGGCCTGAGCGAGTGAACTCGGCTCAGGCTATCTTCCTTTCCCGCTCTCCGGTTTCAAGTCTCAGGTTTCAGGTTCTTGCGGGGGATATCTGATGTCATGTTACGGTGGTGTGCGCAGGTCGTTCACGTTGGACGTTTGTTTGTTTTCTGTCTGCAGCCGGGAAGTTGGATTTAGTTCATCTAGTTTCGTTTCTTCCAGCCTGGGATGCTGATATGGGATTATCAGTAAGAGCGGGAGCCATGACACGGGCATTGGCCATATAGATTATAGGTCCTAGCCTGGGCTTCGCCCGCATCCCGGTACGCACACAACAGAGGCAGAACAGCTTGCACCGTGGATATTTGTCATCCGATAAACATCTATAGTTTCCCGAAAAAACCGCGAAAATCGCATCGTATAGCTCCAGAGATTCACATGCGTTGTCTGGCACATCTGGTGGAAAAAGAAGCAGCCATTCCATGATCTATTCGTAGATTTGTGCTGTTAAAGCTGAGGTCCCATCGCTGGGACAGGTCCAGACTTCGTTGGCAAGCAAAAGTTGCTACTCTGGTCGATCTGCAGGGCATTCCTTCCTTCGCGAATGAGAGTTGAAACTGCAAGCGAGTTTTGCACTGCTCGTAATTTTGCACGTCAGGCAAATTGATTAACGGAAGACTACCTCGATGCGATCGATATATTCCGTTGCTCCTTCATGGTTTGCCGTCTCGACCATTACACTGCTGTCAATGCGCCAGACTCTAAGACCTTCAAGCGGATGTTCCAATTCATCTGGTCCTGTTGAAAAGGACTCATTTTAGATACAAATTCGTGCAGGCGTTAGACGCACGTATTTTGATATTACCACGGGGTCCAAGCTTAGTAAGGTGTCCTTAAAATCTGCCGTAAGTGATTGAATTATCCGAGGCCCTTCACGTTGGACTTCAGCAGGGCATTGCAACCTGAAGAGGTCAATAAAGTAAGCAAGGTACAGTGCCAGAAGACTTTCCTTAAGCTTGTCGTCTGGTCTCGCGTCCTTGAAGCTCCTGTGTTGGTAGTCAACAGTCAGATGATATTATTCCCTAAATATCTTCTAAAGTAGCCATCAACTCAATCCCTCCCAGCTTACCACATGAGAACAGCCACGAAGGATTCCGGTTCCATAGTCAGCATCCGAAGCTCAGCTGGGATTTCGACCATCTTTCCTCGGAGTTGATTCTTCACAACCTCCTGGCATATCCAAAACTTGAGCAGAACAAGTCTCAGACCACGCCCGAGCTTCTGCTTTTTCAGGGTTACTGCGAAGGTTTAGACTTACTGCCATACGTGGATTCTGTTGACCAAGCAAGAACTCCTCCTGCTCTTCGCGTGGTAACTCCACAAGCTTCTCTGAAAGCTGATGTACCTGTCAACGGAAAGTCAAAATCCGCCTCAGCTGACTGCGCACTATCGTTCATGTTCAAACCACGGTATCTTTTCTGAGGCGTACATCGAGAACGGAAGCGCGATGTGAATGTAGCCTTTGCTGGTCAAACAATTCCTCCCAAAGGCGCATAAGCACTTCATAGCTTTCCGCCTTGTGCTTCTCGATGCTAAACAGTACCGCCTTACGCAGCGCTCGCCCCAGTCGATTCAATATGAAGGGGCTTTTCTGCTGCTTGAGAAACGCCTGATCTACGAATGTCTTTCTACCAGTTCTGATAGCGTTTGTCACGTGGTGTAGAAAGAGCTCTATATTTCTCCACTGCGGATGAACTAACTCGTCTGATCCAACGTAGGTTTCCAGTAGCTTTTTCAGGTCCTTATATCGAAAACGAGTTTGCTAGTGTTTCAGCAGAAGGGCTGAGAGAAATGCCATAGGGTTTAGGTATCCTACCTGTTTAGCCACAGCCTCGCTCGAGTCCTCCTCAACGACAAGGAAGTTCAGACATTCCAACAATATGTCCAACAATAAATCATCGTCACGTGAATCCATGCCGAGGAAGCAGTACGCGCCCGCATCCCTCGACTTTTCCGCGGTCATCATATCGCGCATGTTCCACAGGATGCCATCCTGCCTCATTCTCGCGTGCGAGGTCAGCAAGATCTTAATCATCCTGTGGAATGTGATGTAGGAAAGGCCCATATACTGTCCAATAGTGTGATGCACCTGCAGCCCAAACGTCAGGTCCTCCTCCAAAACATCGGTGAGAGCAAATGCACCACAGTCGTCCACCACAAATCTCCTAAATCAGTTCGAACGCCAAAAACAAAACGGATTACCTTTAAAAGCGTTATCCTTTTAAGCGAGGGTATATGGCCAGGCGGCGACAAAAGGCTCACTTCATCTCGAGAAACAAAGCTCGTTGAATCCGCCAAGAATTGAACCTTGAACAACCAAAAGACCGTACTCGAAAGCTGTCAGGGTGCACAAAAGGAATATAGCCAAGGATAGAATGCTTCCTACACTAGGAAAGTGAGTCCTAGCTCAAACCAACCCCCCCTCTTTGGAAACACTGTCACCAAAACCCTTCCAACTCGACAAAATCCGGGAACCCATGAGCAAATTCTTAGTACATGTACTAAAGCGTTCCGTTCGAGAAGGAGATGCCGTCCAGACTTCTCACGTCCTTGCTTATTGCATATCTACGACGAAATTAACTTTTATATCTATTCAACAAGTAGATAATCAAAATAAAAAATTGATACATATATTTTTATTCTTTATACAGTAGACATATATAATTCAATAATTTAATTTTTGCATATGTGGTTTTTATTTATTAAAACAAATAATATTACCGGGCCTTTTTTCAAAATTATTTCATGTATGGGTGGCAACTATATGCATATTAGTTGTTTTACAAGATAAGATGCAGATTGAAGTTTCAACGTACAACTCCATTAGAGGAGTTAGTACTCCCCTTGCCGGTTGTCAATCCGACCAGCCAACCAACCCCCCTCCTCGCCCATTGCCATATGGGTTTGTTGGATGCATTGCTGTTTCTAAAACGCCGGGAAATGGTTGCTTTGTTTTTCGTTGGTTTTTCGTTTCCTGATTTGTATGGGTAAATCTATTTATGAAAATGGACCAATGAAAGATTCTTATGGAGTCTACATTACCAATGAAAGACCAGCTTGAGCAGTTATTATCCAATGGTATAGGCCGCAGGATTGGCTTTTACTGACTTAACCAGAAATCGCGGAACGTGCGGAAACCTCGTTCACGTGGATGGGGAATGCTTCGAGAACGTGGATGCCCCACGTATACCTTCGACCTATACAATGATTAGTCCGCGCTTGAGGACGAACGCACTTGGCAATTGAACCATCTTGAGTTCTTCTCAGGATTCTGCCACTGGCAATTTACTGTTACCTAGGGTTCAGTCCCGAGGAACTAGCCCTGACTTCATTGCTGTGAGCTTGGAGCTCTACATACTATCAACGGGATATTGGTATTTCCCGACCGCTCTTCTCCGCGGCTTCGTAGACGGGATACTCTGGGGCTAGGCACCATATTTCATTCACGAAGACACTTTGCCGATTGGTCCGCACCAGTCAAAATCCATCTGCCTAAGCAACCTCAGTGCTTTGCATATCTCCGGAGAAGCTCGAAGTGCTTGTGAACAATGCGAAAAATCACACAGGTACCAAAGATTTCTGGCTGACAATGATAAAATTTGTTTCGAGTGAACTATTCCCGGCAGAAGCAACAGTAGTGGGATTCAATGAAGCGGTGGGCTTCCTAATGTGACTAGTTATAGCGCATCGAGCAGGTCCAAACTTCATTACTTCGAAGTAGTTGAGGCCGTCGTTCTTTGCGATATTAGTCTTTAGCATTCAGCTTTAATACATCCGCACAAGGAGGAAAATAATAATTACACATTGAATATTCTATGACAACCAAGCGCTCATAGCGCCAAAAATATATATATTGTTGCCCGTCATCGCGCGCATCACGAGATTTCCTATACCACTTCACCATGTCCCGTTGTTGCGTTCTCAACAAAGCAATCAGGGTACTCGGTTTCGATTTTTTCGCGATACAAACACTACATACCACTCGGGAATGTACTGAAGCGATAAACTATGTTAAGGACGTCAAACGTCTCCTTCTTCTGTCGAACGGCCTGAGTCTTGCGACGTCGTTTTCTTCGATCGGCTTGACTCGTTGAAATATCATGCAAGTTCTTCTCAGCAAATATGTTTTGGTGAGTTCGCATATGCCTTGCATACGTGCGCTCAGTCTTGAAAGTCTTTTGACACTGCTCGCAGCTGCGCTCGTCAGAAGCAAAACGCTCAAAACTTGGCATGCTCCAAGATGAGGCGTTGCTGTCATCTTCACAAGAACTTTTCACAGAAGTAACCATCGATGTACTCGAAACTACGCTCTCATCGCAGCTTGGGACGCTCCGCTCATCTGCGCCGGAAACAGACTCAGCCCCACCAAACAAGGATTTGCTAGAAGGAGGGCTAAAGAAGGAGTCGTCCTCCACTGACATTGTGTCCTCGGAGGAGACAAACCCCATTTGTCCTCGTCTTCGCATGAACTCATCAAAGCTTCCCGAAAAGTAACTCATGTTGTTCAAGTACAGCAAATATCCGTTTGTCGGAAGAGAACCTTGCCTAACGTCCAAACCCGCCCTACCTCTCCTCTCTATAGTTTCCTCTCAATCTTACATATTCGCCTTCCCCGAAGCTTCAGCCCGGAACGATGGGCGTTTATATACATGCAACTCGTTTACCACAGTTCCGCTCCCTGGTAAACGATTGTGTGGGTATGGAACAGATACGATAACATCTACCCTCCAAGTCCACGCTTTTTGTGTAACCAGATGCCCCTACCGTACGTTTCCCGGAGCAAAATCTTACCTTTTTTCGTTTTTTTTAGTCCTCTCCGAAGTCCACCCCAAAATGCATTGGCCATGGTTCGTGCTCCGCTTTCATCCTTTTTCATCCCTTTTTCATCATAAGAAAAACGACCCTCTTATAAGGAAAAAAGTCCGCCTGCGTAAAAAGATAAGAAACTCTATTTCAAAACCGTTGGAGAGAGAGTCCTCCGCGTTGTCGCAGCAAACACTGTCACTTGCCTCTCGAAGTAAGTCCAAAAACAGTCCACGTCCCCCCCAAAAAAATTGACAGGACACAGAGTATTTTGATAGATAAAACTATGAAATTATTAGAGCACAAGTTTTCTATCCATAACCTCCCCCCCCTCCTCCCTGCCTCCACCCCCTGTTTGATTCCAAAGTGACGGGGAGAACGACGACGAGCAGCTTTCTATTGGAATATTAGCCAACTTTTTTTTCTTTCGTCAATTTACCACTTCGGATGGATAGACAGGGGGTCGAAGCCCGATTGTATCCTCCGATGCTCCACAGTGATCCCGTTTTTATCATTCCGTGTAATTTTTTTTGTTCAAGGGAACATTTCAACCAATGAAAGTTCAAGATCTTCCCCCAGTTTGGAATAACATCTTCTAATGGGCAAAGGATGGGAATTTTCGCTTTCTCGTAATTAGTAGATACGAGCGTGCTAACTGGGAAATAATAGAAAATTCATGGCAGCTGTCGGTTTTTAAAAAATCCCCACTTTTCTTACTTCAGAATTATTCAGTGACTCCGTCTACCGTCCTTCCGCGCCTGGACCAAAGAGATAGACCATCGATACAAGCTTTCCGTATACAATATTTTAGAAGAATTCAACTCGTGCAGCAAGACATTCTTCCAAAGCGATCTGAAAAAAACAACGCCTTCCAGATGGCAAACCAAACCGTACCGGCACCAAGAGGGCTTAGCCAAAAATTAAGTCCTTTTTTTTCATCAAATCATGTGCCCTTTTTTTTTGCTCTGACCGTGAGTTTTGTAAAATATGGTGTATTGACTTATTCTGGCTAATCTAAGTCATCTAAAAACTCGTTTTTTTAATATCTCCAAAATAAAGGACATAATAGAATCAATAAAGACTAAATAATGATAGACGCTATCGCGTGCAAGTTTCCCATATATCATACAAACCGCAGTACACTCCTACCGCCCCTCTCCCGGCTCCTTGCCGATCTTGTTAAATATTTTGTACTATCTTTGATGAATAAATGCTCTGGTCCTCGTTCCAGAGAGAGAGAGGGCTTGTAATATTTGGAGTCAACTTCAGTATCAACTGCCATTAATTGAATTGGCGACCAAATTCCCTGTTTCTCTGCGAAACAGAACATGCGTCGAAACTCGAGCAACTCCATTTCTTCATCGCTTCAAACAAAACAGGGTTCGAGCCAGAGGGCATTGAGGGTAGGAAGATGATTGGCTACATACAATTTTATCACGTTAATATCTCGTATTTGTGTGATCGATTTCTTAGAGTTTTTCGTCGCTGTGTGGCTTGGTCGAGGACCTTTATCGCAGAAAACCAGTCATAAATATAGCGAATTATGGGCTCAGCGTTTTATTGGCTTTGTGCACCTGGGGTGATGCTCCTTCAAGGGTGAGAGAACGGTCAGGAATCTTATCCTGTTTGTTTTTTAGAAATTCTTTTGTAAGAGCAGATTGCTTGCTTTCGGCACGATGCGTCTCGCAGTCTCCAGCTGAACTGTATTTTGCTCCCGGAGGGTGAGGGCAAATGCCCTCTAAAAGTTAAGACAAGCCTCGCCGTCGCAGAGAGAGGTCCTATACCTTTCAGACCGTCTTTCACTCTCTCGACTTCGCCTCGGACACAACCAACGATCGCCCGAAAATACTTCTCTATTGAATTATGAATGAATCGTGTGGAGTACGGCATATTGACTGATAAGCAGTCGAAATCCGGTTCTCTACTTGGAGCATTTTGTGTGATAACATCTCACGGAACAATGATTTAGAAATCCCTCTCAAGGCCACTACCCTCCAACTTTTTTTTGCTTACGCTCCCTGGCTACCTGGGGGGTGGCCGTAGGTCTTCTTGGAATGAACCCGGTTTGCTCTTTGTTGACTACTAATCAGTCAATAAAAAGTAATAAACTCTCTCCAAGCTGGACAGGGGAACACTTGTTGGCCTGCTGCAGCCCCATTTCTATAGGGAAAAACTTCACTAGAAGTATTCCGTCCTCGGCCGTCCCGTTTTCTTCTTGAGTACTTCCAGTGTTTAGCGGGGAGGACAGGGAAAGGTGGTCAACAGTCAAGATTAGCGTTTGGCGAATGGATTCGATCTATCAAGTATAAATGAATAATGATAATTTAACTTGCTCGCGGTTTTCTTACTGGCACTGAGAACCGCAGTAAATGTAATAATATTTCAAGCGGCTGTGCGTCCCCTGGTTTACTGGTTTGCGGGCCTTGGTCTCGTGGAAAGGCCTTCGGCTAGTACTTCGTAGCGTTTAGTACAAACCAAGTGTTTTTTATCGTGAAAATAAAAAAATCCTACATTTTGCATTTGGTGTATGAAGGACAATGCAATGTGACATCAGGAGCTCTCCTCCATAGGACAAGTAGTTCAAGACGGTCATCCCGCATCCATAAGCTTCTACTAGGATCCCCTTTTTGGATTGCTTTCATATGTGTAGTCGCCTTTTTTGTTTGACTGCGATGTGTAAACTTAATTGTGACACGCCCACGGACTGTTGATTGATTGAATTCTACAATCATTCGTTTGAGCAGAACTAAAAATATTTGACTTTTTTGAATTAGCTTAAGATGGTGATCGTTGAGGCGCGCAGGGTACAAAAATCCTAAGCATGAGCTCCCGGCCTGGTCGCTTACTCAAAATAACAAGTTCCAGGAGGCAGAAGAAGTGGCTGTGGCATTCCATTTCAGATTGATACGGAGCCACTAAAGAAATTGAAAAAGTTCGAAAAGTCAAATCCGTGTTTTAGGTGAAAAACCATATAACTTGAATAACTTCCACCGGGATCTGAAAAGGAATTGTTCTTCAATGGAGATTGTTGTTGCAAGTTTCCACCATAGAGGCTCGTAGAGTCCTAACACTTATGAAGCCAAGCTCCGAAGCTGGTTTGTGAGTGGGTTCAGTCTAAATTAATTGGCGACCACTGGGGAAAGCTTAGTCCACAGATGGGCAGTACAATATAGTATTATATATCGGGCACGTACACAAAGAAATGCCCTTAATCCGAAATTCTTTTATTACAGCCGGGAAAAAGGACACGAAGCTCTAAGCTTCTCTTCCTTCGCCGGTTTCACACAGGGCTCCCTGCCAGGTATATGCCATTGAAAACAAAGCATGTCGTTTCTTCCGAGGAAAACATGTTTCCAGAGACTCGGAGTACGATGAGCGCCCGTTCTCGTGCATCGGTTCGATGATCTCCAATTATTTCGGCAAAAGGCTCTCTTGAGTCGTTTTTTCTAATTCGTTGAAATCTTGAGCACGCTTCCAAGAACATCTCAAAAAAGAGTAACCTGGAGGCTACGGTATCAATAGTCACTACTACCCATGCCGGGCGAGGGATGCAGGGTGGGGCTGGTCTGTTAGCTGAATTCTAGGGACGATGAGAGCTGATTGCTTAGGGAAATGGCTTTACACGCGTTTTGCGGTAATTCCCTTAAAATCCGATCCGTTGCTCAAAATTACAGTCTACGCAACCTCGTGCCCATATTCTGGCCTTCTAGGTTAGCTGGATAGCCGTTGGCAATATGACAACGGTGTAGAGTTATAGACCAGCGCCATATGTGTCGGTTACTTGCTTGGTTTTGACGCTTCGCGCGCTTAGTCCATCCATTTTCCTGGAGCCACAAATCAACTTGACGCTAGTGATTTTACTCAATTATGGTGTACACGCTGGAAAGATTGAGATACTTTCCAGTGAACGGCCTTCTTCCTACACTTGTTGTCCTCGAGCGTCTACGTTTAAGGTCCGGGTCTGTTGGTCAGCTTTCAGCTTCTCCGGGCTTGTTGTCTTTAAACAACGATGATACTTGTTTCAAGATGGAAAGAACTCTTGGAGGTTGCATCTCGTTTTACTTATGACGTTTATCATAAATTTTGAATCCGGTGAATCCGATCGGGACGCGCGAAAGCCACAAATGAACTTGGCATTTACCATGTGTGGCAGATTTCGTTGAAACTAGGTATGTAGGATCTGGACCTGAGACTTCCATCGCGAGATTATTAGCACGACCGGAGTGTGGCCTTTACGATGACCGACATAAATGGGCGGAGTCGGTCCGGTTCACGGTCGTTATGGTGCGCCTTTGACTACTTTCTGTAGGGGAGCCAAAGAGCTTCGCGCATCGGGCCTACGTTGGTACGCAGATGCCTCTCGACCAAGGGCACATTGTCCTTCAAGCTTTAGAACCTTTATAATTGTTGATGGATCCCGTTTCGACAGAACTTTTTTATCCATTTGCCTTTTGTGGTCCCATCGACTGCGGGACTCTTTTCGATGGCAACAAGCGATCCACAAAGTTCCGTGCTCAATGCTCAGGCGTTCAACTAGAACCAATGCCCATTGTGGTGATAACCGTACAGCAGGGCACGGTTAGCATTTCCTCGTTAACAAATGGATCTCCTACTCGGGTAGACATACCCATTTGCTTGCGACTCCTATCCAGTGTTCAGGTCGAAAGTTACGCTGGGGGAGAGAACTAAGTTGGGCGACCAGATTTCTCAAGGAGCACTTAGGAAGAGCAGAGCGGACGATTGCCAGTTATCACTGTGTGTGGAGTTTCCTACCCCAGGAATCAGCGCGGGCTTTTATTTAAGATCCTTTCCATTGTTGGGATTGTTTCTGGCTGGAAGCAGTTGGGTAGTCCGAGAGCAATTTCCTAAGTCTTGCTGGGATCATCCCAATGGCTCGTTCTTGGATGCCACTACTGCTGGGATTTGACGATGCCATTTCGTCCCATACAAGTCCTCCCCTTCACCTTCGGTAGCGTCTTGATCGTCTTACTCCATTGTCCATGTATGTGCTCCACGTGCTCCGGAAATAGCCTTTTTGTGTTCCCCTTTCTTGCGTAGCCCAACAAAAACAGCTGACCTGGTCAATAAACACCGCGACGTACGTCTTTTCCCTCATCCCGATGGGCAAGGGTCCTACGTCTGAGTGACATATTTCACCCGGAGTGGTGCTTCTTCTGAGGTGTCGCGTAACCGATTCCCTCTTTGTCTTTCCCAACTTGCGCGTCCCTCTCCTGGGTCCTTAAGAGCTTCGCCTTCACATTTTGCTCCCTCCTTGCTCATTCTTTGCAACGTTCTTGCCCTGGGTGTCCTATCCTGTGTACGGCCGTAGCCTTTATAGTTTTCACCAGTTTCATGCTAACTGTAGTTCGCGGGATTAGTGACAATGAGTTGCCCTTCTATGCAACGTTCAATCTTGACTGATTGGACCAGAGTCCTCTACTTCGCAGGACGCTAGTACTACCCAAACTCTAGATGGTGGGAATGCCGCTGCGCGTGGCCCACGGCGTCATGCAGTACTCATCGCAACGAGAGAATGGTGCTGATTTCAGCCTTAGTTCCTGCGACAAGTGCCGATCACACTAGTCCTCCGAGGACTATGTTCGACGACTGTATTCGACGGCTAAGACTCTGAGAAGGAAGGTGGCTACCGATTTCAGGAAGCCCACCAGTACATCACAGCACCGGCAAACAATACGTCATTGACGTGCACATCAATCATTTCATCTTTGTCCCTTATGGTGGAGCATTTGGACGGTTTGACCTAGTACAACCGTGTTTCTTGCTGAAGTTCTACAGCATGTTGAGCGCAAAGGTGAGGCTTTGAGTTCGGTGCGGGAAGCAATCAGTCGTAAGATATCGGGTGGTAATGCGCGGGTGGTAGCGAATGCGTGGGCACGCGATTCGTGTCCACATAGTCGTTTTCCCTTGGATTCTGTTTACTATCCCTGAGAGGGGGGTCCTTACCTTTTCTGCTTATTTTAGATACGTTTAGCGACATAATCTGTGCTTCACCGAAGGTCCCTGAAGCTTTCCAGCTGGCTCGTCCACCAACCCTCGGGAAGCAGGAAACCTGCTCTCCATCAACGTAATGAATTTCAGTTGAATAATTTGGTTCCAAAGCGGAGTAGAATTTTCTTCATAATACAAATGTGCTTCGACATATATTTTTTGGGTTACGAAGAAGATCCGATTGCGGCATATTTGCATGAATTTAGAAAATATTTGTCAAGCGGCAGGTCATCCATCCTGTATGCGGCTCACTCTTGAAGATTAGTACCGGATTGGGGCGTACGATAAGATTACTAATCACTAACTTCGAGAGCATTCTGGATAAAATTCGATGGCTGAATTTTTCTCTTGAGCAAAGGGGCTTGTCCTAGGCTTTGATATCTCGATGGCAGGGTAAAAACTATATA
The DNA here is from genome assembly GCA_029953675.1 of Rhodosorus marinus. Taxonomy (NCBI): domain Eukaryota; phylum Rhodophyta; class Stylonematophyceae; order Stylonematales; family Stylonemataceae; genus Rhodosorus; species Rhodosorus marinus. The sequence continues at coordinate 997,408 of JAMWBK010000010.1, forward strand.
CAAAGAAGTTTCTGTAAAATTCGTAGCTTGTACCCGTGGCTCAAAACCAGTATGATAAAGAGACGTGCTCATCGAGAAATTCGATGTGTTTACATTCAATCCAATGCTACCCCTCCCTTTCGTTGGGAATATAGGATCCTTAAAGACCGCATGGGGCCCCTCAGACGCTCATTTCTACATTGACGAGGAACCAGAGGAGGGGGATCAGCATTCTTTTTTACCACACCATCCATACTATACATGATCTCAAAAATATTTGAAAACTCTCGATCTAACCCTTTAACCGATATTAGCCGAACACATCAGAAACCCTCCCAGAGAGCCCCTTTTCCCCCCCTCGTCCCGAGTCTCTCCAAGCACGGTAGCCCCTGAAAAAATCCTAAAAAAGAAGAATGCGTGATTGCGCAGAGAGATATCGACCGCTTGGTAAACTACCTTCAATGTCGGAGACTATCTTAGGGGTATATGAGTACAAACCAGAAAACTCCATAACCTGAAATATATTTGAATTTAAACCCCCAAATGGGCTCCTAACCAGTTTGCTTGCTGATAATTGATCGAGATACTTTTTTTTTAAGAAAGGGCAGGGGTGCGGGTTGGGGGAAGAGAGTCGAAGGCTAATGCGGGGTTTTCTATCGAGAGGGGAGGATGGTGCCGGAGGATGAAGCCGGAGGGATGGGAAGCTTCGGGGATGGTTCGTTAACAACATAGACTTGTTTCTTTCTCAGGTTGTGTCTACATTCTGGAGGTATACAAGGTAGCAGAGTACATGAAGGTGGAGCTGGGCCGGAAGCGGGACTGAAGAGGGGCTTCTTTTTTTCTTCTGTGTGGGACATATTGTGTTTGTCAGAGCTAGTTGTGGTTTTGCAAAGGCTTGACGGCCCTCGGTTAGGGTTTAACTTAGTTTTGGGGGGGGGGGTGGAGGTGGAGGTGGATTTTTTTTTGGCAGTGTGTGCTTTTTTGTTTTGAGTCGGCTCATCTTATGCTGCTGTGTATGTTTCAGTATATACTTCTGAAAGCATTTGGACCCGGGTTTTGAGGAGGGGTGTCCGCCGGCCGGGGAGGGGGTGGGGTGTGTTAGGAATTCAATTTCGGGAAGTGGGTGGCTGCGGGTCGGTGTCCGAGACGAGCTGTGGTTATGTCGAAGTCAGCTGAACAGGCTGGTGGGGAGGAGAGTATAGATCAACCGCGGGGTCAGGAGGAGGGCAGTGTGGACGAGGATGTGGATTGGGCTGATGATTACGAGGATGATCGACCTGATCCAGGAGTTGAAGAAGAAGCAGTAGCCGGGACAGAAGAGATCCCGGAAGCAGACGACTGGGCGGATTCGGAGCATGAGGATGAACCTAATCCTGTTCACGAACCCGCTGCAGAAACCGCCGAGGACAATGGTACTTTAAATAAAGCAACTCAAGATACTAACAAAGCACTTGAAACGGTGACGATTGATGATTCCCCGGACGATGGAGGCAAAACTTCCGGAACAAATCCAGAGGTGAGTCAGCGCAACCTAGCAACCTGCTTGAGCTGCGTTGAGCACAATTCTCGTCGTTCCGTCGCTGACTGTCTCTGTTGTATAAATCTCCAAGGACCTGAGCGAGTCGTCAACAGACCCGTACTCCAAGGGAAATTCGAGGAGGGGAGGGCAAGGATCTCCGCATATGTCGAAACGTCAACAGAAACCTTTGATTCTGCACATCAGCAACTTCGCTCCAACTCCTGTACATATCGCGAAGCAGAACATATTGGCAATTCTCGGGAGTGTGCAATACAGCGGTATCCGCCCTTCAACAAACAAGGATGGACTGGTGAGTGGTCGTCCTTCAACCTTACGATAGTGTCTAGGTCCGTCGTACTGGAGTATTTGAGGTTTACATCGCGTAGTACCGCCCCTCGGCTTCCGAAGAGTTTGTCGGAGGCTTAAGCCACCGCTGCAAATGTTCTGTTTTTAGGCGAGAGCTCTATACATTGATGTTGCAGATGAAAAGGATATGGAATCCGCTTTGCGGCTGGACGGTACAGATTTCCAAGGTCAAGGCCTCCGCATTAAGCAAGCAGATCCGCCGCAAACGAACAGAAAGTAGGTAACAAGCATACGTCATCTATCTTCGAATATGGGATCCATCCCATAGGCGTCGCAGTTTCTGACCCTAGAGTGGCTCGCCTCGTACTAGGAACTGGGACGGGAAACGATACGGTTCAAACGAGGGACGAGATAATTATCGTCGCGATTCAATCAGGTCTCAGAGTTCATTCCATGGGAAAAACAGCACAAGGCCTCCCCGGAGCACAAGGGGAGTAGATGGCGGTCGAGGAGTCGAGAAGTAAGGACTTCTTTGCAAATTCTAAAACGAAGGCTCCATATGTCCCTTGCACCACCCAAATTCTCATAAGCCGATTGTGTGTGATTCGTAGGTGGAATAGGAGGAACCCTTCTCGATCGCAGGACGACTTTATCCAAGTCGACGGTTACCAGTCTCCTGCAGCGAAGCAATTGCAAGAACCGCCTAAGAAGGACCCCAATTTGGAGAGGCAAACCAGCAACACGTTCGCCTTACTGCTTCAGGAAGATGGAGATGAGTGAATCAGTCCTGGTTGAAGCTCCTAATCTGGCATCTGCTGAGGTTGGTGGCGGACGTACAAGCAGTGCACGTCGCAGAGCGACTCCACTTCAGTTCGTGAACAGAGCCGATTACGTTTCAAGAGCTTCCAGCAGCACTGTTGAGCTACCGTATGCTACACTAGAAGAGGGTATTGTCCAAGTAGATAATGTACAGGAACGGCGAATGGGACCAAAGACTACTGAATGATTTTCTGCTCACGAGGCAGTAAGTGACTTGTGCACCCAACCTTGTCGAGCGAGCAACGCTATGCTACTGCTTTGGTTTGTTCCAGGGGAAGATGGGATGCTAGGAGTCCCACAGCATGATAATCGAACAAAAAATAGTTGTTTAATTTTTGCAATATTAGAATACAGCCAGCTTGTTAATAGTCTTGAGAAGCAGAATCCTTCTCCTTCTTCTTCGGTGTAAGGACAGAGTGGATATTGGGCAGAACACCGCCTGCGGCAATGGTAACTCCACCTAGCAGCTTGTTGAGCTCCTCATCGTTCCTCACGGCGAGCTGGATATGTCTAGGAATAATTCGGCTCTTCTTATTATCTCGCGCGGCATTACCAGCAAGCTCCAGCACTTCTGCTGTCAAGTACTCCAAAACTGCAGCCAGGTACACGGGGGCTCCAGCTCCAACACGGTCAGCATACCCCCCCTTCCGCAGATGCCTGTGGATTCTTCCAACCGGGAACTGCAGACCAGCCTTCTTCGTCCTCGAAACTGCGCTCTTCTTCTTTCCTTCAGCCGCCTTCGGTGCCATCTTTCCTCAAAAAAAAAACAAAAAACACACACACAAAAAACAACAACTAAAAACAAAACGAAACAAAGCAAAACCGAATTGACCCTTCTCCAAAAAAAAAACACATAAACAACGAACAAACCCTTCAACCTTACAACAAGCCTCCAGAAACCTCCCCACCCTCCTCTCCTCCCAACTCTTCTCTCACCAGTCCTTATATCCCAGATCAATCCCATTCATCGCAAGGCCATCGTCAAAGCTCTATCCATCAAAAAAAGACATCAAAACATACACAAAAGCAATAGTTCCGTTAATATTTTCCACTTTTGCTGAATGAGGCGACATGTACTTGGTCAGCCAATCATATCGCTTAAAATCCCGCCAGTCGCCAAGAGATTACGAAAGTTAAGTTTTACGTAGTTTTTGAAAGCGAGTGGCTTAAGTTTTTCTAATTTAAAAATCCACATGGCGTAAAATTTTTTGATTTGTTTTTTTCGAGCGGTCGTTCCTATCCAAGTGGTAATGGATTGAAATTCAGTCATTATTATTGACAATGAGGTCGTGAGCGGTTTTGGACAGTGTTGGCCTTTTTTGGATGAATCTGGGACCGTTTGGGTCAGATTGTGCTGAAATCGGCAGAGATTTAGTGGTGGCGAGTTATGAGGCAACACTTCAAGAAGTTGAGGCATTGAATGGGACATGCCAATCCTCCACGCCTACGCCTCCAAGAGCTGATACAACTAGGAACGATTCAAGCGGGACATCACGATAATGGCAGAGACGGACGAGCTCAGTTCATGCAGTTCACGGTCGTCACGGAGCGCCTTTGAATACCTAGTATGGGCCGTCAATGATCTTCACGCATCGAGCCTTTGGTAAGTAGATGCCTCTCAGAGTGGATCTCGTCCCCGACATGAACCTCTCTCCCTCATGAGAACGGAAGGTGTGATGTTTTCGGCATTAATCGCTAACGGTTTACCTCATCCGCCATTGTCCAGCCGGTCTCGGACATAAACGTATTGATAAACTTCAAACGCAGTTTTGATGAGCAGGAGAGTCCATCGCTCAGAACATCGTTAGAATAGTTCGAATTTCCGTGCTTTTAGTGCTTAAAAAGAGTTTCGTGTCTCTCTCGCTTTCAATGAGGGAAAGCGAGAAAACGTTCCTGTTTATTCTGCGGTCTTCTCGATTGCTGAACGAGTACGCTGCGGTTCGGCGAAGGTGGCATCCACCTTAGGCAAAGTGCTTACAACCCCGAGATTTCGCGCTGATTAGGTGCAGGGTTCCCCAGTTGTATACAGTTTACGGATCGAGCCACAATGTCAAAAGCTCTTGCTAGGACTCTGCCATGTTCTCATCGTTTCCTAGAGGAGCAACAAGACCCTGCGACACGAGACAAAGGGGAAAACGTTCCTCAGACTTAGTGGGCGGCTTCAAAATTTCCCTGAGAAACTGGATGACCTACTGGAGTGCTCTTCAGCCTCTCCTGCTCTTCCTGTTGTTTCTTTTCTAATTCTGCCTTTCGCTCCTCTTCGAAGAGATCAGTATTGTCCCCACTGCCGAACTCCTTCGTCTGAATCAGAAAATCTCGCAGATGACCCTTGAAGATCTTCGTGTTGCCCAAGCTTTCGAACATGTTTCTGACCACTGCCTGCACTTGCGCCCTCGTCAAGTTCGGAAATGCGGTTGTCAGCAGCGTCTCCATGTGGTACACAACGAACTGTCTGCTATTCGGCGGGTTTCCGCTGTTCGCAACCTCCTCAGGATTATCCGGGTTCCACATCGGCTCCGTTACCCTCCCTGCTGCAACCACTGACAACAGATGCATCAGAACCTGCGCTTGATACTTGAAGCCGGGTCTATGCAAGGTGTCGGTCAGTACACTCAGGATATCGTTGAGCACTAGCCTGAAACACATAGTATAAAAGTATGTCACGAACGCGCTCTTGTCCACATTTTCAAGCAGCTCTATAAGCAACATCAGCCCGGTCTCCGCGACATTGCGCTCCGTGTGCTTAAATGCCCACACGATTGCATTGATTATCAGCTTAAAATCAGCCTCTGCAGCAGCAGGATTGTCGTCGAGGTTGAAGAATTCGTTGAAATTATACTGGTTTATGGCTCGGAGCAGCTTGAAAAAGTTGAGTCTTGCCTCGGGAAAGTCCTCAAAGTTGGTCTTGATCATCTCCAACGTGCACGCGAAAAGAGATTTGAAGATAAGCCTGACAGCACCCACGGGCAGTCCTTTCGAGAACTTTATGACTTGTGCGAAAAGGGAAAGGACTTCGGCATCTCTCGTTTCCGGAACCGAGTTGTAGTAGTCGCCAAGGATGGGTTCAGTCATCGGCTCGATTAGCGTCTGCATAGTGACCTCCTTGTTACTCCCATCGTCATGGGCGTAGAAGGCCTCTAACAACCGAATAACCTCTTTCTTCACAGCCCGCATGCTCCTCGCATCTGCAGACCTGGTCATCACCGGGCCCATCGTCTTCACCATCTCGGAAAGCGCCTTCGAAAACGTTACGTACACGTTCAACATCTCCGGAAACATCCATTTCAACTGGACGTAAAAAGGCACGCCAAGCGATTTCGCTACCCGAGTATTCGTTTTCAAAATGTTGACAAGCTTCTTCCTAACCTCGCGGTCTTGGAATACCTCAGGGCCAACGCTTGCTTTGTAGATTATATCCTGCCATGTTTCATTTGGGAGCTTGAACAACTTCAGCACTTGCTGATTGCAGTTGTCCCAGTTAGTCGGCTCCGCAAGTATGCACCCGCAGGACTCGTAAAATGAATGTATCTGATGCGGTTCCAGCTTCTCGATGATCCCAGGGAGTCCCAAAATAATTTCGTCAATGAAGGGTCTGTTTTCACCCTGTTGCAGGGTGACAAACTTCTTCCGACACTTTTGAGCGATTTTCATGAACGTATCGCAGGCCATGTCCTAGTAACATTGTCGACAGAACGTTAGCATAATTGGGAGACGTTCAAAAAAGAACGAGCCTGAAAAGCATACCTGTACTCCAGGATGGGTCTCAAGCATGAACTCAAACTGCTTGTTCACCACAGTCTTCAAAAACTTCCAATGGGCCCGGAGAAAGCGAGGGTATTGTCCCACGACGTACATGATGTTGCTCGCAACAACTGCCTTGTTGTCTTTCCCCCTCACGATCTCACAAAGCTGTAGGAGCTCTTTGATCACGATGACGAGAAACTTTTTCTCCTGAGCTTCCGTCATAGCGCCAGAAATTGATCCCACAGCCCAGCATAGAGTGTTCAGGTTATGCCAAGACCATTCAGTTCGATCCATCTGTGCCGCAAGTTTCTTCAGCATAATCCTGTCTGTATCTTCGCTGTCCAAGTGTGTCAAGTACACCAGGATTTCTTTCATCGTTCTGTACAACGCGATGGTGTCTGTATCTTTCGATGTCTCGCGGACGATCTCCCCGTTCTCATCCTCCACGATAAGAACCTCCTCGGGCTTGGCCATTCGGGAGATCATAACCCGTCGCAAATCTGAGCAAATTGGTGCGAACAATTCCTTTCGAGAAGTGCCTGGAGAGTGCACAGCAGACACCAGTTGCAAACCCGTCTGGACAACCCTGGTGGAGTAATACAAATCGTTGGAAAAGTTATGCCACCACTCAACACACGCTTTGAAAACCTCCACATCGTTCACAGTCGAAATTTTCAACATATATTCCATTCCAGTCTGTGAGACAGAGCAACATGAAGCGGGCAAGCAACATTAGATCCTGCACTACACTGACCGATCCACCGGTTAATCAAGAGGGAAATCAAGTTACCTTCATCCCGGCGATGTGATCCGCATCTCCGGATTCCAAGATCTGCAGATGTCCCTTAAAGAAGCCGTTGAAGAAAAGAGCCAAGTCCATCACAAAAGCTTGAGTATCATCATCAGCTTCCTCGTAGGCACTGGCAATATCCGTCGTCACTGGTACGATGTTGGAGAGCTGACTTATAAATAGCATGTAGAGCGTGGAAAACCGATTGTCATAGAGACCTCCCACAGCAAGGGAGCCAATCTCTACAAGGCACTTCAAAGATGGGCTTCGAAGAGCCGCCACGCTTAAATAAGATGTTAATGTCTCTATTAGTTCTGTTTCGAAAATGTAGCCGAGCGGAATCCAGACAAGAAACTTCTCCAAAGTTTGCAGCGTTGAAACCAGAAGTGACGGTTTGGACTCTGAGAGGCTTGCTGACTGACTGAAGACGAACTGGCAGAGCTCGAAAACTTGAGAAAACTCGTCGTTGAACTGGTTTTTCAAATGGATCGTTTTCTCTTGTGTCATCTGGCCCGAGGAAAACTGAAAGACCTCTTCGCTGAGGAGAGCGAGAATTCTTAGATTGTTTTCGCACTGTGATGTAGAGGTCCGGGAGGCTCCCACGATCTCGGCTGTGAAATTCCGCCAGTTGTTTGGCCATTCCTTCCAAGTGGCAACAAAGAAAATGCAGGCTTAGCGAACGTATGAGTATGTAGGGCAAAGGCGAACTGCAAAGTATCCACGACCGGGAGAATTGAAACACAAAATTCAAAGAGTTCACGCAAGTGACGCTTCGTTACCTGCTTGACAATCTGAACTAGAACCACGTTCAGCTTTTGCACGTAAACTTGCTCTTTGTGCAGAGCGGCTTCATCTGATGAGATGCTTATGACCTGGGAACAACAATGAAATCTCGGGTTTCAGGACAAGCAGATTGAAGACAACTCTGAAGGACGCAGGCCGTTGCGTGCTACTTTCTCGACAGTACACTGTGTTCGGAGATATAGAAGCAACGAGGTTGTTCATCTGATAATTCTAAAAATCAGGATTCGCTGGCTCGTACCTTGCCAACGATAAAGTCACGAATTGACTCGCAGGTCTCCCTTGGCAAAGTCTTCCATCGATATCTTAATGGAGAAACAAAACCGCAGTCAGAGGACATATCCCACACACAGCCAGGCACAAGATATTCAAGGTACACACATACTTCACCATCTCTCCCAGAACTTGTAATCCGTAAAACTTTGCGAATGAAGATGCTCCGGGATCGTCCAAGATCTTATCACAGCGCGCCCATCCCTCCGGGGTCTCAAGGAATTGAGTGAGTACCGCCTGTGCAGCTTTTTGCTGTCGCCATGTTAAGATCAGTTGAACAAGGGGTTGTGTTTGGTAAGGTAGGCAGCGTCAGAACCCTCAGGCGGCCATGAAGCTGCTGATTCACATTTGATTACCTCATCAGCATTCTGCGACGTGTTCAGGACTTGGATCACTTGATCTAGTAGCGCGACAAACTCCTTGTCGGGAAGCGAGAAATCCAGGATCTTCTCCATCTTTAATCCGTGACCAGAATTCTGGCTTTTGAATGCCGCACGCAGACTTTTTTTAACCTGCCGTACAATCCAGAAGAAAATTGAACTCAGCATATATTAGGATGCGGCGGAGCGCAATACAGCAGTGTTTGCCGCTGTTGTGAAAGAAATTAAAGAGCAAATCGAATTCAAGAGGGCATATTTCAGCTCAGCTAGCCTCTATTCATTCTCAAATGAAGTACGTAGCTGATAGAATACAGCACCAACAGTAGAACGTATCAAGTCGCAAAACCCACCTCCAAATCACTCAATCACCCGATCCTTTCCAAAAACCGATCCCACTCTACCCTGCAAACTCAGTCTTCGGTCCCTCCCAAACCTCTCAACTCTCATCCTTTCCACCCTCCCGCCTCCAACCACGAAATCCACCGGAACCATCAAGGAAAAACACCATTCACTTTTCCTCAGCACTACCGCAAAACAATCTCCAAATCTATGTAGAAACTAAATAAACCAAACAAGGTTGAAATTTTTCCCCTTCCCTTCCCTCCCCTAAAATACACAAAGGATGAAAAGCCTAGAACGGTTCAAAAAGACCACCTACCCTAGGCCTCCCTCTCTCTTACCCTATGATCGTCTGCCTCCCCCACTCATCAGAATCCTGCTCACACCCCAGCCATCATCACCAGCTAACTCAAATACCAAGCTCTCTCAAAAAGGCCCCACCCCAACCCATCCTCAAAAAAACAACCAAAAACACTCCCAAAGGTCCATCATGTGCTCTATACGAACCCCGATACATAAATACGGAAACGTTACCATAATATCACTAAACGACTTATAATTCAGTCAATATACATTATTTAGTTTTAATTTAGACTTCTCAATCAAAATATTACTGTTTAATTGGATTGGGACATGGTACTACCAGCGGCCAATAATACCATCATCATTCTTCAGAAGAATTAGAAAATCAAGTTTTCGCGTCCAAAAGTACAGCTTCTATTTTCGAGAAAAAGGAGGGGGGACCCCTCATTGTATTTTTTCGTGTTTCTAGAGAACTTGTGGGCGCTTTTTTGTCATGTGGGAGTTTTTGAAATAATTTTAGTCCGTCCCAGGTTCTGAATTTGAAACATTTTTTTGCTCGATATTGAGGCAACGGGATTTTATAAAGGATTTTGATGCCGTATTTAGGAATATGGTTTAGATTTGGACGATACGGTTTAGATTAGGGTATGGAGGATGATGGTTTTTTCTTTTCTTCTTTTTTTTTTGGGGGGGGGGGGTGGGGAGTGCTATGGGATGGAATCTTTGTTGATTGATGGTGGCGTGGACTTGGAGGTTTCAGGAACCGTTTCAAAGCCTGAGATGCGAGTGGAGCTGGTGCAAGCTAGAGCCAGATTGAGTTATCTCTGTACGTCTCTGAGAACGAGTTTTTAGAGTTTTCCGCCTCTACCTGTAAATTGTGCCTGGAGACGTCGTTGGACGGGCTACAAGAGTATGCCAGCTCTAAACTGTAGCCAACAGCCCTTTATCAAATGTCTTCTCCCGTTCTGACGGGATGAGACTGCTGACACAGAGAAACCACCCACCTAGTCTAAACCGGTTCGTTGGGAATGCTGCGCCTTCTGATTTGCTTGGCGAGGTTCCTTTTTCAACACCGTCGAACATCATAGACCTCCACGTCCTCAAAACCCAATAACTCCTCCTGCAAGTATCTAATCGACTGCTCCGTCGGGCCCATTGCAGCCACGGGCGCTCCCTTTCTAGTCCATGCACCCTACCCTATCAAAGCGCAATAGAAAGTCCCCAGTCTTCTTCGCTCAATCACACTTCTGCTTCTACAACACATTTTGAACCCCACCTCCCCCCCCTTTAAAAAATAATCCACATTCCACAAGTGTCTCTCGAAAATTCGTACTATAGATCATTCTCCGGGCGCATTTTTTGGATGCATGAAAGTTTCTCTATTCTCAAATTTACGCGGGAAAAAAGTTTTTCAATCAAAATAAATATTGAATGATGTAAATTAAATAAACATGCCAATCGTTTCCGGAGTACCATAGGCCATTGTTGTCTGTGGCCGCAGGGAAAGTTTCACTTTTTTTGAAAGGTCTTGATTTTAGAGGATATGGGTTTCTGGTAATCCTTACGTTGATGATGTTGCATTTTTAAAGGCCAACTGCTGGGAGGAATGGGGAGTAAACCGGCATGTAGAAGACCGAGTTGGACACATTTGCTCGTATTGACATCCTGGCTGAAGAAGATAGAATGTCTCTAGTGGAATTCATTCGGGGAACTGAGCTTCCGGTTGTGACCTACCGTACACTTTGTGCCACACATGATGTCAGTGCAAAAGAAGCTAGGCGATGGATGGAGATCGCTGGTGCATCAAGTTCCAGATGGGAAAGTATATGGACTGTTGTTTTGAAGTCCACGGATGAAGAAGGCCCTAGGAAGAAATCTTCTGTCAAGCTTCTCGCTGCGAAAAACAAGAGGGACGCGCTTTGTACGGCAAACTCAAATGGCTGGGAAGCATTGTCAGCAGAAATCTTTGCTCTCCATGTTCTTGGTGCGAAGCTGGCTGAAAGCAAAGGTCAAGAACTCTATGAAGACGATCGGAAGAGGGAATTCAAGCAACTCCAGGAGTCGCCAGAAGCTGACAACCCGTTGCGCACAAACAGGTTGGCGACTTCTTGTCATCTTCTGCTTTTAAGAGTTGATCGCTGATGGGGATCTTTTTCGGCTTTTTCTAGGTATTCCACTGTAAAGAGCTCCTCGGCGAAGCGAATGGACATTGAGTCGAAGAGGCTGGAGGAGGTTGTTTCGAAGCCAGCACAGCTGGGGAGCAACTTCTCGAAGAAGATCCAGGCTGTCAAGGTCACGACTGAGACAGCGAGTCCCCAGCCAAAGACACAAGCAGACGAGCTAAAGGTATGTTTTGCTTGTGTCAAAAGACCCCCCATGCTACTGATGACGATCACACGCCTCCGCGATAGATGCGCTAATTCTCTTCTCGTTTGGTCACTTTCAAGGATCCGAAATCGGTTGAAAGCAACACGGCCAAAGCAACAGATGCTTCTGGAGGAAGTACCCGAAAACAAACGGTAGGCTGATGGTGCAGAAAGTGTTTGCGTTAGTTTCCCAATGCTCAATATCTCGCCCTTTTCTTTCCTATGTTTGCTGCAGAAATCAGCCTCACATTTCTTCAAGCCAATGCCACCAAAGAAAGCCACTTCAGCAGGAGAGAAGACAGAGCCAGAAATGTCGAGACTTGTGCCGAAGGAACCTGCGGACAAAGTCCTGAACGCTAAGCCTGTCGAATTTGGAAGCGGGATAATCAGCAGATCCAACGACAACGAGGACTCAAATGGGGTGGACAGAGCCAGATCTGCTCAAAACCCAGGCACAGACAGTCCTCGAAAAGTAAGTTGTAGCCGGAGAAATGAACATAGCAGCTCCCAGGCACAACTGACCAGATATTCTCGTGCTAGGCTGGTGGAAAAAGGATTCTTGTGGAAGACGAAGAGAGCGACGAGGAGGAAACCTTTGACCCGTACCATGAGCCGGAAGATGATCCCGATGAAGAGCTCCCGAAGGAAAATCAGGAACCCCCAACTCAGGAAAGCTACATAAAAAATGATTCAGCTGAGGACGGAAGCGAAAACAAAAACCGAAGTAGCACATTGAAGACGGTGAACCAGGTGCAGAGAACAGGTGACAGTCCCGAGAACTCGACACCCTACATTGCTTCCCAGTCATTGACGTATCTCGCCACTTCCTTTTACAACAGGAAACGTTTCGCTTAAAAGGAAAGTCGTGAAAACTGTGGACGCGAACGGATTTGTTGTGTCGAGGATAGAGAGTGTTCGAGAGGAGCTGACGGAGGAGCGATCAACGAAAGCTATGGCATCAAATGAAGAAGCTAGCGAGGCGAAGATCAAAGATTCACCCGGCTCGGAAGAACCAAGTAAGCTCACCTGTTTGTTCCCGCGCACATATTCGCGGTAACCTACTGCCTCGAAAAAATTGTTCTAACTTTTGTACAACTGTTCTTCCCTTGCGATCAGAAGAACAACGCTCGCGAAAGCGGAAGGAGGGAGACCTAGACTCGAAGAAAACAACCGCTTCTAGCGTTGAGAAGAGAGCCCCGAGTTCTTCCCCTTCAAAAAATGGAGAAGCAGAACGGGGAGCAAAGAAAGTCAAAAGCAATCAACTTGGGATAATGAGCTTCTTCAAAAAAAAGTAGCTTGGCGTGCATAGACAGCTTGACGTTGAAGATACTAAATTAACTCCTGTGTAATATTCATCACCAATTTACTGGACTCTCACGAGCATCTTCGACTTCTTTCCAGCTGCTAGAAGTAGCAGCCTGCCCTCTATCAAATCTGTCTCATTGACCGTAGCCTCCGCGCTCGTGACTTTAGCATTGTTGACATAGCCACCACCATTCTTTATCAATCTCCTCGCTTCGCCCTTGCTGTTCTGAAGTCCGGCGTTTACCTTGACATTTGGAACACCATAGGTCAGTGTTTGGGGCGTGCGAAATGCCAGTACATCTCACTCATTGCTTCGAGAGTCGAATACTTACTAGGACATCCACTACTGATTTCCCCAGAACGTTTTCCTTCTCCAGGTTCACATTGGGCATATCGCCAGAAATCGCTTCAAGCGCGTCCGCGGACAGACTTCCGGCAGCATTGCCAGCTTTCCCGGGTGCGGCAACCGCAGTGGCGGCCTGGATTCGGTTAATGTGTTAAGACTTCTTGGTTTTCTGGACGCGAACAAGGCATGACGTATTTCCTTACCAATGCAGACTTTACGCCTTCGTCTCCGTGCAAAATTCTTGTGACCTCCTCTCCCAGAATTTTTTGTGCAGTGTTAGCTTTGTAGCCCTCCTGGGGGGTCAAGATCAGAAAAGAACAAAGGCACGGAAGATTGTACTGAGAACCCAAGAACACTTGTATATAAAGCAAGCGATCTGTAATCACCTCGGCCATGCTCTTCTCAATTTCGTCGATTTCCGTAAGGTCCATGAAAGTGAGCCTCCTCATAAAGTTGCAGACGTCATCGTCCGGGATCTTCACAAGATACTGGTACAATTGGTAGGGGGAAAGTTTTTCTGGTGCGAGCCAGATTGCGCCTCCTTCAGATTTGCCGAACTTCTTGCCGTCAGACCTCGTGAGCAGCGGGAATGTTATGCCGAACAGAGCCACACCTATCAATAAGACGTTACACGCGCAGCGAAAACGATTGCTAAGGCGATTCATAAGCAACTGGTTGACTAGCGCTACTGTTCCTCAGCTAACCGTGGACGTAGACCTCGTACCGTTGACTTTCCTTGCGAGCTCGGTTCCAGCTGTAATGTTTCCCCACTGATCGCTCCCCCCTATCTGAATTCTAACACCGTGCTGCTCATTTAAATACATGAAGTCATATGCCTGAAGCAGCTGGTACGTGAACTCCGTGAATGACATTCCTAGTTTTGAGTACAAACCAGAGACAAAGTACAATCGAGAGAGGAATGAGTTAGGCCTCTTCCTTTCCCCGAGCTATTCTTTAAATCACGCAGTCCGTGGTTTAATTTGTCCTTGCCTTCTTCAGAATCCATCCTCAACTTGACGGAATCTTTGCTAAGCATGGTCCCAACTCTTGCAAAAATGCCGACCTTTCTGAGAAAATCCAGGAAGGATAGTTTTCCGACCCAATCGATGTTGTTCATAATGACGGGATCTGTAGTGGCGTCTGCACCGTCTATGGGTTTCAAAACCTGAAAAAAATGCAAAGCAATCGTTGTGTTCACGTTGAATTTCGCGTGTTGGTTGTCGGTAGGCGGACGACAATTCGGCTTCCGTGGGTTACCTGTCCAATATTTCTGCTGATTCCCGCTAGATTTTCATCAATCGTTTCGTCGCTCAGAATCGGCCGCTCCGCGCTCTTCCCAGAGGGATCTCCAACTTTCCCGGTCGCTCCTCCGACTAGTGCAACCGGCTGGTGCCCGCAAAGTTGAAACCATCTCAAAGTAACCAGCGCAATGTAATTTCCCAGGTGCAACGAGTCTGCAGTTGGATCAAATCCGCAGTAGACCTTCACTGGATCCTCACATAACTGCATCGCCAAAGGAAAGGGGCTGTCAGTGTTTGGGAAAATTCTCAAGCTGCTCAAGTAGGAGAACTTTTCTACCTCGCCGATTTCTTCATGAGTCACTGCATCCACGAGACCTCTAGCTCGAAGTACATCAATTATATTTTCATCAACAGCAGCCCCTGGAATGCTCATCCTCGTCACCGACAACTTCTTCCACCTTTCATCAATATGTTGCTCGCGCGACCAACTTCTGCGGGTCCAGCTGCATACTCCGACAAAACCAGCCATTCTTTTCTTCCGAAACCAAGAGCTTTTCTATCTATAGGAATCTTATCCTTTCGTACCCGCAAAGGTTCTACGATCCCCTCCACGATGAATAGATATCCTCGCCAGCTTCGACAACAAGCCAAAACCACCGCCAATCTCTACCAAAAAAACTTAACGAGACACTTAAACACATCTTTCATACCTCCCGCACATCCAATTTCAATCTAATATAAAACGAAGCTCCATCTTACCAATAGTACAAGAATTCCAGATGAGTCTTTAATCGTCATAGGGATCTCTTAATCCAGACGCTTTCTTTTAGGGTTAGAGTGAGATCAAGTTTTTTAAAAACAATTGAACTAGCCCTGCTCACGTGCAAAAAAAAGCAACCTCCGCAATAAGGAAAATAATGATTGAAATACTCAGTATTAGCCAATTAATATGCTTAAAACTCTATAGTGGTCTCTATCAGTCTTTATTAATGTGCACGGACGGTGTTCTTCGGGTTTTTTATTCTTTTTTCATCCGAATTTGCCCAATGATTGGTTTTTCTTTGATTAAATAGAGGAACTTCTCGCTACATCGATCCTGAAGTTGATCCACGAAAGTGTGAAAAATGGAAAAATGCAGTGGGCAAAACCCATTCCTGTTTGAGAAACGTGGGTTCTGGTTTGTTCTTCTGCATTGTTGCTTAACACAGAGTCAGAGAACACGGAGAGGGTGGTTTCGGTGAAACCCTTTGCTTGTCGCCATTACGGATCCAACTTTTTTCCTGATTCTGGGAGGAAGAAGTCTGCAGACACGATGTAACGGATACATTGCAGCAGGGCGTCCTGCTCTCGTCTGACGTTGGGCTCGAGGAGGTTTCTTAGAAGGGACTTTCTCCGCCTGTTCGGTATTGGTGATTGCGGATTTCGGCCATTCGTCTGATGTTTGCCCTTTCTCCGGTCTCGTTTCTTTCTATTCGCCGGTCTTTCGCCTGTTTCCCTTTTTTCGCGTTGGGGGTTTTCGTGCCGCGCACTGTTCTCAACATTCTTGCACTCTTCGAGTCCACTCGCATCTTCAGACTCAGAACCATACGCTGCCAATGCGCCTAGTGCCGTGGGTGGTTGCTTCTTCGCTTCTGGTTCTAAGCCTCCACGTTGAGGATGGCCTGTCGATTTATCGGTTCCTTCTGCTTCCCAATTTCTGATCACAGAGCGGGGCGTGTACAGGTCACAGTTTAGATGTCAAGCAGAAAAAAATGCCGAGCACTTGGAAGAATTGGTGACAGTTAGGACCGCAGCTATGAAGAAAACGATTTCAGGTTCCGCTCACCTAGAACGGCTCCCAACGGGCCTTCGCGCCGAAACTGGCCGACCCTCGCTTCTCCCATCTTTGCTTGGGAAAATTGGCCTCGGGGGTAATCCACCGTTTTCCCGCGCCTGGTTTTCTGCCTCTAACTTCAGGGCTACGTTCCTCTTCGTCGGAAACTTTTTCCTCCGCTCCTCAATCCATGCAGCGAGTTCCTCCTCTGTAAAACCCTCCGTTGGCAGTGCTCGTTTCCGGTATTTTACTGTTTCAACCTCTGCCCGTTCATTCGTCTTCACAGGCACTTTCTCATCTTCGTCGCTGCTTTCGTCAGCTCTACTTCCGTTTGCACCCTTCCGCTGATTAGGATACCCGGAGGCCTTGCCAGTCCTCTCGTTCCCTTCACTCTCCCGCTGGACTCTTTGACTCTCGCTAGACCGTTTATGTCCAAGCACCCCATCTCCTCCGTTACCAGCCACAGCTTCTCCTTCATCCTCAAAAACTGGCGCCGGGAGTCCACCGACGTCGCCGCTCGTATGTGCCTCACGATGTACAGTATCCTTCGCCTCCAACACCATCCATGGCCAACTCATTCTCTATGCTCTTGAAGAAATTTATTGAATTTTCGCGCATATGCGTTTGCTAGCTTCCACCGCACTTTGCAGACACTCAAAACCGTGGTCGAGTACAGAAAAATACAGAAAGAGCTTTCCGCCGCTGCCCTCGTTACGCAACGTGCACAAAAACGAGGAGACTCATACTTCAATCAACTTGCCAATACTGCCAATACCTTGTCCAACGCTTTCAGGCTTGATGTCATTGAGCAATGTGCTCTGGTCCCTCGACGTTCTATACAAAAGTCAAAACCCAGTATTCCTCCTGACGCTAGCAAACCTTTGTAACAGTGATCGGAACGGAACATCCCTAAAACTGCCCTACTGCCTATCGCAGTTCCGAACGATGCTCAGAACCCTATGAGCTGAGCGCTCCGTGTCTAGTCAGCTGGTTTTCAGCCAGCCACCAGCGTTTCCAGAGGTTTCTATACCAAGCACACAATGGAGACGCCGCAGCATGTCGCTGGGCAGTGAGAGTTACGTTTGGACCCTCGAAGAGTGTGTTCTGTTATCTTCACCGAGACTTGAACAGAAGAGGCTTGAAGGAAAACGAGGATAAGAGCTCACGTTCAGCTTCTGTGATGCTCTCCGGAGCCTGATCTTCCGCGCAGCGTTCTCGATTAAGTGGTCACGTCTAAAATGCAGATGGCGATGAGCTTTGTTAGCTTCCGCTTTGTCGCGACGTCGAGGAAAGAGCGGCTTAGAGTTCACAGGGACAAAGGCGTCCGATGTGCTTTGTCCAAGGCTGGTAGGTTAGCGTTCCTCCGAATGGGGATCTTAGGTCCTTGTGACCTGACTTTACAAAAACTTATTTGTCTCTACAGAAACCGCTGGTGTTTTAACCGAAATCTTCGGGACAAGGTCGGACGCCTTTGATCGAAAGGGGATCGCAATGGACGATGCAGGAAGAAGAGGGCGTTCCAAGGACCTCAACTTAACTTACGGGGAATATGATCTCGATCTATTTACGAAACTCCTTGACAGAGCAAGCCCAGCCCAGGGGGATACTTTCCTAGACTTGGGATCTGGCTGTGGAAGGTACGTGTCCTTTCCGATCAACAAGGGATTCAAACCCACTGGACCAACATCATCGGTTGCTGTGCATCTTCACCAGACTTGTTCTGGCGGCATGGATGCTGTATGATCATTGGAAACGATGCTTCGGAGTAGAGATCGTGGACCCACTACACAGGGAGTCAATCGCAAAGTACGGAGACCTGAGGCAACACCTCGCTTCTTCGCACGTCCCATGCCCTACGGCTTCTGTGGACTTTATCATGGGCGACTTGAATGAAACGGACTTCTCAGAGGCCGATGTCGTATTCTGTTACAGCACAACATGGGATTCGGTATGGAAGGAAACAGGCTCAAATTTATTGCTTTCCGATTTCAAGCTCGGTCTGAAGTAAGGTTGCTCCCCGTGAAACAGGCCGGCCCAGTACTGACAACGCTGTCGAGAAGATTGTCAGAAGTGCTCCGACCAGGCACTAGGGTTATAACAACAGATAAAATGCTTGCTGAGATTTGCGACGCGGATGGCAGAGGCTTTCAGCTGCTGGATCAGATTGACGGATCGAACAAGGACACATTCTTTTCAACAGGATATGTTTGGAAACGAATCGATCGCACCAATCTGGAAGAGCTCGTACCTCGACCCTCACCTTCCTTCTAATCATACGTTCCCAATAGCAGAACTCGCCTTCATCTCCGAAATTTGATTAAATATTGTCAACGACTCCCAACCGTCAGGTCTTCTGATTCCGTAAGGCTTCGGGGCTCCTGCTCAGTCTAGTACGTTATCAGCGGGACCGACTTCGAGATCGGAACCTGTCTCGGCTTCGACTGAGGCTTCTGCTTCGACTTCGGCTGCTGCTCCGATAGCGATATCGGTAATGTCGTCTCCTGTCTCGAACGTCGTTGTATCTCGAATCTCGCCTTGCAGAAATAGGACAAGATCGTGGGAACTAGTCAGCTGCTGAGATACGATACATAGACTTAAAAGTCACTTCCAACCCCATCGGACTTAGAGCCTCTAGCGTAGCAGGAGTGCGCCTCGAGATCTAGTACGAAAGAATGGACAATCATGTAGGTGATCCTCGCTTTACCTCTGGCTACGACTCCTATCGTAATCGCGACCAGACGGCCGCTCATTCGAGCGTTCTTCACTGTTCTCTCGACGATTGTACCGCCTCTCCCTTGAATCATTCCGCCTCCTGCGCCATGAATCCCGAGGTGGATCTCTGCCCCTAGCCTCTTCATCCCGGTATCGACGTTTCGAGTATTCGGCACTCCCATCGCTGTACTTTCCATCTCGTCCTCCTTCATTTCTGGTTGACAGAGACAGAAAAGCAAAAAAGATCAATAGCCTCGAAGACGACCAGCCCTATAGCAGAGGACGTGCAGCAGCAGAGCGACAATACCTCAAAGTTGAATTGAGGTCGTCGGAGTCACGCTTTCCATCCGAGTGTTTCGACGCTCTCGAGAACTGTTCGGTTCTCTGCCGCTTTCGACTTTCCACGTCCTGATCATGAGCATGTTTACCGCTCCCCTCCCTTCGCTGAAAACGTTTGGTAGCATCACCCTCTCTTTCACCCACATGAACTTTCTCCGTTCTCACAGTACTCTTCCCGTTCACAGTAACTACATCCAACGGAGGACAGACCTCTCAGTCTTGCACTAGAGCAGAGTCTGTCTACTACAGTCTCGATCCCTACTCTCAAGGCTAGAGATAGCCAAGGACGGGACAAGAAAGAAGTTCATACCTGCTTCTTCATCTTTTCCGATGGAGTGTCCAGGAGGCCGCTGGTCTTTGCGCGTATTCTTCGACACCTCGCGCATGATATCTTCTAGCACAAGCTCCTTTGTCAGTTCTTCAAATGGCAAGTTATTGGCACTAACGTGAATGTTATCGATCTCAGCTTCAACAGCAGAGAGAGCATCCTTTTTCAAGCGATCGGGTGGAAATAGTAAATCAGGGCACGGATTGCACTACGCTTTCTCGGCATATTCTTGAAGTCAGACAGGAGCTTACTTCAGAGACTCCAAAGACAAGCCACCAACCGGCGTTTTCTTGGTCAGGAAGCTTCATCCTTGAGGGCTTGGTTGCGAGTCGAATACAAGCGCACGCAATAACTTCGGGTTCGTATCGGACACAGACGTCCGTCCTCAGGGCATCGTTTGCGTTGTTCCATGCATTCTGCAACAACCTCTTCCATCGATCTTCCGCTTCTTTGGTCGGGTTGCTATGTTCCTGTTGGGGCGTTGCAGCGCGTGTGAATTTTTGAGTTGTTCTTCGATCTTCATTCGGCCGTGCTCAGCTCGTACCTTCATCGTGTTAACGTAGATTAGGATAAATTTGTGAGGGTGTTCCACATGCAGGACAAATCCTAGTTCCTTTAGTATGTACATTTCTGTCCTCGCGACTGTGAACTTCCACTCGAAGTAGTTCGTCCCGCTAAGATCTACCGGGAAAGCGACAGCGTCCTTGTATTTGTCCGGATTCGACTTTATCTCGTTCTTCACAAGTCGATGGTGGACCGTCGTGACCACCTCCCTAACCCTCCGAGGATTTTCCTCCACCTGAAACGCGACACAATCCACCGCGAACGAGCTTAGGTGTGCAAATGCTCATCCATGGATAAGCTGCCCAAGGAACTCTATGGAATACCTTCGCAGCAAGGAAGAGAGCAGCTGCAGCAGTCCATAAATGGCTGAATTTCTTCATTGAGACTCTATGGTAAAACCTGTGAAACAGGACCTGATCCGAGAAAACCAGTTGGGGCGTTAAGATCCCGCCAAGATCGCACTACTATCTCCAACTGTGTAGAAAGCGAATCGGCTTACCTGTGCGGTGGCCATCACGATCTGAGGTAGTTCAAGAAGAATCCCAGCTTCTTGAATCAGTCCGCATGCAAATGCTCTCTGGGTGTTCTCCACAACTTCGGAAACTCCATCTTTTCTGGACGGCGTGCTCTTACTCGTCCTCTCATCGAGGTAAAACGAGTTTAAAACTACTCGTGTGCCCATCACTCCTCCGAATGGAAACTAGTTCTCTCGTCCGCAAGCTCAGGATATCGCTCTACACCTGACCGAAACTCTTTCAGGCTTACCAGCATTGACTACATTCGGCTTTCTTGGCGAGCAGACGGGGAGTACGGTCGGCCGTTAAAGGACCGCAAACATCATTTTCGATACATTTCCAAGCTACTCTCAGGCTTCTTGTTGAGAAGTAAGCTGTTAAGGTTGCACGGAGATCTGAGGGTCTAGAGAAAAAAATATCTACGGTGGTCCCTAAGTATGTCGCTCGCTGTTTAATGCAGTGCGGGAGAATCTGCACACTGTAGGAGAAGTAGCGCCTATTTTCATCGCATCGATACCCCCTTCTGGATGTTTATAGATCGTTTCAAGCCCTTGACAACGCAGTGCTTGGCTTCATAGATTGATCGTGCTAGTAAAGGATTCCATCGAACGTGCCTGACAAGGTTTCCAACAAGGCTGGGCACTGCTTGCACTTCTACAGGTTAAGGATACTTTCAGTACTAGGCGACATTTTTGAGAATGCTGGTTCAAGCATTCATCGTCTCTAAGCCAAGTAGACAGCGTCGAAGCCTGGGTCCACGGCGCTAGTGCTGAAGCGCGAAATATTCATTTGAGGTAAAGAAATCATATGCACTCGTATGACCCTTTTTAATCTGTATTCGATGATTCGATGCTGAATACAGAAATTATTTTGATTATTTTTCTAACATAGCATTCCATTATTAAAAACTTGAAAATAAGCTGAACCATTTTCTCTATCAACGATTATTAATTTTGATTTATTGGTTTAAAAGCCACTTCGTCCCCATTTATTCCGAATAGCAAAATTCTGTCGTGTTATGGTATTTATTTACTTCAAAAAAACTGTTAGCCAGACATTAATTGATCAGGAGTTGCTTGGTATTGAAACTGATCAGAAGCAAGACTGGCTTCCGGCGTTGGTCCTTCTCGAATTAAGCGTATTGAGAAGCTCAAAGGACCGCACGGAAACTTGGGAGGTCTCACTCTTGAAGCACCACAGCCAAAACCACTGGAAGAAGTTGAGTGCTGTGCAACATCGCCGATCCTGGTGACAAGTTATGCAAGCACCCGGGGCAGCGTCTTAAGGGGGCTGATCCACAATGTTCGTCCTGCACATCGGGTCGACTCCTATTCAGTATTGATGATTGGTGCGGTGTGCATATTTTAGAGAGGTGGTTACTTACTGCTCCAAACTTGGCTGAAAATTGCGATGCTTGCAAAATAAATTAGCTTTCGAAAGTTGCTCAGAAGTCTCTTGCCGCGCTTATATTGAGGCTCAGTCATCGGAATACTGAAAGCCGCAATGTAAACGAGGCATCTTATTACCGCGACCGTTCCTTGGTTTAGACTTATGTGCCTTAGCAGTCACGAAAACGACGTATCGAACGAGAACTATTCAGCTTTGATCGCCAAAGGATTCGCCGAAGAACTGAGAACACAGCATGGTGGGCTCTCACCGTGGCCAACGTGTTATTCGAAAGAGGTCCTTCCACCCCTCTTCCCTGAAAAATGCAATTATAATTGCGATTACAGAAATAAGATTATACTCATGACTGCCGAACCGAAAGAAAAGCCTGTAGATGACGGCCTGGCGAAGGACTCGATATAGGACTGCGTATACAAACGATCCAACGAGTGACGTGGAAGCTTGTCCATAAGAAGTCCTTAGCGACCTTGCGAAAGCGTGCTTAGGGTTGAACAACTTGTGCCGGTTGCGGAGGATCCAAGTAATTCCAGACGAGAGGGCGACAGGAATCAAGTACTCGACACATTTCACCGGAAGAGAACGAGCTGCTGGCGGTACCGCATGATCCACCAGCGTCTCAATGACAACCTAAAATCGACGGAATGCGAATAAGATGGACTTTTCGGGTTAGTCTGACAAAGACGACGATGACGAACTGCCCTTCATGACTTGAATCAAAAACGGGAGAAGGAAGATAGGCTTCAATGAAACCAACCTTGCTCACTCTACTGGAGTGTTTAAAACCCAACAGACACGCCAGATCGTAGCCTATATAAGTGGCGCTCCTCAACAGAGTCCTCTGTACAAGCTTCAATTTCTGTATTTTCGAATCAGCAACAGATCTTGCGTCCTCGCCATTCTCGCTCAACCCTCCAGCTCCATTCTCCTCCCCATGCCCTACAGCTTCGTTGCCATCGCTCACGTGACCATTCCCCAAGATCTCGGAATCTTCTTCAGACTTTTCGCTTCTGTTCTTATCAGTTTTCGTCATTTCACCACTCCTCCGCGGCACAAAAATCAGCAACGAAAACGTCTAGACCACTCAAAGAACAACTGAAATCAAAACGGCCGCCAACAATCTTACAGAGCAGCTACATTAGCCCTCAACGAAGTCCCGCCCATCACCTGTATGCACGTTTTGGAACGAGCGAAATGAGAAAGCTTCCCAAATACTTAACGCCACTAGTCACGGACTCCTGTTCCTACCCCCTCGGCTAGCTTCAGAAACCCCTCAGGTTCTAAAATGAATTCCAACAGCGAAGCCAACCACTACATTAGAGGAAAAAACGCTTTCACTTGGTAGTCAGGCCTAGCCCACACTTCGAAACTGGCTTCCATAGAGCCCAACACCACGATGCCAAAACCGTGGCCGTTTTCAACCCTGAAGCCTGAGGGCTTCCTGTCGAGTACCTCTCCGAAACGCACCTATAACCCTGAAGCTCTCGCAACTGTTGCTTCTTATTCTGAGACAGAGACCTGTCTCCTCACCCTGAGGCACAACGTTTCCATCTCGGATAGTCTCCTACTAATGACTCCAACGGGCGGCAGCACCGTGCAGAGCAATATTAATTCTATCACTTCCAGGGAAAAAAGTATAATTCAGAAGACACTGATATCATTCTCTCCTAGTCTTCGAGGCCCTCGGCTATTTCAGAAGAATGAAACCTAATCCCTAAAAGCCCTGAGGCTCGATAGCCTTCCTCCGCGAGGTTTCCCAGCATTCAAAACCTCCCCGAGATTCTGGAACCGGCTAACACACCCTGAAGATATTGCTTTCTGAAACACACTTACAACCCTGAGGCTCCTACAGTCCGTCCTGAACGTAGGACAGACCCAGCATCCTAGGCGCTGAAATTTTCGCTCACAGAGGTTGAAAAGTGACTCTGCAAAGCGTGAGTCGGAAATCCAGAAATATCTTACTAAGATGCTTTCTGCAAACATTAGAATTCCCACCTGGATCCCGGAACAGTCCCCATGCAAGAGTTAGAAGAAAACTGGCTTTTTGTTGAGGATTACTAAGGCGCTGAAGTCCGCGAGGATTTCATAGTTGATTTCTTTACCACCCAGCAACCCTGAAGTCTCAATGGTGATTTCAATATCACCAAACAACCCTGAAGTCTCAATATTGATTTCAGTATCACCCAACAACCCTGAGGTTTAAAACGACCGTGCGAGATATTCAAGGTAACTTTCCTGATTGAGAGGGATTGAGACTAGTTTTTCTGAGATTTAGAAGCTTCATCATATTTCTGAAGCGTGTAGGTTCTACCAGATTCTTTTCTAGATGTCTATATCGCCCTGTATACCTGAGTCTAGGACAACTGGTACCCCTGAGGCACTAGATAGCTCGGGTTTTCTTCCTGATGTTACTTACGTCCCAGAAGAGTGAAGTAAGACGATCGCGCAACCCTGATGCACGTGCTGGGGCAAAACGTGTGTGTTCCCGCAACTGGTTCTTTTAGCCTACAATTCTCAGCTTGGTTGGGCTCTTAAGTAAATGATGATGACTGTAGTTGAAGCTCCATGGCCGTAGGGACCTCCGGGTAACTACCAACTGGCTGTATTCAGCAATTCAACTGAATTTTCCAGCTTTGCTTTTTCGCAGCAACTCCCGTGATGTTCAATAGAATTGTGGTGTTCAAGGTGTCTTGAGGGTCTAGCGGATTTGCGAACGGCTCACAGAGGAGCGGACTCTGCGGTTGAGCATTCCTATGGTTTGGAGAATTGGACAGGTGTGGAATGCCTGAACAGGTCAGGACATTCGGATTGTTGTTTAATTTTACGTTTTTCATAGGCTTGATCTGACGAATAGGATTCGTTTGTGGACTGCGATGGCCATCATACGGAGGTCAAATTTCCAAGTTAAGATCCATTGCAACCATTTTAGCAGTAAGTGGGTGGTAGAAGGCTTTTGAGGCTTCATAGGTGTCCAATGCGAGCTGCCTTCCAATAGTAGACCTATAAATAGAAACCAGAGCGTCCATTAGTTAAATAGACATGCCGGCCATCCCAGCAACGCGGAGACTTACATATACAGGCACTTGTATAGTGGGCGAACGTATCTGAGTCTCCCATGGTTCCTAAGGATCTCGACGACAGGATCAAGCACAGATGAATCGCCGGCAGATATGCAAATAAGTTGCCAAAGGTTGACGCAGGTCCCATTCTTCAATGAGGAAAACCTGTATACTCTATCGAGTTCGCGGGTTGCGTTCGCATCAAGCAACAAGGACGCGCTGCTCTGCGAGGCCAAGAGAGCGCTCAACAAGAAAAGAATCTGCTCCACGCTCCACCCAGCAATATCCTCCTCACTAAGCTCGCCCTGAGGGATTGATACAACAAAAATACCAAGGTCAGTTGTATTCTTCCGCAACATCTGAAGATAAGCTTGGATACGCACCTTTCCCGCCGATGCATAATCCGTGATTTGCTGCTGGACCTTCAGCGCTGGGATGACCAGTCTTGGGGTAGGATTATTCGCCAGCTCAAAGGGAAGCCCTGGGCTTTTCAAGCAGTTGTCGAAGTCTAGACCATCTATATACCCGAACCGTTTTTCAAAATACCGCTGAAAGAGTGCAGACGAAACTGTTTTCATCGCATACTCCTGCGTGTAGTCCTTCAGGAAAGGCTCGAATACCCCAGGTCCACCGACTTTCTCTTCCAAGTAGTCAAGGAAAAGGCATCCCTTCTCGTACGCAATGGTGGAAAACGACGCGTCCGGATCCTCATCGGCTGTCAGATCCGGTACCAATCTTGTGATGTTATGATCTTTCCCACTCCTCTCGACAGAAAGTAAGAGCTCACTACGACCTGAAGTTGAATGCATCTCTTTTGTGTCAATGCCATGGACGCGTTCGATGATCTTTCGCTCGAGAAAAACAGTAAACCTGGCCGCGTTCAGTGACAAACAGTTAAGTCTCTCACAGCATACAGAGAGGAAATGAAAACCGGTCGCGATGAAGAAAGGGAGGAGCCTACCCTTCGCTCAACCAAACATCCTCCCAGTTTCCGATAGACAGCAAGTTTCCAAACCATGAATGCGCAATTTCATGAGCAATCACGTGTACCATTGATCGATCACCAACTACAAGCGTTGGTGTGACGAATGTGAGGCAGGGATTCTCCATCCCTTCAAATAGGACAGAAAAGTACACGCCATTCATTAGAACTGCAGAAAGCCTCCTACAGGAGGTGAGTGCTCATCGTACTTACCTCCATGAGGAAAGGAGGGAGGAAGAATTAACAAATCGTACCTCTCCCATTGATATTCTCCAACTAGCGACTCCGCGGCAGTTAAAAACTTCTCAGTTCCAACGAACTCCTCAGCGGCGGCTCTCAGGACTCCGGGCTCGCACCACACGCTGGACCTTGGTCCGATATCGGCCGATACTAGGTCTCCAACCTAATCGAAGGTGAACTTCAGCAACAGATCTCACGCTAGCGAGAGAAGTTTAAGAATTCTCGACTTGGGTTGTCTATACTGGCGACAACAGTTCAGGGAAGCTTACCGCAAGGGCTAGCAGATATGTACAGATGGGGATATTCTGCTCGAAAAAGAATGCGTGAAAACCTGCGGCCAAGGAAGAAGGTCTTCTCTTACCGAGTCCGCGAAATACAGCAGATTCGGGAACTGCAAGGGCGGACATTACAGCTTTCAGAGGCGTTTTTACGTTGATACAAGCGGTGTAGGTGACTTTCGCAGCTGGCGTATCCTGGCAGGGTACAATGGACCTTGCGTTGATTGCGTGACATTGCGTGAAGAAGTAAGGATGTTGGCCACCAACAGTCTGATGTGGTTCGAGGAACTGTATAGCTGGAGAATTCTCAGCTTTGACCTTATGTTGTAGTGAGATCTAAAACGATGGAACATGAGCTCAGATTCACATATGTTTGCGCAGGCGAGAGGTTGATTCTTTTTTGCCCTACCGTGAGAGAGTCTGGAGCTCTGGTTGCTTGGGACAAAAGAATGGTCAGCTTCCTTCCGATGACCTTGCTCTCTTCTCCCAATACAAAATCCAACTTATTATCTAGAGTATCATCAACAACTTGCTGGATTTCGAGACCCTTTACGTCGAGGACGACCTCTCGAATCTCCTCCTTGGCAAGAATTTCCAGCTGTAACGTTGTCCATCCCCGCACTTCCAGCGCATCGAAATCAACGTCCAAACTCAGACCAATAGACTTGGTGACTACCTCGGAAATATCAGAATAAGTGCTCAAGTCTTTCCCCATGTCTACGTGAGAAATCACCGATCATTTCCAGCTGGCTTGAGTCGTCCCGAAGTCGCAATGGCGACCTCCATACAAAAGTATCTCTTGATAAGAATAAGTGACCGGTGCAACCAATTTTCACGTTCGCTGCGAAATTCGTTCCAGTTGTTTTTCGGAATAAGCCTTAGGAGGCGTCAAGTCTCTGAAAGGGAACCAGGTCAAATGCCAATTCCAGTGGAATTCACTCCCTTTGCAACACATCTGCGTAGCAGAGTTCGAGAAGCATCCTGGAGCAGAAGGAAAGCGGTATGTCCGAAACCTGAGGACTGGCCTTTCTTCTAGTTTGCCGTTCAGACATGCTGCTGTAATTCTCCGTCTTTGGAGGTTGCCATGGCTTAGGCTAATCGGCAAAAAACAAGTATCAAAAGTTCTCGTTGTGCGAATATTTCATCATAATCCTGCTCGACGATTTCTAAGCCCCTTACCAGAGGCGCGTCGGGATGACCTAGTTCGTAATATTGAACGTGTGCAGCATGGATCCAACATAATGCAGCTGGTGCAGAACTGAACCCCTGCCGGTCTCGATCCTATCCTGTCAGTTCTCCAACGTTGAGTTCCAGGTTTCGCTCTGAAAAAATCTTCAGGGTGCCGACTTGAATGCGACCTGCGCTACAGGGTTGGAGCTTTTTGCAAAGGGGTGACTTTCACCCGCACGCTTTACGGTTACGTGCATTGACACCCGTTCGGCCATGAATCATCCGGTTGGTTTTTAATAAGATGAAAATTGGGAATTAAATCACCCCAGAAATGCGACACTGCGACTAAGCGCTGTCCAGCTTCTCTTCAAGTGTGTCCAGTGATGACTACGGAAACACAGCCAATTTGGAGGTCCGGATCTAGTTTGCACCTGCGACCCCGGGGGAGAGTGGCTTTCATGTGCTCCCCGTTACGCTGTTCGACCGCGAGCACGATGCAGAGTCTGTACTGTCGTAGTAATCGAAGTGCTATGCAACTCATGGCTACTAAAAATCACAGGATCAACTACGAACAGAGCTCGAATCCATGGTTGGCCATGTGCGTGGAGTTTCAAAGCGCTTGGAGGATGCTTGTGTGAAGCAGGTATATTCTATCGAGTGTGGTGCTTGCCCACCAACTCGATCTAGTAAAGAAAGGTCACATTAAACCAATGCTTACCTGCGGTGACAGACGAAGTGGATCTTACGAGTAGTCAACTGCCTCTACAAAGTCCCGATACGATGGGCGACAGTACCCACGCGAAGTGGTACTGGACAGACACAGTGCAGTTGCGCATTGTTGGGAGGAGGGGTGGAAGTATACGGGAGGTCCTTCCGCGTCGTGATAGTTTTTGGACATAGCTAATTGCAAGTGGGGTCAGTCCTCCGAACTGTTTGTACTCGTGATGCATCTGGTGTCTGCTGAAAGTAGTTTCTGCACCGACGGTTGCACATTCAAAGCGCGATTTATGCAAGACGGTACAAGCATATGAAGAAAAATATGAGGTGCATGTGGCCCTGCCCAGGAGATTCGAAAGTAGAAGTTTGAGGGTAGCCCTTGCTCTGAATAAACGCATGGTGATGATATATATAAACTTGACATACTACCAACTGCGGAACTTCAAAATTGTTGCTTCAGGTGACCGTGTGCTCTGGGTACCTCTGGATCAAATTTATACAACGATTCTATCAAGCTGAACAACGACTTGACCGCATCCACCCTCACGTTCGTTGACGCAGTCGGAAAGCTCTATCACAATAGCGTACCTCGGAAGGCGGTTGGAGCAATATTCAAAGATACGTTAAGTTCATATTTTAGGGACTTGAAGCTATTTCTATAAGTATATTTGTTTTCATATATCTATTTTTAGAAATGTTGTACAACAACGACGCTGAATATCGGGTTTGGTAAACGGTTGCTCGGAGAGGAGTTGGAAGTAGGCAGGTTCAGTACAATTTTTGGGGTGACAGGTACGACAAGTTCACGGATACCCTTTCAATTTTAGTTGCTGGTCGAGCAGCGGGTCTGCCAAGGTGGCATGGAACTCGATGAGTTCATTTGTTTTGTGGTGTGCAGGTAGCTAGAGGAGGTTGAGTTTGATCTTGGGAACCAGAGATGCTGTCATGGAATTCGGCGATATTGAAGTATGGGAGCCGAGTTCCGGGCAAAGCAAACTGCGCTACCAGTGTGTGCTAGTGACACAGAACATACCGCCTTTGTAGAGTAGAGCTTCGCTGTGGAAGGGGCAGCGTGATCTCTCACATAGGTAGGGCGTCTGCTTGTTGTTCGGATTCGAGAGCATACTCCTCAGATTCTGCAAGCCGTAGTCTGGGGTTACGCGCATTGCAGAGTTGCGGCTAACCGCGAGGATCGCCACCGTTAGGACTTGTTAAATTCCTCAAACTTCAATTTTGACGCCGACGATGAGGGTGCTAACGGAAGGTGTTTGAATTTTCACCAGCACAATTTATCGTAGTTAGATTCATGTATCTACTGAACGCCAATTTATTGTGATTTTTAAAGCCTGAAGAGAGAATTTCGAAGACTAGTCAAGCTGACCTCGATTGGGTTCATGTTCAATAGCAGTATGCCAAGTTCGCATCTCGCGTGAACATACGGTGATCGTGTATGAGACGGAT